>CM057455.1:826485000-826855000 GCA_016271365.2 Neoceratodus forsteri | reverse complement strand
CTGCTTTGTACTCGCTTGTTAGTGCTGGCAACCGATGTAATTATGTGCGATTTGCTGCATGCTCCCAGTTTTTTCTTTTTTCATTTAATATCCAGGATTTCTGGAGGTAATTTATTTTAAAGCAAGTCTCAGCATGAGATATGTTTTGTTTGGATACCTGATGTATGGGTAATGCTTGTTTTGATATAATGACTTGGTAACATATTAACTGGTATTTAGAGGGACTCTCAATGTTTCTTCTTTAGGAACTGCTGTACAAAGTTTCTGGGCCCCTCAGGTTTTATTTCTGTATTTTAGGATACTCTTCAGGTGTATCATGAGTGGTTGCCAACTTGTCTCGCCCCTTAATGGGATTTGCTCTGATACCTATTATTTACAAGTGTAAATTGCACTACAGGATGGATGTATTGTTTTTTTTCAAGGTCACCGTTTATTGTACTTTTAGGGGGCAATACTCTAGTCAGGGGTTTGTATAATTCTTGTTCAAGTTTTTGGGAATGTGATACCTATTCTCATTTTGGCCACGAGGAGGGCCTCGTACTTCAGAGCATGTCATGGTCCGGTGGTTCTGGAGTCGGCCAGTGGGCCAGGTGGTTGGTGCTTAAAAGGGTGGATTTGGGTTGGGAGTAAGGAAGTTTCTAATGGGTTTTCTTCTTTAAGGTTTGGGTATGTGGGGGTATTAGGGTGGGTGCAGGCAGCTTCCAAATGGTCCTATATTTTTTGTTGAACCACTATATGGTTAGCAACCTGAATATCATTTCCTGAATATAAAGGGGGAAGGATAATAAGAAAAATATGTTATTTTTAAATCATTTGGTACATCTGGATCCATCATAGTTTTCTTCAAGAAACTCATATGCCCCAGGAGCAGCTCCATCACTTTAAGATAAGGTGGGTAGGTCAGGTTTTGGAGCAGGGATCTCCTCTAGCAAAGGGGGTAGCTATTTTGGTGGCTAAAGGAATCCCTTTTTCCTCAGAGGTTCTCTGACCCTAATGGTAGATATGTTATAGTCTCAGGAAGTTGGGGAGTTAACTTAGTACTGGGGTCTATTTATGGCCCAAATCAAGAGTCACCTCCTTCTTCACCCAGCTGGCTGTGTTAATTGTCCCTTGCAGATAGTCCTGTTATGGTATGATGGGACTGGAACCAGGTACAGTCCAACCTGACGATCGCTGTGGTCTAGAGCTGCTCACCTGTCTCCCGTCCCAGAGGGCGTTGGTCGATTAACCTCCTCCTTGGGTCTAATTGACCCTTGGAGAATGATTAATCCCACTGCCAAAGAATTCACTTTCTACTCTCCTGTTCATAGAAGCTATTCTCGGATTGACTTTTCCTGATTAGCTACCAGGTTCTTTCTTTTATTTATAAGGTTACTAGAGAGTCGGGTAATCTCAGATCACTCACCCATTGGTTTTTGATGTCGTCCATTGTCTGCTCCACCTAGATCTTATTCATGGTCCTTAAATGATTCTTTATTAAAGGATCCCCAATTGCTAGGTCATTTTCGCCTCCTTTATGTCCTTTTGCAATTACATCTAATTGGGGCTCTATCAATGCGTGTGGACTAGATATGGTCGGCCTTGAAGGCCATATGGAGAGAGAGCGAGTTAATTAGACTTGCATCAGTTCGTAAGAAGAAAATGACGCGCCTTTTATCCAATTGTTTAGAGAGAATTAAAGCTTTAGAGCTTATGGGAGCAGATGCAAGATCTATGGGTCATGATCAAGAATTAGCTACGCTTAGGGCCTGGTACACAGGTACGTTATGGGAAGGAGTTGAGAATCGAGCCTCTAGACTGAAGGCTTTATATATAGGGCATGGTAGTAAAGCTGGCAACATTTTGGCGTGGCAGTTGAAGCAGCGAGCAACAGCTAAGAGTGTGGCAGGGCTGAAACACCCTGAGACTAACAATACAGTTTCCGATCCAGAGGGCATACTAGGTATTTTTTTTGACTTTTATAAAAACTTATACTCTAATATGCCCCTTTCTTCAGACAGGAATGCTAAGATAAGGGAGTTCTTGGGAAGTGTTCCTTTCCCTTCACTCTCGGAAGAGAGTAGTCAGAGGCTAGTGGCTCCCTTCTCTCAAAAAGAGATTGTCGAAGCTATTGATGCTCTAAGGATAGATAAAGCCCCGGGGCCGGATGGCTTTACAGCCCTTTTCTTTAAGTCATTCAAAGATCTTTTGATACTGTTATTACAGCAACTCTTTGCCTTTTGGCAGGAACATGGGATAAAAGACCCATCCCTTTTTGAGGTGAGAATTATTTTACTACCTAAACCGAGTAAACCATTAGATCTGGTTGGCAACTATAGGCCAATCTCACTATTGAACATTGATATTAAAATCTATGCCAAGATTTTGGCCACCCGTATCAAATCCTCATGGCTAGATCTAGTGAGTCCGGAACAGGTTGGTTTTGTGGCGGGTCGTTCGTCAGCGGACCACTTTAGAAAATTATTTTATTTAATTTCTGCATCCTCGTGCCCAGATATGGAAGCATCTCTGGTGTCTTTAGACGCAGAGAAAGCTTTTGATAGGGTGGAGTGGAATTTTATGTTTCAGGTATTATCCAATTTTGGTTTCCCAGAGAAATTTTTGGATTATATTCGGGTCCTTTATACATGTCCCTCAGCGAGGATTCAATGCAATAATTTGATTTCAGCTGTTTTTCCCCTACTGTGAGGCACACGTCAGGGATGTCCCCTTTCCCCCTACCTGTTTAATTTGTATCTAGAACCCTTAATCAGGGCCATTAATAGTGACAAACAAGTTCAAGGAATTTGCATAGGGAAGTCTGAGTATAAGCTATCAGCCTTTGCTGATGATATACTCCTGCATCTCTGCAACACTCAGAAATCACTTCCCCGTTTGTTTCAAATTATTTCAGATTTTAGTAAAATTTCGGGCTATAATTTGAACAAAAGTAAAACAGTGGTTTACCCGCTTTCCCCCTTCCTGCAACAAAGTTGGTGCGCATCCTTGGGCCTACAATGGCAGCCTAAGTCCTTGCAATACTTAGGAATTCAAATTTCAAAGGATTTAACTGACTTGGTAGACTTAAATTTTAAACCTTTATTTGGATCGGTTAAGGAGAACCTGGAAAGGTGGTCTAAGCTTCCATTATCCTTTTGGGGGAGAATAAATACAATCAAGATGATGATCCTACCAAAAATCTTTTACCCCCTTTATAACCTCAACTTATACCTTCCCTAGGTCCTTCTTTAATCCGATTTACAAATATTGTACGGATTTTTTATGGAAGGGAAACCTCCAGTAGGGTCTATAGGAAGCTCACCCGCTTCAAGGATGGTAGGGGTGTACAACTCCTGGATTTCTATATTTACTATCTGGCTAGCCATGTTGCCAGGGTGGCCTTATGGGTGACAGGTGGGGAGTAGCTTGGAGGCTTAAGCTTGATTGGTCGTTAGCACATAGTGTTAATTTAGACCTTGAAGCTTGTCTGTATATTCCGTGGTCTAAAGTTCCTGCCAAAGTAAAGAGATTCCCGGTGGGGTGGGATATAAGGCCCTTCATCAGCTCTACTCACTTTTGAGTATCCCATATGCAAAGGATGTAATGCAGCCCCTCTTAAGAACCCTAACCTTTTGGTCGGAATCAGTCGATAAAAGATCGTGAGCAACCTCCTTAAACCAAAGATAGCTGATTTCATTTCAGAAGGCTCAGTTATTTCGGCCTCTGTGTTGTCGGAGGGGCTTAAGGTGGAACCCAATGATCGATTATGTTTGTATCAGATCCATAGATGTATTAGTTCCCTCCTAAGGGCAGTAAGGATCGGATGAAGCTGTAGAGCTTCTAAGGAAAATGAGGACTTGGCATTATCTGGCAAACCAGTTCTAAATTATATAAAGCAATTATAGCCAAGAGATATTAACATCTCCCCAATACCCTATTACTGAGGCGAACCTCTCGCTGGGATGGTCTGAGAAGACTGGTGTAAGGTTTGGTCGGATCTATATGTATATGTCAAACAAGATAGATTAAGGGGTCTTCAATTTAACCTTCTGCATAATCTCTATCTCTACCCGGCTAAACTCTCCCAAATATATATAGCCTCAGCTCCCCAGAGTGCAAGATATGTGGCAGCCCTGTTGGCACTACCTATCACAAATTATGGGAATGTTCTCAGGCAGTTAAACTTTGGGAGTTAGTGAAGCTGTGGATAGGCCCCTATGTCAACATTTTGGATTATTTTAATGCCAATGTGTGTATATTCTTGGTAAGTTTTCCCACATACCTACGGTAGCTCAAGTACCAAGTGGCCCTGGTGGCTTTGGTGATGAAGCTCCTCCTTCTCCGCTACTGGCATACTGACAGATCTCCTTCCTATAAAAAATGGTGGGATGAGTTTCTAGGTGCTTTAAATGCAGAGGACTGTAGCAAATTTTTTCAATTCAAGTAAAAAATTTAATAAGTACTGGGGTAATTTTCGAGGTGTTTGAAGGTTAAATGTGGTTATTAGAAAGGTAGATCTCTCCCCTCCTTTGGGTACTAATTTATCCGACATTTGTAATAAATTTTCCTCTCTCTCATATTTATATCTGGAACAAATTTGGATAAGAATATATTCTCTCTCCCCCCTTGGGACACTCAGGTCGAAAGTCTTTTTAGGTCTAAGTAATTTAGAATTGCTTTTGTTATCTATTGTACAGGTTGCTAATGTACTCTGGTCTATACTATTAGATTCTCCCTTTCCTTCATCTGTTATATAAGGAATGCTGCTCTGTGGGCTGGGGTTGGAGTGGTGGGGCGGGTTTGGGAGGTCTGGGAGGTACCCCTTTGTTTGCTTTTTGATGTGTGGTGACTTATAATAATCTACAGTATGGAAACTTGTAAAGGGTTACTGTCCTTTGGGTGGGGTTATCTATTGTATTGTTGTTTGTTATAAAATAAAGTTATTTGCAAAAAAAAAAGAAACAGAAAGAGAAACAGTACTGTAGACACAAATGGCAAAAAATAACGAGACACGCATAGCGTAAATGAAAACGCAGAGACAAGCACATGGTGGCGTGAGACATCAACGTAAGTGAAACGGGTACGGTCCCGCAAGCAGAAAAGGCAACGGTAACAGTAATGTAAGAGCACAGTCTGGTTTTCCTCAAAACCTGCATAGAGAAAGACAGTGAGTACAAAGAATGTATGCATAATAATGGGTATTGGAGCAGGAAATGAGGACTTGGAATACTAAATAGGTTATATCTCAGGAACCGTACGATGTAGGAAAAAAATTTAAAAGTCATATGATTTATGACTGTCCTGGCTAGTTTTATGGGGGCTAAGCATTTTTCCAACGAAAAGTCCGTATCTCACACCGTTTCCGAGATACGGGCCCTGAAAGGCGCGACGAATGCCGTAATGTTATCCAATGGGAAAAAAGAGAAGTTCAGAGCGCCATAACTTTTCCTCCCTGTAATATTTTTTCACCAAACCACTGAAAGACACATCTGTGGGCTGTTGGCTGTCTTCCCTCCAAATTTCAGGAAAAAAGACCAAACCGTTATTTTGCAGCAGGCTGCCAAAGGATGCCTTTAATGCGTTGGGCGCTGTAATGTTATCCTATGGAGAAAACATCAACTTTGGAGTGCCATAACTTTTGCCGCCATGTAATATTTTTCAACACAACACTGAAAGGCACATCTGTGAGATGTCGTCTGTGTTCCTCAAATTTCAGCCCAAACTCCTAACCGTTCTTTTGCAGCCGCAGTGCCAAAGAATTGCTGTCATTTTCCACAGACTGAAAACTACTGTCTCTAATTTGCAAAAGCTTTTGCAAAAATTTGCACACGAAAGAATGAAGTACTTGCAGAAGTACTTTTCCAGAAATTTGAAAACATATTTCTGGGTGTTTTTACCCAAAATAAGACATGGCTAGCATCCTCAAGGTCCGACTAGGTGAATACAAAAGAATTAGGTTGCTAGGGGTCCCAAATTTAAATGCCAAGCATTTTTCTGATCACTAATTGAAAACAAAATGGCAGATTCTTGAAAGTAACAGGGCCATTTTCGGAGAAAGTAAAAATGCATTTGTGATGTTAGAACTGTTTGTTAACTTTTCCATGACTTATAATGGGAAATTGTTTTTTGAATAACTTTTGAACCGTTTAATATTTTTCACCAAATCTTTGAAAGGCAATCAGGGACCCCAGCCACATGTTCCCTGAAGATTTTGGGCTGGTCGCTCAAACCGTGAGACCTGTGAGCGCGTTATAGAATTCCAGAAAAATTAGCGTAACGTGCACAGATCATGCTTAATAACTCCACAACCATATATCCATCACCTGTACAAACCTTGCCAGATCCCAAGGCTCATGGTTATTGATCATGTATTCAAAATTTCAAACCAAATCCATCAAATGGTTGCAAAGTTATTAAGGTGCAAAATTTTGGGTTTAACATTGAAATGGTCCTCAATCTCAACTGCTATACACTACCGTTACTATAATATGTATATATAGATATATTTATATATCTATATATATAGAATTAGAGGCAAAACTCAGTTTAATGCATTAGTTAGGGTTGTTCCACAGCGACAAAAGTGAGGAATTTGGTGTTGGTTGAAAACCCTTGGACCCCTCTGCCCACCCCAACCACCATTGGGATGCGACTGGGTCATCAGCCCTAACTCTCACCCCATCACATGTGTAAGCAGCAGAAGTATAAGAGAATGGGATGAGTTAGACCGATGACCCCAATGCGCACCTAATGCCGGGTTGGGGTGGGCAGAGGGTCCGGGGGTTTTCAACCCTAACACCGAATTTCCTCACTTTTGTTGCTGTGGAACAACCCTAACTAATACATTAAATGGAGTTTTTGCCTCTAATTTCTTCTTGAGAATGATAACGAGAAATAGTGAATGTAATGCAGTGGTGGGAGCACGGGCCCTCTGGGCCATGTGCTCCCGCCATGTGATGTCTTGTGGCATAGTAACAGGAACAGCAACACAAACAGAAGTGATAACAGTGGTGCACATGGTAATGCAAGCGCGAATGAGAACAGAAAGGGTAACGCACACGGTGGCGTAGACGGTAACGGTCTGCCACATGATGTGTTATCACATAGTAACATGGTGCCTGCAAACAGAAATGTCAATGGGCATGGTGACACAAAGTGAAACAGAATAAGAAACAGTACTGTAGGCACAAATGGCAAAAAATAACAGAAACGCAAGCGCAAGTGAAAACGCAAAGGATAACGCACATGGTGGTGTAGACGGCAACGGTAAGTGAAATGGGTATGGAACCGCAAGTGGAAGGGGCAACGGTAACAGTAATGTAAGAGCACAGGCTGGTTTTTCTCAAAACCTGCATAGAGAAAGACAGTGAGTACAAAGAATGTATGAATAATAATGGGTATTGGAGCAGGAAATGAGGACTTGGAATACTAAATAGGTTATATCTCAGGAGCCATACAACGTAGAAAAAAAATTTAAAAGTCATATGATTTATGACTGTCCTGGCTAGTTTTGTATTTATCCCCTGTTAGGGGGCTAAGAATTATTCCAATGAAAAGTCCGTATCTCACACCGTTTCCGAGATACAGGCCCTGAAAGGCACGGACGAACGCCGTAATGTTATCCTATGGGAAAAAAAGAGAAGTCCGGAGCGCCATAACTTTGCCTCCCTGTAATATTTTTTCATCAAACCACTGAAAGGCACATCTGTGGGCTGTGGGCTGTCTTCCCTCCCAATTTCAGGAAAAAAGACCAAACCGTTATTTTGCAGCAGGGTGCCAAAGGATTCCTGTAATGCGTCAGGCGCCATAATGTTATCTTACGGAAAACCATCAACTTTGGAGTGCCGAACTTTGCCACCATGTAATATTTTTTGAACGTAACATTGAAAGCACATCTGTGAAATGTCAGCTGCATTCCTCCATATTTCAGCCCAAAATCTCTAACTGTTCTTTTGCATCGCAGTGCCAAAGAATTGCTGTCATTTTCCCACAGACTAGAAAACTACTGTCGCAATTTGCAAAAGCTTTCATAAAAATTTGCGACACTTTCGTGAGCACAAAAGTACTTTGCAAAATTACTTTTTCCAGAAATTTGAAAAACATATTTCTGGGGTGTTTTACCCCCAAATAAAGACATGGCTAGCATCCTCAGGCTCCGACTAGGTGAATACAAAATAATTAGGTTGCTAGAGGATCCCAAGTTTAAATGCCAAGCATTTTTCTGATCACCAACTAGAAACAAAATGATGGATTTGCGAAAGTAACAAGGCTATTGGCGGAAAGTAAATGCATTTGGCGATAGTGTAAAACTTTTGTTAACTTTTCCTTTGACTTATAATGGGAAATTGTTTTTGAATAACTTTGAACTGCTTAATATTTTTTCACCAAATCTTGAAGGCACATCGGGACCCGCCGCATGTTCCTGAAGATTTCGGCCATTCATATTAAACCATGCCTGTAGGCGTGACTGTAGAATTCCAGAAAAAGCATAAACGCTGCGAGCAGATCATGCTTAATACCTCCGCAGCTGTGTGTCCTATTGGTATGAAACTTGCAGATCCCAAGGCCTATGGTTCTTGATCATGTATTCAAATTTCAGGCAAATCCATCAAACAGTTTCAAAGTTATTAAGGTGCAACATTTTGGTTTAATATAGAAATGGCCTCGACTTAGCTATGGTAGCACTACCATGCTACCATAATATATATTTATCTCTATATATATAGATATATCTGTATATATATATATATATATATATATATATATATATATAGATACATATAGTATATAATGGTAGCACACTAGTGCTACCATAGTTAGGGTTGAGAAGCACTTTAAGGTTAAAGAGTGAAACTTTGTACCTTAATAACGTTGCCATTGATCAATGGATTTGCCTGACATTTGGTATGCATGGTTGGGTACAGTAGATCTTGAGATCTGCCAATGTTTGTTCCTGTCAGATGTACAGGTGCAGAGTTATTATATGACATCCCGAATGCAATTATTCTTTTGCACATTCTTTGCTCCACACCTACAGGTTGCACAGTTTGCGCACTGGTCCAAACACTTCAAGGAAAATGTGACCGGGTCCTGATGTGTCTTTTGAAGATTTCGTGAAAAAATATAGAATGGTTCAACAGTTATTCAAAAACAAGTTCCATTATGAGTCAATGGAAAAGTTAACAAAAAGCTCAACACTTTCGCAAATGCACTTTTTAGTGTCAAAAATGGCCCTATTAGTGTCACAAATCTGCCATTTTTTTTTCAGTTACTGATCAGAAAAGTGCTTGACATTTAAAATTGGGACCCTCTAGGAACGCAATTCTTTTTGTGTTCACCTAGTCGGACCCTCAGGATGCTAGCCATGTCTTTATTTTGAGGTTAAACACCCCAGAAATATGTTTTTCAAATTTCTGGAAAAAGTAATGTCGCAAAGTAGTGTTGCACCTGTGATACTTTTGCAAAATTCTGTGAAAGCTTTCACAAATTGCGACACTACTTTTCCAGACTATGGCCAAAATGACAGGAGTTCTTTGCCACCCTGCTGCAAAAGAACGGGTTGGTCTTTTGAGCTGAAATTTGGAAGGAAAGCAGCCAACATCTCTCAGATGTGCCTTTTGGTGGTTTGGTGAAATTGCACATATGCCAAGTTACAGTACTCTGAAGTTGACATTTTTTTCCCCATAGACTAACATGGTGGCGTTCGTCGCACATTTCGGGGCTCCTATCTCAGAAATGGTGCGAGATACAGAATTTTTTCATGACAGAATGCATAGCCCTCTGGACTACACATTCATCAAAAACCTAGCCAGGAAACTCATGAATCATGTGAAATTTAAATTTGTGTTCTACGTTGCACAGTTCCTGAGATATAAGCAATTTAGTATTCCAACAGCTATTTTTCTGCTCCGAGGCCCATTATTATGCATACATTCTTTATACACACTGTGTTTCTCTATGCAGCTGTTGGGCAAAAACAGGGTGTGTGCTTCCGTTACTGTAACAGTTAGTGTTTCCACTTGCATTTCCATACCCGCTTGCATTACAGTTCTCAGTGTACACCTCCATGTGTGTTACTCTGCATTCTCGCTTATGCCAGTTACCACTTGTGTTTCCACTACTGTTTCTGTTTTTTTTATTTTTTTATTTAATGTATTTTATTAATTAACGATTCGTGACAGTAAACAAGATCTACGGTACTGAAGTAACATCATTATACCAGACTATATTATATCCAGAGTTAATGACAGAAAACAAAACTCTACACACCCGTCAATCAAGGATTATTGGAGCTCAATATAACAAAATTAACCTTCCCCATCACCTTCCCTCCCTAAGCTGTGGTGCATATTAATTCCTATTCACACAGCTAAGCTAACTAATTAAATAAAGAAGCAGTACATGTTGGGTCGGCATCATGGGAAATGAGACTACTAAGAAAACTAAGAATTGGCCCACCCTAGCTGTGTCGTATTCTTATTACCAGACTAGGCGCAGAAAAGTTGACCAGATGAGAAACCAGAAAACAACAATGGCATAAATATATTCAGACATAAATACAAAAAAAAAAAAAAAAAGGGAAAAGGAAAACACGGAGGAGCTCGCAGCCCATCATACACCCAGGTATCATTTGAGGTACAGGGCATATATAACTTGCCCCATTTTTTAGTGAAGGAAGGTAAATGGCGGTTCACCTGAGCTATCAAATTCTCCACACGAAGCGTGAAAGAGATCTCATGTAGCCATTCCGTATAAGTTAACTCAGTCTGATCTTTCCAATGTCTAAGTACTAGTTTTTTGACCGCCATTGATATTAATGCCAAATGAAATCTCTTTTCCTTCACTTGAATTTCGGAATAGTCGCCCAGAATACAAGTTTTAGGGAGAAGAAGCCTTGTAACCTCAATAATGGATCAAGAGAAATTCTATTTGTTTCCATAGAGGGATACTGATGCACATGACCAGAAAATACGTGATCATGGAACCTCCTCTTTATTACACCTGGAGCATATTGGTGAAGATATATGCTTCATCTGCGCAGTTTAACCGGAGTATAATAAAGGTTATTCAATATACAGTATTGTGTAATCCTGTACCTGTCTTGAGTATGATAAGTATTAAGTCTCCATATACTCTGCCAGTTAATATCTCCGTCCGGATATAAGCTTTGCCAGATATTTGGGCCAGTACTTGATGGGGTCACTGGAAACATATGCAATAAGTTATACAACCTAGAAATACTGTCGTGTTTATTGATTGTTATAGAGATTAGATGGAAGAAATCGGTGAGATAGGAAGCTTCAACTTTGCACCCAAATCTTTACTCAAAAGGTGCCTCAGCTGAAAGGCCTTGAAGACCATCGCTGTTGGCCATTTAAATTTTTTTAAGATCTCATCTATGTCTAAGATACGATTTGATGAATAAAAATCACTCACATTACAACCGGAAAGGGATGGTAACCAATTTCCAGTTATCATAGCGTTGCCTATCCGAAGATTTGGATTTAAACAAATGGGTTGAGAGAAATCCAGAGTTGGGGAAATCTTAAAGTACCTAAACAGCTGAGAAACAACCCTAAGGGAGATCCCGAGAGGTAAAGAGCAGAATGTTGTAGGAATATTTTTACCAGGTGTGTAAAAGAGGGCTCTTGGGTCGATATTATGACTATTCATGAGGTCTTGTTCGGCCTGCAACCACAATGGTTTATATCCTTGATAAGCCAAGGAGTCAGGTGAAGATAACCATTTCCCACATTTATTCAAATGCGAAGCCCAATAATAGTAAAAAAAGTTAGGAAGACGAAGTCCCCCGAAATCTTTTGGCTGGGATAATTTATTATAGGACTTTCTAACAGATTTATTATTCCAAATAAAATAATTTATTCCTGAGTGGATACTCTGAAAATAAGATATTGGTATCCATACATTCAACATATTTAGGGGGATAGAAAATTCTGGGCAACACATTAATTTTATAATACTAATTCTACCCCACAGCGATAGTGGAAGCTTAGACCATCTAGTCAGATCTTGTTGGATATCTCGCCATAGATCCTCTAGGTTCAGTTTCCATGACAGGGACGAATTAAGAGTAATGTGAATCCCTAAATACTTGATGGAACGTGTAGTCCACTTCATCCCAAAATTAGCAAAACATGAACTATAAGTAAGATGGTTAAGAGGGAAAATTTCAGTTTTATTAATATTGAGTTTATAATTAGAATATTTACTAAAGTCCTCAATTATGTCCAATGCCGCTTTTAGTGAAAGGGCTGGGTTTGAGAGGTGTAGGAGCAGATCGTCAGCAAAACTGAGATTTTCGTAATGTTATTGACCATGGGAATACCTGTTATAAGTTATAGTTGAGATGAATTTAGACGCCTAAGGAGGGCCTCGAGATATAAATTGAATAAAAGGTGAAAGGGGCAACCTTTGTCGCTACCTGATGTGAGAGGAAAAGTCCGATAAGATCCCATTGCAATACAATCTAGCTCCAGGCGAGGCGAGTAGTGCCTGCACCCATTTTATAAACAAAGGGGGAAAACCCATAGTTTGCAGCATGGCCCAAAGAAAGGTCCAGTCAACCCTGTCGAACGCCTTTTCTGCGTCCAGGGATACTAAGATCATTGGGGTGAGGGATGTTTTGGCTGTATTAATAAGGTATTGTAGTTTACGATGATGATCGGCTGAAGATCTATTGGCAACGAAGCCAATTTGTTCCAAACTAAGTAAGGGGATCCATACCTGCTCAATTCTCTTGGTCAGAATTTTGGCTAAAATCTTGATATCACAATTTAGTAATGAAATAGGACGGTAGCTCGATGGAAGGTATGCAGGTTTACCTGGTTTGAGAAGGAAGATAATAAGAGCCTCTAAAAGCGTGGGGTCTTGTATATTTCCAGAAAGCAAATATTGGTACAAACAGAGTAGACCGGGTGCCAGATCTTTGGCAAATTGTTTGTAAAAATTTGGGGAAAGGTCATCACGCCCGGTGGCCTTATCCGGGGTCAGATCATTAATTGCCATCAGTATCTCATGAATGGAGATAGGAGAGATCAACAATAATTGTTGATCAAGTTTAATCGAGGGCAAAGGAACGGTCACTAAATAGCTAAGCATCTCATCTAAAGAGGGTGAGGGGTTAGCTTTATTATAAAGTGAAGAGAAAAAAAGCCTGAGTACCGAGACTACTTCCCTAGGTCTAGTTTTGACTTCCCCATTAGGATCCTCAATTGAATTTATTAACCTGGAGGACTCCAATTTCCTTAACCTCAAAGCCAAAAGATGGCTAGCGTTTTCCCCATACTCTACATACCTTGCCCGAGTTCTCAAAATAGCAAATCCGCTTTTCCTGAAGTAAAGAGTATTGATTTCTTAGGAACAAGAGGGCTTCTAAAGTATCCGAAGCGGATGTGGCAGAAAGGGATTGCTCCAATGTTTTAATTTGAGTAAGGAGTGCTGAGGCTTTAGCCTCATTCTTTTCTTGCTGTAGAGGCCAGACTAATGAATTCACCTCTCAGGCAGCACTTCAACGCACACCATTCATAATCAGCTCGCATGCATCGAGCCATGGTTACAGTCAAAGAAGGATTGAATCATATTCGATATTCTAGTAATAACATAGTCCTCCTTAAGAAGCTGGTTATTCAGCCTCCAGAGGGGATCTCTACGAAAACTAACATCAAGCATTGTAACCACCCAGGCTGGTGCATGATCTGATATAACTATAGATTCTATGCCCGTATTGCTCGTGCCCTGCAAGAGAATGTTACTAAATAAAATGTAGTCAAGCCTGGACCACATAGAATGAACCGTAGAGTGAAAGGTAAAGCCACGAGCTACTGGATTTTGTAAACGCCATGGATCGCATAAACCGAGTGAATCCATAAAGTCTGAGAGTGCCTTTTGAGCGACAGAAAAAGGTTTAAACAGGGGGTTAGATCTATCCAGGTCCTAGTGTAAGAGGCAGATTCCAACCCCCAGTATTATTGGTAAGGACATAAATGCTTGTAACTTATCTAATAAAGTTATAAAGAATACTGGATCTCCCCCCACAGGACCATAAATGCTACCTAATAGTACCTCAGTATTATCCAAAATATCATTTACTAATATATATCTACCTGCAGGATCTACAATAATATTTTTAGATTGAAAGGCTACTGAACGGTGTATGAGGATCGCTGTTCCCCCCGCATTAGATGATCCGCCCGAGGCAAACACTTGCCCAATACCTCTTCTACGCAGATTAATAGCCTCACTCGGAAGCAAATGAGTCTCCTGAATAAAGGAGACCCTTGCTTGCTAGTAATTTAGATGCTTTAGTATTTGTAGTTTCTTGATGGGCTTGCGGGCTTCCCTTACATTCCATGTAACAAACTTGATGAGGTTAGATGCCATTTCACTACTGTTTCTGTTTGCGTTTTGGTTTGCGTTTCCGGCACCCTTTTCGTTTGCATTTGCATTTCTCTTTCAGTTTGCGTCTTTTTGCTGTTACTGTTACCATTTGCATTGCCAGTTGCATTACTGTATTGCCTGTCCCCATTACGGCTTGTGTTTCCATACACTCTTCCATTTGCTTTTGCATTTCTGTTTACTTTGGTGTTGCTTTTACTGTTACCATTTGTGTTTACAACTGCGTAACGTGACCATGTGTTATGGTTTATGCTTTCCTATACACTTCCATTCCCATTTCCATTTCTGTTTTTGGCATTATTGTTCATGTTAACTTTACCATTTGTATTTACAATTATGGCACCGTGACATGCACTTTTTACAGTTCGCTTTTCCGTAAGTTTGCATTCGCATTTCCTTTTCAGTTCCCTTTGGCATTATTTATGCTGTTAACTTTACCATTTGCATTTCCAATTGCCTTACCATGACTGTGCATGTCAGTTTGCATTTCCTTACATGGTACCATCTCCTTTTTGCGTCACTGTTTGGTTTGGTGTCACTTTGCACTTGCATTTCTATTAACGCTTGCTTTTACCATTTACGCTTGCTTTACCATGTGTGTAACCATTGCCGCTTGTGTTTGTGTTGTACTTCCTGTTACTATGTAACAAGACATTACAAGGTATTCCATTCACTATCTGTCCTCATTCTCAAAAGAAGGAAATTAGAGCAAAACAGTTTGTTTAATGCATCAGTTAGGGTTGTTCCCCAGTGGCAAAAGTAAGGAAATTCAATGTTGGGTTGGCCCCTTGCCAACCCCAGCCTGCCCCCACAGCCAGCATTGGGGATTGCTCTGGGGTCATCAGTCTAACTCTCACCCATTCTCCTACAGTTCACCACCTCAAGCTTCTTTACACATGTGATGGGGTGAGAGTTGGGGCTGATGACCCCAATGCACACCACAATGCTGGCTGTGGGGCCAGGGTGGGGGTGGGTCAAGTAGGGTTTCAACCCTAACATAAAATTTCCTCACTTTTGTTGCTGGGGCACAATCCTAACTGATATATTAAACTGAGTTTTTTGCCTCAAAAAAATATATATATGGGTTGGATATTCAAAAGGGTTGCGCCAGCGCAAGTCTGAAATTGTGCCATTCTGCCATATTCAGCAGGAGGCAGTTGCTCCCCCCAAGTCAAGCTGAGCAACCGCGCAATGCTAATGAAGGCATGCTGAACTGGAGGGGGAGGAACCATGCCTAAACTGCACAGCCTGATATTCAGTGGGCTGTGCAGAGTTGTGCAGGCACAACCCCCAACCTGCGCCTGCACAACTTTGAGCCAAAAAACTGGAGTAAGTCGAGGGCCACCGACAGGTGAGCTGCCGCATTGCAGGGTGCAACACAGCAGCTGCCACCTGTGGGTGGCCCTCAACGTACTCCCTGTGCCCCCCCTGCAGCCCAATCGCAGGCATATAGCAACCCCTCCCCTGGCTGGCCCGATTGCAGGCAAAAGTGTAAAATCCCCTCCCTGACTGGCCCAATCGCGGGCATAAGTTTAAATAAACCCCCACTCCCCACTAGCCCGATCGCGGGCAAAAGTGTAAAATAAATCCCCCCACCAGCCCGATCATGGGTAAAAGTGTAAAATAACCCCACCCACCAGCCCGATCATGGGCAGCAAAGAGTCCAACCCCCCCCAAGAACATATCCCTAGTGATCCAGTGGACCTTGAAGCCTGATCGTGGGCTGCAAAGTGTTTGTTGTGCCAACTCAAACCAAGCAGCTATTTGCCATTCACACTCACATACACACAATAACAAAACAATAAGTACAGCAAGCCAAAGCTTTATTATAGCAAAATATAATACAAAAGGTTATACATCACCGATTCAATAAAGCATCATCCAAGCCCTCTTCCAATGGCTGGGAAGCCCCCTTGTCAGCCTGGCTAGGAGTCTCTCAAACCGGGAACTGGCCCCACAGTGATGCGTCCACCCTGCAGGAGAGGCTTCTAACCAGGCGTCTGGAAAGTCCCATTTTATATGTTTTATCTGTATTTAGAAATGCTAAACCATCATGTCCTAAGCACTGGCCAGGTGCCCAGAACATCACGAGTTCAGCATGACAAACACCACTTATTCTCATAATAAATAGTTGGCATTCATTAGATCATCATGCCCTAAGCACTGGCCAGGTGTCCAGAACATCATGAGCCAAACAATGCCAGAGATTCTCACAACATCTTGTATGCGACCTTCAAGTCAGCAAAATACACTGTCTGAAGCAAAACATAATAATGAGGCTATCTAAAGAGCAAAACACCAATTAAATGAAGCAGCATGTAAAATGGAGTCACACAATACAAAATGGAGTATAAAATGACATACATTACATGAAATAGCATACAAAATGGAGTGACAATAATCAACATATTATACTATCACTACATTCGGTCCTTTGATTATTTAAATCGATTTGTATGATATTGGTACCGTAGAAAATTACTACTAATATAACATGATAAGTAACAAGTCCAAATAAGCAAGATAATTGTCACTACAGCAATGATTATCAGAATATTTAACACTTTTGTAGCTGATGGAGACCATCCTGTAACACGGTCCTCCACATATTCATTATTACTCATTAAATCACTCTGGGCCTTATTTCTTTGCATTATAGAATACATATGTCGCATTGTGCATTCTGTCCAATCAATAAATCGCAAAATATTTTCTGCTACTCCCATTCCCCATACCTGTGAAGCATTAAATAACTACAAGAACTCAAAATCATAATTCAAAGTTAATCTTTGGGTAAGAAAACAGTTGGCATCCATTGAGCTTGTAAGTTAATTAAGCTAATACATCAATTCCTACTGCCTGAAGCCTGTTAGTCAGTGTTTCTATATCAACACTATTTAAAATTCCCATGCCTGCCCCTGCTCCACCTAATAGCGATCATACCAAGCTCTTTTATATTTACATTTTCTACTAAACATAAACGTTATGTTAAAATGGATTACATTTTTCTGATACTGCTGCGCTACTGATGTACATGTGGATGGAACCTTAACTATACTATCATTGCTAATTACAGGATGATTTTTCAACACTGTAATGTGATCTGCCCAAGTAGTTCTATTAGTTATTGCAGTAGCATTCATGCAGAATAACGTGTCTATGTCAATCAAAGTAATACTTGCATTGAAAATGTCTGTTTGATTCATGCAGCAATCAAGTCTATGTTGTACAGTCACCATGCAACTATTCGGTAAGTTGCAGCATTTAATAGCAGTCTTATTCTGCAAAGAGATTTCATCTGTTTCGTCCTGAGCCACCAGTTGTCATCCAGAGATTGACCCCTGGTGAAAATGTCATGTTCAGTACCACACACTTCTGTCCGGATGGGCAGCTAAAGTTCCCCTTGGTTCTATCTTTGGTATCATTTTTCCAACTCCAGGTTCCTTTACAACCAGTGTCATTACAATTAACCCTTTGAATCCTTCCTCCAGGGGTAACTAGCTCTGCCAAATGGACCATAAGACACACCAGCATTCCTTTTAAAATCCATTGCTGGACCTAGAAAGACACAAATTTCATTATTCTCGAAGATAACATTTATGTGCAGGCACGTATTCCCATTTTTCTTTCCTGATCTGATAATTAACACTGTGTTATCTCGTCCGTGGCTATCACCTCAGCTGGTTCAGGAGGGCCATTTGGTTTGTAACCCATATTTTGGCACCATTGTTAAAACCTCCTGTAGATCTAAAACCTTTATCCCCCTTGCTGTTAAGAGTGTGGGGCTTGTCCCTTATAGGGGTCATTTTGTTAACTGGAATAATTAACAATTGAGCCACTCTGTCATACTGTTGAATTAACAGATTTTGTTCTCTACTATTCAACAAAATTACTTTCACTTCTCCTTGGTAATCACAATCAATCACCCTCCCAAAATTTGTATTCCTTGAGGGCTAGTTCTGATTTAGGTGCTATCCAACCAAAATGTCTCGTGGAATTTGTATTCCAATACCAGTTTCTATCACTTGAATGTTTCTGCTGTTTATTCTGTATTCTTGAAGGGCATGTAAATCAAGTCCAGCAGCTTCTGGGGTTGCCCTGCAAGGAGACAGAGCTCCTGTGTAATTTCCAATATAACACTGTTTCTGTAGTTGAGTAAGCCTGCACTTGCAAATTAGGAGTTATCATTCGCATTAAGGGGTCTCAGATTCTCCAATTGGTCTATTATTTAAAATCTGTAATGCTTCATGCAAATTCTCTTTCCATTTTCGTAGGCTCTCCCAATTGTCCTTTCACAATATGAGGGATTGGTCTTTGTTGCCCATGTTGGCATATAGGACACTGAGCAATAACAGTTTTAACAAATCCAATGTTAGAGTACACCTACTATATGCCCACCTGTAAGTGGCTTTCTCTCCCAAATGTCCACATTTTTGATGTGCCCATTTTGCCAGCCCTGATAACTGCTGACTTTGAATTTCTTCAATATCCACTGAAAGAATCTTAGCTTTTTCATCTGCAATAGAATTATACCATTGTTCTAGTGTATCTGAAGCACAATGAGCATCAACATGAAATACAGTGGTCTGAGTATTTTGCACCATAGTCCATATTTCCTGCCACAGTTCTTTTCCCCATATTTCTTTCGAATAAATTTTCCACTCATCCTTAGCCCAAGTGGGCAGCCAGGTTGTTAAACCATTGGCTACAGACCATGAATCAGTATAAATATGACATGTACCTTGCAACCTTTGTGGGTATTACACTGGAAGGGAGGAAGGGTAGCTACCCTCCCTCCAAGCTCCTACTGGTGGAAGACACAGCTCGAGGTGCAAGAGACAGCTCGAAAGTACTGTAGCAATAAAAGGTTAGCTGTGAAACACAGACAAACAACAAAAACAAACACACATCAGTTTAAAAATAAAACAAGATTATTTCCATAGGATAAAAGAAGCCAAGCGTCCCTGGGTTCCCTTATCCTAAGCATGACAAAATGTCCAGATTGATGGTAATACCGCATTCATTTATCTCTGTAGATGGTAAACTCTCAAAAACAGCTGTAATAGTCCTTTTTCAAAATTGTAAAAGTTTGTTCCTCTTCACTTAGAATACTAGTTTTGCAATAAAAGTCAAATTACATGGTTCACTCTTGGTGTGCTTTCATGAAAACATACATTTGTGTGAAAAGTTGTGCTTAGGCATGGAATACACATCAAGTTTGAACTGGTAGTAACATAAAATGTTGAAACACAAGAAGGTCAAATAACGTGCAAAAGGTCACAGTGTGCATGCAAGGGTCATTCAAATCCAGCCATTCCTGTAGTGTCCTTGAACACCACCAATATTAAAATATCTTTACACAATAAAACTGCTGGCCAAGACAGTACACACACATACACAACACAAAAGAAATACTTAACACAAAATAAGACTGACATTGTTTCACACTAATTTGCTGAGGTAATGCCCATAGTTCCATTAGAAAACTGTACGTGGTTTAGATATATGTGCTGCCTCCTGCCTGTCTTGTAACACTGACAATTTTTAAACCAACACATTTATACATATTGCCATGCCAAATCTTTCCAGAACAAAACACTGTTTAAACACATCATCTGTAAGTGAACACATCTCGTGATAACATGATTACACCTTTGGCACATAACTAAAATATGGCACTCTGCCATTTTGCAAAAGTTTCTGGTTTTAACTAGAAGTATGATAAAGCCATTTATAGCTGTTAACACATTACATTTTCACCTAGCAGTGGCTTGGCACGTTGCTTGCAAACTACAACTCTTTCTGCACATTGCAATCTATATGACGTCATAACTCTTCACCATCAACACTACCTGCTCCAAGCAAACAAAAGTTCTTCACTGACCCTATCTAGGCAGCACAAATGTTCCATTAAAAACAAAGCCAATTAAAACAGTCAGCTATGAGGCAAAGAAGCTTCCTCTCTCTTTTTTTTTTCTGTAACCTGTTGTGCACTGAAGGCAGTCAATCCTATCTCGCAACCTTGACAACAGAACATAATTACAGAACACAGATATAAAACAACTTTGAATAAAAAAAATTCAGACTTACCCGGTGCCAAGGTATTTTTCTTCTTCTTTTCCGATACACTAGTCTAAGTAAGAAAACTGACTGCAGGACCTTCGTGATAATTTCCAAACACTGCAGCTATTAACTCTTTCAAAGGTTTTAACCCTTTGAAAGGTTTTCTTTTTTTGGCCATTTTAGTAACCTGCCAAACCAAGTCTTTTTCCAGAGCTCTGGTTTGCAGTTTAAAAACAAAACAAACAAAAATCTCTAACAGTACTAGGTTGAGATCCATCTGGTAGAGGTCCCCAGTACTTGGGTTTAGGATCAAATGTATACAGAAAAACTTGAAACTACACAGATAGGCAACATGGGGGAGGATTTTCAAATCATCCCATCTGTAGTCACCTACTGTGCGTACATCCACAGTAGTTTATTTTTCTTTCTCTAGATGTTGCTTATCTAACTTCACTTAATCAGCCACTGCTTTTCTCCTAAAAGCAGCCTGAACTGTGAAAGCCATCATTGGCTCTAACAGTATATACTTGCAGCAAGCATAAATTACAAGTACAAAGGGCAGTTGCCCTTGCTTGTTTGAGCCTTAATACACCTTTAAAAAAGAACTCATCCTTTTTCCTAAAAATAGACATTTTATTTTCGAATCCTGCCGACTACGCCAAAAATGTTGTGCCAACTCAAACCAAGCAGCTATTTGCCATTCACACTCACATACACACAATAACAAAACAATAAGTACAGCAAGCCAAAGCTTTATTATAGCAAAATAATACAAAAGGTTATACATCACCGATTCAATAAAGCATCATCCAAGCCCTCTTCCAATGGCTGGGAAGCTCCTTTGTCAGCCTGGCTAGAGTCTCTCAAACAGGAACTGGCCCCACAGTGATGCGTCCACCCTGCAGGAGAGGCTTCTAACCAGGCGTCTGGAAAGTCCCATTTTATATGTTTTATCTGGTATTTAGAAATGCTAAACCATCATGTCCTAAGCACTGGCCAGGTGCCCAGAACATCACGAGTTCAGCATGACAAACACCACTTATTCTCATAATAAATAGTTGGCATTCGTTAGATCATCATGCCCTAAGCACTGGCCAGGTGTCCAGAACATCATGAGCCAAACAATGCCAGAGATTCTCACATCTTGTATGCGACCTTCAAGTCAGCAAAATACACTGTCTGAAGCAAAACATAATAATGAGGCTATCTAAAGAGCAAAACACCAATTAAATGAAGCAGCATGTAAAATGGAGTCACAGAATACAAAATGGAGTATAAAATGACATACATTACATGAAATAGCATACAAAATGGAGTGACAATAATCAACATATTATACTATCACTACAGTGTTCAAACCCCCCCAAGGACCACCTACCCTGGTGATCTGGTTGCCCCCACCCACCCATGAGGCCCCACCACCCTGCTCCCCTGTCAGCCGGTCGGGTGGCAGCATCCCACCACCTGCCACCCACACGCCCACTGACTGACTGCCCAGTAGGGCTGCATGCCATTAGTGCAGAGCAAGAGCCACGGGCGTGGTAGCCCATATTGGGGCAGCAGTAGTCCAGATATATGTGAATGAATTAATTCATTCATTCACATATCTGACCGCTCTGGTCGGTATGGGCTGTATGCCCATTGGTTTGCCTGCACCAATGGGCATGCAGCTCTACTGGGAAGCCAGTCATCAGGGGTGGAGGGTAGGCAGGTGGGTGGATGCTGCCGCCTCGCTGGCTGATAGGGGGAGCGGGGTGGTGGGGCTTCGTGGGTGGGTGGGTGGGGTGAGGGGCTACTAGACCACCACAGAAGGTGGTCCCTGGGGGTTTTGAACACTTTGCAGCCGCGATCAGGCTTTGAGGTCCACTGGACCACCAGGGATATGTTCTTGGGGGTTGGACTCTTTGCTGCCCGCGATCGGGCTGGTTGGGGTTATTTTACACTTTTGCCTGCGATCAGGCTGGTGGGGGTTATTTTACACTTTGCCTGCGATCGGGCTGGTGGGGGGTTATTTTACACTTTGGCCCGCGATCGGGCTGGTGGGGGTTTGATTTACACTTTGCCCGGATCGGGCTAGTGAAGTGGGGGTTTATTTAAACTTATGCCCGCGATCGGGCCAGTTGGGGGAGGGGGGATTTTTACACTTATGCCCGTGATCGGGCTGCAGGGGGCATCGGTCCCAGATGGCTGCTGCCTGGCAGGGCGCCAGGCGCAAGTCCTCGGGGATTAGCGCACCTGCATGCTAATGGGGCCATAAATAGATGAAAATGGCCCCCCTATGCCTTGCATGAATCATGTCACCTTTTGAATATGGAAAATTTGCGCATGGCGCAATGGTACTTGCGCCACCGCAACTTGAATGCTCTGCTCTGACCACTTGCGGTGGCACAAGTTCCACTGCGCCATGCACAGTGGCTGTGGCTAGGGGGTGATATTCAAAGGAGTTGCTCAATAGTGCAGCTCTGTTGAATATCGCCCCGGCCACACCCCTGCACAACTATTTTGTGCAGCCCAATGGCTTGCACCACAGAATAGTGCAGTTTGAATATCCAGCCCATATATATATATATAGAGAGAGAGAGAGAGAGAAAGAGAGAGAGAGAAGGGAGAGAAAAAGAGAGAGAGAGAGAGAGAGAGATGTATTATAGTGGCGCACTAGCACCACTATAATTAGGGTTGAGTAAGCAGTTTAATGTTAATCCCCAAAATGTGCACTTTAATAACTTTGCAACCATTCAACAGATTTGCACATAATTTGGAATGCTCAGTTCTGTGGGGTAGATCCCCTGATGTGGCAAGTTTCATTTTGATAGGACATGCAGTTTTCGAGCAGAGCATAGTAAAAAATTGTGTTTTTCACTTTTTTGGCCAATTTTTGCTGATTGTTGCCTATCACACTGTGGCCACACTATTTGGAATTTTGGCCTGCAATTGTCATGGTAGAAAGAGGTTGCACCAAGGAACAAGTCAACATTGGTTTGGTGAAAAAATATTAATCCATTCTAAAGTTATTCAATTTTGAAATTTTGGGTTCCGAGAATGCTCAGTTCAGTCTTTTGGATGGGGTAATTTTTGCGAACAAGTATTTGCCTCATGAACAAGGATTTTAACAGCTCAAAAACAAGGATTTAAAAAATCCTTGCTTGGGAGAAAAAAAATTCCTTGTTTGCGAGCCGCCATCTTGTTTTTCAATTTTACTGGCAAACAAAACCTTGTAACTTGCCCCGGGGTTGTCTTCTGTGGACATTAAAGTATGGGTTTTGTTCAGGGTGACACCCTCTACAAACCCATGGCTTTAGTTTCTTTTAGTTTTGTAAAAAAACTGCTATTTTAAAATTTTAAAATCCTTGTTCACCACTCACTTCCGATTCTTATTCGTGAGGTGTCAAAATCCTTGTTCGCAAGCCGATCCTTGTTTGTGAGATGTCAAAATCCTTGTTCATGAGATCAGGACCAGGTGACCCTATTTCACAAACAAGGATTTTGACACCTCATGAACAAGGATTTGGCTCGCGAACAAGGATGTTGACACCTGACAAATAAGGATTTTAAAAAGGAATCCTTGTTTGTGAGATGTCAGAATTCTTGTTTGCGAGGTGTCAAAATCCTTGTTCATGAGAAATCCTGGTTTGTGAGGTGAGAAAATTCTTGTTCATGAGATCAGAACCAGATGGCCCTTTCTCATGAGCAAGGATTTCTCATGAACAAGAATTTTGACACCTCACAACCAAGGATTTGGCTTGAGAACAAGGATTTTGACATCTCACGAACAAGGATTATGAAAAGGAATCTTTGTGAGGTGTCAAAATCCTTGTTCATAAGGGGACAACCAGATGACCCTATCTTATGAACAACGATTTCTCATGAACAAGATTTTGACATCTCACGAACAAGGATTTGGCCTGGAACAAGGATTTGACACCTCACGAACAGGAATTTTAAAAGTTGCTGTTTCTGTTCCAGCTCACTGCAAAGAAATGGTTAGGACTTTTGGCTTGAAATTTGCAGGGTGCAAAGGGGTTGTACCACAGATGCGAAGTATGCTGGTTTGGTGTAAAACTTGGCCTTGGTTCCATAGTTATGGCATTCCAAAGTTGATAACTTTCCCATAGGATAACATTGTGGCAAACGTGGTATTTTTTCAATTGCTACATCTCAAAAACAGTTCGAGATATGGATTTTTTGCTAAGCGCAGTGAGATATTGCACCATTTGAGGCACAAAGGTTACTTGGAATGTGTCTAGGCCTGTGCTGCATCTCTGCAATTATAGATAGGTGGGAGCTCAGGTCCTGGAGATATCTGTGCTCCCACCTATGGATACCATTATGCAGTAATGGGACTGCTGGGCCATCTGTTATGACAGTTGATTACATGCTCTGTGTTCCCAAAACCTTATAAGGGTAAGATTACACTTTAACAAAGAGTAATGAAATTCATTGCAAAAAATGTCATTAATGCATCAGTTAGGGCTGAAGTGACAGCAGTAAGGAAATGAGGCATTAGGGTTGAGACCCTAAACCCCCTCACCCTACCACCCCACCCACCCTCACAGGAAACAGTCAACAGGGTGTGCCTTGGGGTTGCTGACCTAACTCTTACCCTATTCTCCTATACTGTACCATGTCAGCTTTCTTGCACATGAAAATGGGAGAGAGTTAGGCTGATGACCCCAAGGCACACTCTGTTGCCTGTTGGTCTGTGCAGGGTGGGGGGTGGGTAGGGGTGGGGGCTTAGGGTCTCAACCCTAATGCCTCAGTTCTCTACTTTTGTCGCTTCAACCCTAACTGATGCATTAATATAGCTTTTTTGCTATATATATATATATATATATATATATATATATATATATATATATATACACACACACATACTGCAGAACAGGTTATATTTCATGCAAAATAACTATAGCTATATTTGCGTAAGTGATAATTCGCTAAAATAAAATGGCACTAATTTGCCAAAGTTGAAAATTTTCAATGAGCATAAATTAGGAGCTGATTGCATAGGGTGAAATTAAATTTATGCAATTGTGGCTGATTAGTGCCATGCGCTAAATATAACTTGTGCAAGAATAAACAGTTCTATAGTGTGTGTGTATATCTATCTATCTATCTATCTTTCTATCTATCTATCTATCTATCTATATATATATATATATAATATATGCATACATACATTAAAAGTGTGGTTTTGATTACTGTTTAGCATTATAATTGCTACCCGCTACTGATGTTCATCCCCTGCTGACTGCCTATTTTCTCTTCACAGAACCCCTTGCTTCTGTTTGTTTGTATATATATTCTTGTCTCTTATATCTTTTTTCTAGTAACATGAATGATCTCTGGACATCCTCTAGTAAAGGGAAGCCTTGATTTAGCCCCTTAGAGTTGATAGTTTTTATAGAAATTATTCATAGATCGTAAAAGTGTTCATATCAGTTGTAGCAGAAATTCTGAGTACTACAGTCTGTTTGTGTTATTTATATTGTTATTGATCAGGGACATATATTTTTATGATATTCACTATATTTATGTTAGCACTAAGCTCTTACAGACACCATAGAATGTGTATGGCTATTTATGTACTGGCACATTAAATGAATTGCTTTTAAACCTGATGCTGATTCTTTTACTCATCCCCTGATGATGCATTAGATGTAATCAGTCAGGGGTTGTTCAGCTTTGAGCCCTCACCCAGTGACTGGCATTTTTCTCTGTTTTTAATATGCTTAATTAAAGTATTTTGCTTCTTTGGATGATTCCTAGCTGAGGAGTGTTTTTTTTTTTTTTGCAGCAGCAGCAGCAGTGAAAAGTGGCATAGGCCACTATGAAAAACACTAGGCCTGCCATATTCAAATGGTTAGCATGGCCCTGATATAAGTTAGTTCCATGCTAACTATAAATATTCAGTGACTCCCAGTGCACTGCACAAACCTGACAGCATGACAACACAGAATATACAGTTGCACCTATGCAAATGAGGGATCCCTCATTCATAAAGGGCATTGGCGGTGGTATATTCAAAGGTTTCAGCAGTGGTAACAGCTGCACCACAGCACTGTTTAATACTGCTGAATCCCTGCCTTTTTTTATCGTGCACTGGCTGCACCCCTACATCACCCATGATGTATCTCCTGTCAGATCCTCAGTGTCTAGTTGTCCTCCCACCCCCCTTAATGTCTTAGAAATATAAAAAGAAAGAGCAGTAGAAACAGTAACATAGACAAAGATGTCAGAAAAACTCCATTGGTGGAATCCAGCCTACCTTTAATATCCTATCTTACCCCCAAGACCTGTTGTCTATATGGGGTTTTGTCTGCACTACCTATCCCCGTGTTCCCTGCCATACTGCTACCCCCTGAATAACTAACTACTAAGCTTTTTACTCTGTTGCTGTGATTTGAAACCAGAAATGAAAGGTTTTAGCATCTCAACTGGCAGACTGTCCCATAGCTCCACCATTGTCTCTGTAAAACAAAACTTCCTCACCTCCCTCCTGAATCTTCCCTCCCACCCACAAGTTTCCATTTATGCCCCCATGTTCTAGATTTGCTATTACTGTTTAATAGTTGCTCACTATTTACCATGTTCATTCCTTTCAGGAAACTGAAGATCTCAATCACAGGGCTTCCATATCTACATGGATTCATGTATTTTGCAGGCAAAAAGAGCTGTCTACAGTGAAATTGTTCCCATAGACTTGCACTAGTTATATGGGAGCACAGAGAAATTTGGCTTCCATAGGAAATAATGTAATCTGCAGGGAAACAGAAATATTAACCAGAAGTTTCAGGGAAAATGGCAGATTTATCTGAACACTATAACCATATAATTCTTCTCTCATCTGGCCTCTTGCAGGTACATTTTTAGTGTCCCATGTTGACCCTATAGGCTCTGCCCTGTTCACCCTGAATCATTCTGTTTATCTTACACTGCACTGTCTCCAGCCTCTCTTTGTGTTTATGGTGGTGGGTGGAACCTACAGCCATAATGCTTTATCTTGAAAAGGGGTTTCTGTGGAACACAGTTTTTTAGTTGTTTTCAGTGTATCCTTCCATAACACTGCAAATCCCTATGGCAGTTAAAAAATACCCCCTTCTTTCTTTTTAGAATGATGCACACAGAACTCCAAGCTGCTTTTCTCTGAGGGCAAATGTTCACACTTTCAAAACAAATCTAAATATCTTTAAAACTATTCATGGTGCACAAAAACAACCACTGTGAAAGTTGTTCAGGGCAAAAAGACATTTCACATGAGGGGTAGTCAATAATCTGAATTCTTTTATATTTTGTAAAATATGGTCTTCCAAACAACCTCATTTTTTTCTCTCTGAGTAAACACAGTGGAAGTCGTGCCAAGCAAATGTAAATATCTTGGAAACTATACAAGTTACCAATATACAAACCAACATGGATGTTGTTCAGGACAAAATGACCTTTCAAATGAGGGTTGTCACTAATCTGAATTCATTAGATTTTATTAAATATAGCCATCTAAATGATGAAAATTGTGAAGAAAAATGAAAATTCAGATAATCAGATGGCCATAGTTTAAAAAATATAATTAGTGCAGCTTAATGAATAGGTTCATTGGAATGGTATTTTTGTCCTGAACAACTTTCATATGACACTTTTTGTGTAACATTTATACGTTTAGAGATATTTACATTTATTTGTTTGGAGGCAGTATAGCACAGTGGTTTAAGGCTCTGAGCTGCAAATCTGGAGACCTGGGTTTGACTCCCACAGCCCCCACTTGCATACTGTGTGACCCTAAGCAAGTCACTTAACTTCCCTGTGCTCCCAGGTCGCACCTGTAAACAAGCTTTCAGCTTAATGTGCTAGTCCTGGTTAAATAATTAAAAAAACTCCTATGAAAATGATAATTGAGGTAATAAGATTGCAATAGTTTAAAATATATAATTAGTGCTGCTTAATGAATAGGCTAATCTGAAAGGTCGTTTTATCCTGAACAATTTTCATATGGTGTTTTATCTGTAACTTGTATTTATATTTGTTTAGCCTAACTCCTATTACAGTTCTAAACAGCCTCAGTTTTGCAAATTACTACTCCTTTAAGTGAAATTTTAAACCAGACCACCTTGTTCATCTCTTGGGATGCCTAATTTAAAGTGGACAGGAATTAATTAATTATGTGCAGCTGTTTGAAATGTCTCTATTTTCATAAATTACATTTATACCTCTAAAGGGTCCCTATTTAACTGTGCCTGAATAAAAGGCTGTCAGTTGTGTTTTGTATTGTTTTCTATGTATGGACAACATTCTGTGCAGTTCCTTTCATGGAACCAAGAATTTGGAGTTTTGACTATGTCATTTCATGGTTTCAGAACACATTTAAAAAAAAGTTACATACAGTTAATTACTGTTTAACAATAATATGCATCTATAGCTGCCACTGTACATCTGATGCAAACCCATAATCACATTCCTCACTTGAAGCGAAGAGGGGTGGAGGTGGAGGCCATAACTGGCTCCTTGTTTTTGTGTTAATGGGGTCATTTTTTTTACAGCAAAAGAAAGGAAAGGGGTCATTTCTAAAATGTGCAGGCAAGCATGGGGACCACTTTTCAGAGTACACCACCGTGGCTACTACATCAAGACTGCTACTACCCACCTAATATAATCAGAAAACCAGAAGTAGTCTACCAGCACTGAGATCAATATGGTTAAGGTACATTTACCAGAAATTACTGATTAGAAAAGAATGAGAAAGTGACTGTGATGACAAGCAAATCCCAGTACAGATCTTTTAGTTTGTTAAATGTCTCCTCTGAGTCTGATTTTTATGGCTGTGTGGGCCAAGCTCCACAGATGTTATGCCATCATCACATTTGTATAAGAGCACTGTGTAAGTATGTAACTGGACCACTGTCTGATGTTCTGCCACAGTGTTCCAGCATAGTTTCCAGTGTTTCTGTTTATGCAGTACTTCCCCTCTGAGGACCGTATAAACATACCCACTTCCTGGCACTCTACTTTCCCTTTTAGCAACTATGGAAGTGACAGCCGCTGTGTGCAACATGGTGGCACTGACTTAAAGTGTGCAAGCACAAGTATCATGCATATGAATGTAACCCCCAAACCACCTTTGGCTAGCTGGCACCCCCCCATTAAAATATCTACTGCCAACTACATGGCATACAATTTTTGTTTGGAAGA
Source organism: Neoceratodus forsteri (assembly GCA_016271365.2). Lineage (NCBI taxonomy): Eukaryota > Metazoa > Chordata > Ceratodontiformes > Ceratodontidae > Neoceratodus > Neoceratodus forsteri. The sequence goes on along the minus strand of CM057455.1, from coordinate 826,825,363 downwards.
ACTACACTCATGGTACCCCCCTAGCACTGGAGTGTATACCAGGCTCATTATCTAGAGGATGGGGGGTTACATACTAAATGAAGTTTTAATTTACAACCAAGTCCAGGGAGAGGGTGCTGGCATATGCTAGACCCTAACTGCCGAGGGCCCCAATAACATTTGCACTAGATGCAACAGGCAGAATTCCCAAAGCAGTAACTGGGATTTTGCAGTTTGGCTTTATTTACAGACATTACTTAAAGCAAGGGTGGTCCCCAAAAGGTCTGTCATTGCAATATAGGCACACTGTCTTTTGCAGGATACTTTACTAGGCAGTATTGTTTTCCACAAAAACATCTCTATCTCTCTTCCAAAGTGAATATCTGTGGGATGTGCCACACACTTTAAACATTTTCCACATATGTCCATTTCCAAAGTGTATATCTGTGGGATGTGCCACACACTTTAAAATCCTCCTGGTGCATAGTCTTTGCCCAGGGAACAATGTTGCCCATCCATGAACCACAGCCCTGCCTGAAACTCAAGATGGTGTTCTCCTACCCTTTTCCCCAAACAGCCTCTGCCATTCCTTCAGATTTACACCAAATGAGTCTCCAATCCCAAATGAATTGCTAAAGACTCCAACTTTAAGTTTAAATTCAGTACAGTTGTGGTAAAGGGGTTCTGACCAGTGTGATCTAGCCTCATCTAGGGCACACACCTCAGACAGCTTCCACAGAGAACAGTCTCAAATTTGGTACTCACAGATTAGTTGTTCCTTTGACCCAGTCATGGAAATAACAACATGCACCTTTCTTTTTCTGGTAGCTATCAGATTCTACTCATTGCTCTTCTTTAAAGCAGCTGTGAACTTCAGGGGCTTGCCCCTTGGATCCACAAGAATTGCATTCCCTCTCACTACCCCTAGAGTGAAACTAAAGTGTTCTGCAGGCAAACTGAAGATTGTCCCAAACTAGGGTGAGAAATATCAGAGCTCCCTTTGAGAAAGTCCCAATAGCAGACCTCCTGCAACTCTGACTGTTACACTTGAACTTACTGATGAACATTCTAAGCTTCCTGAGAACAGCTGACTCTAAAATGGTTATGCTGCTGTGAGAGTTCTAATGATATAATCATTCTTCTCTCAGGCTAGCTGAGTAAACAATGATCTCATTAGGTAGAAAGCCTGTAATGAGCTCCCTACCAGCTGCCTTTTCTACCTGCCTAGGCTAGCATGAAATGGGACTTATAGTAACCCGAAGGGACTGGGTTGTTACATGCAGTTATGTCAAACCACCTTGTTTTGCAAGGCTGACTTGAGGCAAACCGCATGTGTGAGTATAATGCATGCACAATAATGTAATCACTGCAGTATTACAGCTGACTTCACGGCAGAGAGAGCACCGCATATTCTTTTCACCACTCTTGTCACTCCTAAAAGCTCTCCACAGCCGTATTGACTCTGACCAGAGTTTGTTTCTGGGGTGAGTACTCCAGAAATGTGCACAGTACTCTAGGAAGGGCCTCATCAGTGATCTATAGAGAATTAGTAATACCTCTTTCCTCCTGCTGTTAAAACACCTCCTGATACACTCTAACATCCCTGGCTGCCTTTAGAGATGCATCAGAGTTTTACTACACCCACAAACATAGTGAAAGTAACCAACTTCACCTCTGTGGATCTTCCACAGTCTTTCTTAAAACTCAACTAACTTCATAATTTACCCAAGTGTGACGTTCAAGACTAAAGTGCAAACTTTTCAGGTGGACTTTGCCTGCTATGTGCAACTTCACTTTTTGAGAAGTTCTACAGATTAACTAAAAGTGGTAAAAACTCATGTTAAGGCCATGTGACTCCCTGCAGGGCCCTTTATGCTAAGGAGGTCACATGCTTCCAGAACAGAATCTCAGGCTGTTAAGCCTCCCTAAGTTGCAGTTGTGAAAGCTAGTGGAGAGATTAACTGTTTTTGGAACTTTGTAGGAGTTTGTGATTGAACCTTGTACATCAAAAGACTGTATTTCTTTCTTTTTTCCAACTCTTCTCTTCTTCTAACACCTTTCTGTCTGTGGTGATTTATGTTTAATCCAATTATTTCCAGTTTTCTTTGCAGCTATCTGCAGCATTTCTCTTACTGTCCTATCTTTCGCTGATCTTTCTTTCATTAATTAATTACTTGAACTTCCCTGTACTTATCTTTAGAAAAAAATAAAAAAAAATCTTTCTGTGCTTTTTATTTTTGATTTTTGTCCTCTTCTCCTTTGTTTTCCCTCCCCCACCCAGCATGAAGAGTAGACCACAGCCAGATGCAATAGAGGAGAGTGGTGGCAGTGACAGAGGGCACGTCATGCTGTACCATTTGGGTGGCATAGCATGCACCAGGACTGAGTCCTCCTTCTCAGCCCCCCTTCCAGACCATGTAGAGGCAGACAGCAGTTCCATCTTCACCACCACCAGTAGTTCTACCACCACTGCCACTGCCACCTGGGCCAACACCACTACTACTGTCACCACCAGCACCAACCCCTCCACCAGCACTACTGCCACCACCACCAGCAGCAGCACCAGAACCACAATCAGCAGCACTGTTTCTACCAGAAACATGGGAACTACCACCACCAGTACTACAACCACCACCACCAGTACCATGCCTCCCTTTTGGTGCCAAGTACATCAATCATGACCACCTGTTCCCATGGCCATAGGAGTCCCTGGTGTGGGAATGTCTTTAGAATGCCAGATCCCATTGACCCCTGTGTGGTCACTTATAAGATCTGTGGGGTCTGAGTGAGTCGGGGGATGAGGGACAGGCATTTGTGCATGGGGGGCCCACACACCCCTTTCAGTATTCAACACCAGGAGATGGTTGAGAGGCACCAGGCTGATAGTGGTAGGGGAGCGGACACTGCCTGCAGTGGAAGCAGTGTGCCCAACCAGACCCAAGCAGTGGTGGTGAGGGGAAGAGGCAGTCCAGTGGCCAGCATCCCTGTTGCAATGTGGGTGATATTGGTGACTGGTGAGGTCACCCTGGCCCAGGTGTTTGGCAGGGAGTGACTAAGGCCAGACCTCTTAATAGAGTGTTAAAGGAGGTCAAGTCTGCAGGCCATTCAATGAGCCCTGAATGAGCACATGGACTGGCTGGAGGGCAAGCTGAGCAGTAGTAGCATTATGCCAAAAGAAACATTTCTCTGCTCACCATGACACATATCCTTCTCATATTTAATCTGCTCAAAAAAATTCTTATTTTGGCATTCAGGGTATGCTGATTGTGATTGCTTTGGTGTTGGCAGTATGCTCTAAAAAAATGTCATGTTTGCCATACAAGGCATGCTGATTCTGATCTCTCTGGTGTTGACATTATGCTTTGAAAACAATTATCATGTTTGCCATACAAGGCATGCTCATTTTTATTATTCTGGTGTTGGCATTATGCTCAAAAGGAAAAGGCTCATGTTCACCATACAAGGTGTGCTGATTGCAATTACTCTGGTGTTGGCATTATGCTTGCCTATACTTCCCTATGACACTGCCACAAAGGGCAACATCATCAACACCATCACCATTGCCTTCAGGAATAATTGCTGCTAAATAGCTAGAAGTGCACTGGGCTGTCTTCTTACTACCACCTACAGAGCTGCTACAACTCCCTTCCTTGGACATGGGTGCTGCTATACCAGTGGCTCCTACAAATGATGATGACCCACCAGTACTTCCCCCACTCCCACTATGGCCCACATCCTCATGGACCAATGGGGCCACTATAGTATCATTTACCACCCTTTCCTCCTCTGACACTCAATTACCAAAAAAAGTATCCTGGGAACTGGCTAACTACAACTGCTATTATTCATCCCTCACCCTTGGCCTCTTCTCTGGTCACCACCACCATGGGTTTTATGCTTATGACCAGCACCAATCCTGCTACTCATTTTTTTACAATATACTTTTTTTCACAAATGGAAAATTAAATGTGGAGAAAGGAGGGGCACACAGGACACAGATAAAAGAATAACATAATACTAAATTAAGCAGCAGAATACTACAACAAATTAAGTTCTTATCCATGTAGAAATAAATCACCAACAAAAAGTCAAACTAGTTTGAGAAGGCAAAAATACTAGGGGCATGCAAATACCTTTTCCCTAATGTTTTGTATTTAGAAGCCAAATATTTGGGAAAAAGTATTTGGTATTCAGGTAGTCAGCTGAATCAACTAAAAAAACAAAATTAAAAAGAAACAGTCACCACCCCAGCACAAATTTAATTAAATATATCCCACAATCCCACAACTCTCTTTGAGAAGTCACCATCCCACCCTTCTCCCCCTTCCCAGCACCAACATTATGTTTAATAAGAAGTAATTTCCTACAAAGGATGACCGGCACAACATGCCCTCCTCCCTGGTCATCCACCTTCTTGTGAATGAAATTGCTTTTACTCGCTTTGTATAATAAAACCAACTGATCACATGATCAGCTGGTTTTACTATACAGAGTGAGTGCAAGTGCTTTCTTTCATGAGAAGGTGTCCAGCCACGGAGAAGGATGGGTTGTGCCAGTTGCCTTCTCCTCTAACTACCCTTGGGAGCTAGAGAGAGATCAGAGGATGGGAGTTGCAGGGGCCTGGAAAGGTGGGGGATGGGGGAACGTCACATATTTTTTGTTTACCACAGACAAACACACTTTAAGTTAAGAATGATGGTGGCTGGCCATGGAGGAGGGCAGGTTGTGCCAGTCACCCATTATGGGATAATACTTCTTATTAAACATAGTGTGGGTGCTGGAGTAGGGGGGAAGAGTGGGGTGGGACTTTTCAAAGAGAATGGAGGGACTGTGAGTTATTTTTAACAGGATTTGGGTTGGGGTGGAGGGTGGATGGTTGTTTATTTTTATTTATTTTTTTTTGAATAGTAATGCCCAAATATGAATAGTCCCCTATTCAAGAAGGGATCCCAAGTATTCAGAAGCCCTACTAGTTGTGGTGTTTGGGAACTACTATTAGGTACTTGCACAGCTCTAAAAATATTGCCTTTTCCTTTTACAGTGACAAACTAAGCAACCATCCCTCCCTCACTGATTGTAAGCACTTTGCACAGAAAGCACAGCAGCACAGACACAGAGCTGAGCTACAGTTCCGCAAATAAGATAAAAAAAGCTTCCAAAATTACATTTCAGGACAAAAAAGCAATCTACTGATTCTACAGATGTTAGACAACAAATCAATGCTCACTGAAAACTTTTTATACAGAAAAACACTGAGCTAAATACTTGAAAACAAGCTTTTTGTCAGGAGCTAATCCTTCCTCCAAGACCCTCTAATAAGGGCTGCCCTAGGGTAAGGAGTCACATGGTACAAGAAGAACACAATCTGAGCTATGACCCTTTTTGCAATGTGATCCTCTGTGGAGTTCAGCAAATTTAACAACTTTGCTGAACTTATATTGAACTGCAATGTTGGAAACTTCACAGAAGATAACTTCACAAAGTTTCCACCCTCCATGAAGCACTCCATGGAGTGAAGTTAGTCAACTTAGCACATCTCTAGTTGCATTACTGTAGACCTTGTTACTTTAGCTACACTATTTAAGGTAGTCACTTATGATGACTCCTGAGTCTCTTTCCCTGGGATTCTTGTTCCTTATGTGCATCACTGTACATTTTTGGGCATTGAATTTCAGCTGCTAAATCTTGGACCACCTCTGCAGCCTTTGTAGGTCTGTCTATACCTCCCTTACTCACTCCTTGCTGTCTACATTACAGCAGAGCTTAGTGTCATATGTGAAGAGACACAGCTTGCCCTGAATTTTCTATTACAGTATGCCACTGATGAACATATTGAAAAGGACTGCACTCAGGACTGATCCCTGTGGCACTCTAGTAGTAATGTCCCATTCCCCTGATTTGATTCTGTTTACCAATATCATCTGCTGTTTTAACTCCAACTAGCTTCCCATTCACCAAACTATGTCCTTTGCTGCACCTACAGTAGATCCTCTAGCTTCGTCGGCAACCTTCTGTGTGGAATCCAGTTAAATGCCTTGCTGAAGTCTAATTACTACAAATTCATTGCATGCCCCTTATCTACTGCCCTAATTATCTAGTTGAAGAATACTATTAGGCTGGTCTGACAAGTCCTCTCTGTCATGAGATGGTGCTGTTTACTATGCTGAAGCCCATTTTTCTTCAAGTAGTTCACCAGGTCCTCTTGAAGAGTGTCTCCATCAGTTTACCAGCAATGTAGGTAAAACTGACAGGTCTGCAGTTACCCAGCTGGTCCTTTTCCCCACCCTAGTGGAGCAGAACTATATCCACTATTCTCCAGTCTTTTCGACCCACACATGACTAAATTGAGCTACTGAATAGCCCTCCTAGGAGTTACGTTAATGCCACTTCCCTGAGCACCTGTGAATGCACCTCATCAGCCCTGGGGCCTTATATAGCTTCAGGGCTGAAAGCCCCTTTTTGACCCAGTAGCTGCTGAGGAGAGTGGAACTCCATGTAGATCTGAAGGCACCCCAGTGCTAGATGACTTATTTATCACAAATTGGTCAAGTCATATTAGATTACAAAACTGGCATGGGAAGGAAAATGGAAAGACAGCTAACTATGTAAAAATAATGTCTTATCACCTTTAAACACATTTCCTCACAGTGGATCTTTGCTTTTATTTGGTGGAGAGACTCATGAAACAGAAATCTGTGTCCTGGGTTATGAAACTCTACAATGTGGCCTGTGGGGGTATCTGTCATAAGTGCGGTATTGTGTTCTGAAAAAGTTTGCTCCACTTCTTCAACACATGATCAGACTGCTAAAGATTTCAGTGCAGAATCAGCAACCCTTATCATGCTTCTTTCCTGGATGGGTCTAGTTGGACACCACACATGCTGTGTTATGCAGTCTTTTACAGCAACTAAATGAAGCAAGCCTGGTGATGGAGGTAACCTCAGTTGGTGGAGGGCATCTTGCCCTGGAGCTCCCACGACGATCCTGAGCCGCCCTCCTGCCTGAAGTTGGTGGAGGGCATCTTGCCCTGGAGCTCCCGCGACGATCCTGAGCCGCCCCCCCACCTGAAGTTGGTGGAGGGCATCTTGCCCTGGAGCTCCCACGATGATCCTGAGCCGCTCCCCCCCTGAAGTTGGTGGAGGGCATCTTGCCCTGGAGCTCCCGTGATGATCCTGAACCGCCCTCGCCTGAAGGTAACTGCAGCTGAAAGCGAACACCTTTTACAGCATTCTTCTCCTTTGTCTGCCTTTAAATTTGGCGCCTTCTGAAAGCTGCTCTCCGGAACGGTAGCACACCAAGCTGTAGCTTAAACACTGTTGCAGCGTGGCTAAGCACCTTTTAGTGAAGTGCAGTTGCCGGCTTTCGCTGCCTTCCCCTGACTCAACGAGCCGTCCCCCTCGCTCTGCAGAGCCCTGGCCTGCAACGGCGCTCGGTACTGGACTGTAGGACCTGTGTGCTCAGTTAGGGAAGGTGTTTTTGATATGTTACATGCTCCTACTCTGGCTAAAATGGACTTGATCGTGCTGATTTAATCTAGATACAGTTTTCATAGTAAAGCTGCTTATTTGTAAAGGCTGATTCAAACTGCACACTTTTGTTGTGAATTGAGTTGCGTAAATAGTGCCTGTACTGCATACTGTAGAGAAGTGTTGTATTAGCTGTGTTCTGTTACAAGTTTCAGACTGCCGTTGTAAAGTACTGCTGCCCTCTTTTTTGTTCCCTCCCTGACTCTGTCTCTTTGTCCCCTTCTCCTCCCTTCCTAAGCTCCTCCAACTCACACTTGCCAATAATTATAGCTTCCCTATACAGGACCTCACTCACCCTTTTCTTTCTCCTCAGTTGGTGGAGGGCATCTTGCCCTGGAGCTCCTGCGCACGATCCTGGGCCGCCCCACCTGAAGGTAACTGTAGCTGAAAGCAAACACCTCGTACAGCATTCTTCTCCTTTGTCTGCCTTTAAATTTGGCGTCTTCTGAAAGCTGCTCTCTGGAACGGTAGCACACCAAGCTGTAGCTTAAACGCTGTTGCAGCATGGCTAAGCACCTTTTAGTGAAGTGCAGTTGCCGGCTTTTGCTGCCTTCCCCTGACTCAATGAGCCATCCCCCTCACTCTGCAGAGCCCTGGCCTGCAACGGCGCTCGGTACTGGACTGTAGGACCTGTGTGCTCTCTTCCCATGATCGCCTGCGACTGCTCCCCTCGCCCCCCACCACACCCACCCTTGGCTGGCATTTGCTTTATAGGGCTATGCCACACCTCTAACATGCCCCCTTGGGCTGAAAAATAACTATCTCCTCAGATTTTCATTTGCAGGTTATACTGGTCTACAACTAGAGGGTGTTCTGATTTATCCTGCATTATAACTGTTTAAAGTAATAAGTAAAATTTTATTTCCTTCAACCTGGTCTCCTTTTTTAGCTCTTTCTCAGACATTAAATATCCTGCTAAAACGTATACTCGATATGGACATTAAATACATTGTAACCTTTCTATCTATTACAATCCTATTTAACCACTGTTTGGTCCAAGTCCCCTGCAGAACTAAAAAGTCATCACTGGGTTGTTTCCTAGACATTGATCCCAGGCACAGTTCATTTCTAACACCCTTTCTTTATCCCTTTGACACCTTCTCACTTATTATTCCTCACAAACTAGCTTACCACTTAGCCTACTCCCTCCATAAACCTGTAGGTTGCAAATTTCCCCTCCTAACTCTATCCTTTCATCATAAGCTATGGCACTTCCTCCGCCTAGCAATACTTCTATCTGGGGACATTGAACTGAATCCTGGATCTATAACAATGAACCAGTCACCAAATAATGTGACCTGGACAGATTCAAAGGGACTACGGATTGCGCACATGAATATTAGGAGCCTTCTTCGTAATCTACGGAACTTGAGGCATGGGTGGCACAGAATCTTCCTGACATCTTATGCCTATCAGAAACCTGGTTAAAGCCCTCTACTGCTAACCACTTGTGTGCCTTACCAACTATAATCTTATCAGACAAGATAGAATCGCCAAGCATGGAGGTGGGGTTGCTATCTACTACAAACAGCACCTGCTGCTGGGCAAAATGTTCTTCCTGCCCTATCTCTTTGTGAAGCCATCCATGCTACGCTCCTATTAGGTTCAAAAGAAATTGCATTTAATCTGTGCCTATAACCCCCTGCAGGAGGGGTAAAAGGCCTAGAAGAACTTCTCCAACACATTGATAGTACCACTGGTCATATGAAGTCCTAGTATTAGGTGACCTAAACCTCAACTGGGCTAGTAAAGCATCTCAAGCCCTCCATACCCTAGTGCAAAGTCATAATTTTCATCAGTTGATCTCTGACCCCACCAGGATTAGGGCCCCCTCACAGTCTAGAACACTTATAGACTGGATCCTTACTAATTGCCTTGATAGCATTAGCTGTGCAGGCACTTTACCAGATGTAATCAGTGATCACTCCCCGATCTACTGCACGTGGAGCTCATACAAAAAACCATCTCTGCCCCCAAGACTTGTAACTTTTCACAATCTTACCAATTTCAACCCTTTTCACTTTATTAATGACCTTTCTATGATTGACTGGTCCTCCATTCATAATGCATCGGATGTCCAGTCCGCCCTAGACAGCTTCCTCACTATATTCCGTCGGCTCCAAGACGTCCATGCTCCATGGATCACCAGGCACTTTCGTGGCACTCAGACAAAGTGGCTTACTAAAGATCTACTAACCCAGATTAGGGCCAGAGACAAAGCCTGGAGTCTTTTTAAGTCCACAAAGTTGGAATCTGACTACTGCCATTACCGTTCATTGAGGAATGCCTGCAAAAACAACATCCGTCTATCCAAAAGTACCTTCTGTAGGAACCTGATAATAAATGCCTCTGGTGATTCTAAGAAATTCTGGACTACCATAAAAACTATCATTGGCTCTAATCAAAAGTCCCATACTAATGGTATGTTACTTAATGGTATACACTGCAATAACCCGTTAACCATAGCCAATACCTTTAATAACCTTTTCTCAGATTTATCCAGCTACCTGTCCACCTTCCAAAATGCTAGCACTGTGCTGCCCTCCTGTGACATTAAATCACCACCCTCAAACCCCCTTTTAGGTTCCAGATCATTCATAAAAGAAGTTGAAAAGCTACTCTCACTATCAATGACAACAATAGTCCTGGGTCTGATGGTCTGAAACCAGGTGCTGAAAGAAGCGGCCCCTTATAGCCTCCCCAGTAACCACAATTTTAATATGTCCATTTGCCGTGGTATAGTACCAACTATATGGAAAATTGCTAAAATCACTCCTATTCAAGAAAGGAGACCAAAGGAAATAAAGAACTATCGTCCCATCTCTATACTCTCTATCTTAAGTAAAATTTTGGAAAAACTAGTCGCCATACAAACAATCGAATACCTTCAAAAATATAACCTCCTCTCCAGTTCCCAACACGGTTTTCGTAAAGGCCATAGTACCACCTCTGCCCTGCTAAAGCTGACTAGTGACATTAACTCAGCCATGGACCTAGGCCTCTTGACTGGAGAAGTTTTATTGACCTAACTAAAGCTTTTGATCTGGTAAACCACTCGCTCCTTCTATCAAAACTACGGTCCTTTGGTTTCTCCCAAGATACCATAACTTGGTTTGAGAGCTATCTGACCCGACAGGCAACAGACCGTGGTCTTTAACTCTGCTACCGGATCCTGCACCTATCACGTTGGAGTGCCACAGGGCTCTATTCTTGGTCCTCTACTCTTCACTATATTCATTGATGACATCCCTTCAGTCGTGCTGATTGTTACGTCTCTGCTCTCGCGGATGATCTGGTTATCTATCATGAGTCCGAAAACTTCAATCTCCCTACACCATCCTCTTGCACCGGTTTTGAGTATCAAACCTGGCTTACTCATAATAAACTTGTTCTAAATTCTAGCAAATCTTACTCAATGGTGTTTGGCTCCCAGGCCAGACTCAAAACTAATCCTTATCCCCTTATCATCTCCTGTGCGGACAACTCTCCTCTACCCTCTACCAATTCTTTCAAATATCTTGGTGTCACCCTGGATGAATCACTTGACCTTGACCTTCATATCTCTACTATTTGTAAGTCAGTCAGTGCTAAGCTAGGAAGTGCCTATCATACCAGCTACGCACTTACCCTCAAGCCAGACTAGCAGTGGCTCAAGGTTTCCTTCTACCGGCTCTAGTTATGGCTCGCTGATCTTCCTTTCTGCATCTAAATCTGCCTTCATAAATGGGACATCATTTACAATAACATTTGTCGCTATGCTGCTGCCTCACCACTTCAAGCACCACTGCCACCTTTATGGGACCTAAAATGGCTCCAAGCCCATCCGCCTATCGTCTTCAGACCTTTGGATCATTAATTGACTCTGTCATCAGAACAGGTCTCCCCCTATCCCTTTCTTCTGCACTGGAAACTCAACCTCCTATTCATGAATTACGATCTACTGATAAAGCCCTTCTGCGTGTGCCAAGATGTAGAACAAAAATGGGCACTTGCGTGTTTTCCTACACTGCCCCGAAATACTGGAACTCTTTACCTCTCTCCATCCGTCAAACAAACACCCATGCTATCTTCAAGAAACTACATCATGAACACCTTCACACTCTACATCCCTGTACTTGTTTTAACCCACCTTGAACCCTTACTTATGCTTGCTCTCTCCCTTACCTTCATCCTATCTACTCCCCTTTACCCCTTCCTCTACTTATGATCTTTACCTGCCATGCTCTTTCATCCCCTCTTTCCTCCTTCTCTCTCCCTCTCTACCTTTTACGGCACTTACTGCACTGTAACTTACTACCTTCCATGTTGTTTTCTTCTTTGATACCAATCCTGTTTTCTCCTTCTGAATTCATGGTATCTTATCCTTCACCATTCAGTATGTCAATGTACTTACTATACACTGCTTTTACCCATTTGTACTGTTTCATGTGCTGCGTCACATGTTTATTGTTATGTCTGTAAACTGTTTTCTCCCGAGTCATGCCTGAAAATAGGCATTGTTTGCCTAGTGCACTTACCCGGTCACCAAAAGCAAAATAAATAAATAAATAAACTGGTGATGGTGCTTATGGTATTGATGATGTTTGGGATGATGGTAGCTAAGAAGGAAGTGACACTGCTTGTTAATCTGAGTCACAGGAGTGTCAGCAGAAGGCTGCAATCCTCATTAAAGAATTAACAACAATGATTCTTAAACAACAAAAAATTGCAGACAGGTTTGAAAATATTCAGTTGGGGAGGCCATTTTTTTTTTTAGATTTTTGTTGACCGGGTAAGTGCACTAGACAAATCCTGCCTATTTTCAGACACAACCCAGGGGAGGGGGACACAGATGAATGCCAACTGACCTTGAACCAGATTAAGTTGTTGGTGGTATTTTTAGTGAATGAGGGAAGTTTGGTCAGGACACCAGGGAAATTCCCCTACTCTTGCTTCCTGTGAACAGGGGGGATCCATTTTCCTGCGGGACCAAGATGGCAGCTCCCATGGATCCTGGTGGAGAAGAACTGCATACAGGAGAGACACAGACAGAAGACAAGGAATCTCTTTCTGTTTCAATATCTCTTGTGGACAGTGGTGGTGCTGTGAGACTGTTGGGAGAGAGGAACAGTCTCAGGATGGCTGACAGTGGAGGAGCTCAGATGCAAGAGAGCTCACAGGCTTTACCCAGAGCAGAGGGGAATGATACGGCTGGAATGCACCCAAGTGGTGGCCAGCAAAACGTATCTAACCCCTCAAAACACAGTTTTCAGCTGGAAGGTGAAAAATGCACCGCAGGTCCAGCACATATGAGGAGTATGTCTAGCTTTAATTGCAAGAGCACGTCAGCTTTAAATCCAAACCCGGAAGTGCAACTTCTAAATGCCGAGACAACTGATGATGCTTCGGAAGATCAACAAGCTCTCACTATATTACAAGAGAAACAACGCCTTTGGAAGAAGGCTGCTATGGATTATCAAATTGCTCAGCTTGCTGCTGAAGAAGAGATTCAGAAACGAAAGAGACCCGAGGTAGATTCACCCTCAGGTCATACAGGTACCGACTTGAAAATACATAAAGGTGCAAACAGCCCTGAGGGGAAAAAAGCTTGTTCACCGAAGAATTCAGGGGATATAGAAGTAGAATCTTCCCCTGCATGGTTCCCATATATCGCCTTGAAAAGGGCGGGGTGGCTGCTGTTAGATTCGGGTCAGTGGATCGCGGACCCTGCCTTACCAATTCCAGGTATGGATCATACCCCTCTTGCAGTTTTAGATGGGCCCAGTTCTGAGAGTAGTGTTCCTGCAGCTAGGTCTGAGGGTAGTTTAGGCCCTGGTTCTATAATACAGAATGTAGAATTATCCAACATAAACAGGCCTTTAATGGATCCAGGTGCTGTGGTTAACCACAACAAGCCAGTTAGTCCTAAACTAGGATCAAAATCACCTCAACAATGCCAAAGTGGGGATTTGGAGGAAAATACCAACCAAAATAAAGCTACTAATGATATAGGGCCTGATGTTGATCAAAATACCCTACCACGTCTTACAACCCCAACTACCTCCTATGCTAGCCTTTTTCATAAACCTGTTTCCTTGGCTAAAAGATGAAATGCTGTAAGGCTGAGGTTTTTGGGACCCACTGATACCATGCTTGACAGATTCTATGTGGGGAAAGTCTTACTTAAACAAATGCTGGGTTTTACGCCCAATGAGGTGTATGCCTTGATTCATACACCAGGGGACAATATGTATGACATTAGTTTTCATACACCAGATATGTTAAACAGATTTTGGATGAAATACACATTATTAAAGACTAATCCTGCTTGGGTCCATTTTCAGGCCATACCATTAACCAAACAGACATTCAAGGTTATTACTGTATTTTTCCGTAATGAAGGCGTTAATGTGGAGGATATCTCCTATTGGTTGGAGAAAAATTGTACCCTGAAAGGAAACCCAGAGCCCATTCTTGATACAGAAGGATTTTGGAATGGTGGTTGGAGATTTAAAGTTAATTTAAATCAAACCGAAGAAGGTTTACAACATCTTCCCAGTTGCTTTTATTTGGGAAGGGATAAAGGATTTATCTTTTATCCAGGACAGCCCCGTCACTGTTATAAATGTGGTTCTGGTAGACACCTTAGCAGAAATTGTGAAGTCATCAAATGTGTCCAGTGTGGAGAATTGGGGCATACAATGTCAGATTGTCATCATCCAGCTAAATGCTCACTTTGAGAAGAACCCCATGTATTTACTGACTGTCCTTGGGCTGCCCAAAATAAAGCAGAATGGAATTTTGTGTACAGGATTTTTACCTAAATACAGCAGTACATGCGGTCCAGAGGCAAAACCTGTATCTCCGCCCCACCCCAAGTAGGCCTGAAACCATACCTAGTATGGAATGGGCAGACATTTCAGAAATTGTATCAACTACTCCCTCCCAGGAAGAGGAGAACTTAATATCTACTAAAATGGTGATTCTTACAGATTCTGTTGTGGGCCAGGTTATTCCTAATACTGTGCCTCCCCCCCTTCCACCTGAAGAATCTTTTAACCTCATTACTGCTAGACGTTGCAGTTTAAGATCCAGGACCTCTAAAATACCTATATCTGAACAAGGTTTGATACCCCTCCAGAATGCATTTTCGGTATTACAGGAAGACATAGGTACTGAGTCGGATTCCACCTCAGTACATTCTTCACAACCTGAAGGATCTTCTGATCCAGAACCATCTGCTGCTGATATGGATACAGTGAAAAATAAAAAAAAGGGTCAACCTGGGATGAGAAAATCTACAAAAAAGAAATAATAAAAATAAAAGGACATTGATGAGTTATGACAACATCCTTCTTTCCCCTTCCTCTTTTGTCTATGTTTTTGAATATAAATTTGGCATCCTTAAATGTTAATAGTATTCAGTCAAATAGGAAGCAAATGTTGATATATTCACTATTTGATGGAGACAAGGATGATGTAGTTTATTTTCAAGATACTCGATTACATACCAGGTTTGAGGTAGAACAGGCCACTGAAAGGTGGAAATGGGGTACTGTTTATTGGTCTGTTGGTGAAGAGCTATGCAGGGGTAGGTATAGCAGTTAATAATCCTACAGCATGCCTAGTGCAACTTATAGATGTTTGCGGTGCATATTATTGTTAGATATGATACTTAACGATTTACACTGTAGATTTATTAATGTTTATGCTCCGCAAGCTAAATCTGCGAGAATAGCATTATTTAAGACTTTATTGCCCTATTTGTTCACTTCTAGATTTGTGCTTTTAGGTGGAGATTTTAATTGTAGCTGTTATCATACGGATAGAGGTATACGATCCACAAAGTTATTTTGTGGTACTAAGTGTCTTAATGATTTATTGACACAGTCAGGGATTGGTTGATGTTTTTGATGTTTTAGGTAAACCACAAAAAACATTTTTTCAAGGTACTAAAGCAACAAGGATAGATTTCTGGTTTATTTCAGATACTTTAACAATACAAAAAGCTCAAACTATACCAGTTGCACCTTCTGATCATGTGATACTTGAGATTACGATAGGTAGTTATGAAATAATGCATAGAGGACCAGGATATTGGCGTCTTAACCTGGAATTACTTAAGTTACCAACTGTTGAAGAAGGAATTTTGGCAGTACTACAGGCAAGGAAATCAGTGGTTAGCCTCTATGATTCGTATAGAGATTGGTGGGAAGATACAAAATAGATATAAGACAGTATTTCCAAATAATTGCAAGATTAATGGGAAATTTAATAAAGATACATATATAAAAACTCGACAACAGTTTTTAGACTTACATTTATAGTTGCACAAGGGATTATACAGCCTTATCTGAATTAGATAGAATTAAAATTATTAAATTCAACACAATACAGTAGATATAAATCCTTAGATGTAGAAAGAAGATTTGGTTCCCAAGGAGGTAAAGCCTTTATGGACCCCTATCAGTTTTGTGCTGAACAAAGACATCAAAATATATGGCAGAGGTTTGTGACTCTATAGGTAAAAATGTACGACCAGGAAAGATATTATGAATGCTTTAGATAATCATATACAGCAATTATTTGGATATGCTACTGTTTCTGGTTCCCCACATTCCTTATGGTTAGCTCAAGTGATTCCACCTATGCTTGATAAACATAGCAGAGACATGTTGCTTGTTGATATAACATCTTTAAGTATCGGCTAGTTTTTCATTAACAAAGGCAGGTACTGCCCCAGGGAGTGATGGTTTGCCATATGAGATATATTAAATCATTTTTATAATATTATTACAAGAATTTGTAGAGGTCTTATGGGAAATTCTAATTACAGGATTATTACCAAATAGTATGTAGGATGGTTTAGTGGTATTTATGTACAAAAAAGGAGATAGAACTAAGTTATCAAATTGGAGGCCAATTACCCTGCTTAATACAGATTTTAAAATATTTACAAAACTGTTATATAATAGACTTATACCAATGGCTGATTTTCTATTACACAGTTCTCAGGCATGTTCAATACCAGGAAGAAAGATTTCTGATGGTTTAATATTACTGAGAAATATTTCATAGAGGTAATACTGGTGAGCTTACAGGTCTTATTTTAGTCTGGATCAAGCTAAGGCTTTCAATAATGTTAATCATGAGTATTTATGGAGTTGTTTGGCTACATATGGCATTCCTGAAATGTTTATTAATTGGATTAAAACATGTTATAAGTCTGCCTCTGCTAAAGCCTTTTGTAATGGGTGGGTAGGTCACAGGTGTACTGTTTTAAAGGGAGTACAGCAAGTTTGCCCTCTGAGTGCTTTACTATATTTATTTACCATTGATCCACTACTTAGAATGGTGGATAAAACTAGAGGTATACAGGGTGTATCCTTTTCCTGTGAAGACCCTGAAATAAAGAGCATTGCATATGCAGATGACATTTGTTTATAATAGGAAATATCCCATCAGCACATAATCTGGGAATAATTTTAACTAATTTCTGACTCATACTGGAGCTCAAATAAATTACCAGAAATCTTGTTGCCTTCCTCTTAATGCTGAAGATGTCACAGATGATATAATAATTGGGGTACCAGTATTAAAAGGACAGTCCTATTTTAGGGATCTTATTTAGTTCTGGAGATTTGGCTTATCAAATTGGATACTTAAATTGAATGAAGCACAAAATAAGATAAATCTTTGGAATACTTGGCGTTTAGCTAAATTAAAGCGAATCTACATGATAAAAACCTTTTTTTTACCCATATTTTTATATTTAAGTATAGTATATAGCTTACCGTCAACTTTAGAAACCAGAATATATAGTTTTTTTTTTTATGTATCTGGGGAAACCGTTTAAATCCAATTAAAAGAGGCTTACTATTGAGAGAAAAAAGAAATGGAGGGTTGAAGATGATACAACCTGTGGTATTTTTTTCACCATATATTTATATACCAATTTATTCCCCTTGGTAGCTCAAAAAATTAATAGATGGTCCCCTGGGTCTTAGATTCCTTAGGACCTATTTCTCTATTTGGCCCATGTATGATAACCTTCCTTGACAAATTTTGATTTCTTATTTACCTGATCCAATGAGAATTTGCTTTGCTAAAATAAAGCTATGGGGTATTTCCAAAGAGCATCTCCGTTCTTATACTCAGAAAAACTTGTATGAATCTTTGATTTTAAAATATTTTCAAGAGACAGCAGGATTTGATTCTTGTTCTTTGCCAAATAGATTACTGATAGGTGAAATGCTGATTTCCCCTCATATTCCTACTTTTATGTGGGATGTAACTTGGCTGGCCTTGCATGGTCGCCTAAATGTAAGAGGAAATCTAAAGCATAGACAGGTGTCAGAGAGATATTGTCCTAGAGGAACATGTCCAGATGTAATTGAGACAATGCAGCATTTATTCCTAGAGTGCCCTTTTATTCAAGGATTTTGGCAATCTGTTCAATGTCACTGGCCTACATCTCCATTTGGTTTTATGACTTTAGAAATATTATGCCTTGGTATTTTGCCTTTTCTGTGGACAAAACATGATAGAGTAACACTATGGTTATTTCTTGTTTGTTTTAAATTTTACATATGGTTTGTCCGGTGCAGATTGACTATTCAACAACTACATTTTACTTCTGACAAATTGTTTTTTATGATAGAAACAGCAATTAAAGACATCAGGTTGCAAGATTATAATTCAATCCAGTCAACAACCTTTCAAGGAAGATGGGCCTCTATTGATTGGTTATAATAGATATAAGTAAAATGAGTATGTATAGTAAGTATATATGCCTATTATATTTAAGCATGATATAGAATAAATAATTTAGGATTTGTGTTATACGAATATACCTATAAATTATATGATTGTGTTTAAACATATGGTTTAGTTAAAATTGTGTGACTTAACACTGTTTGGTTTTATTTTGACATTTGGTATCTGTATATTGATTTGTATAAATTGCTTTAGGTTTTGTACATTTTTTGATTGTATGTTCCTTTCCAACTTTAATAAAAAATTCCCCTACTCTTTTCGATAAGTGCCATGGGATCTTTAACATCCACCTGAACTATCATAAATCCAGGCAGATAGGACCTCAGTTTAACATCTCATCTGAAAGATGGCACCTCAGAAGTGCAGCACCCCTCTCATGCTGCGCTACAGTGTCAATACTGGGATATTAATCCAAGTGCCAGATGTGGAAACTGAACCCACAGCCCTCTGATCTCCCAGCCTCAGAGGTGAGTGTGCTACCTACTGAGCCACTGACACTGCTAATTTGGCATGGCAGCACTACTGGATCCCAGATATAAAGATCTGTTCATTACCCTTGGATGCAGAACTGTAGCAAATACAAATAGTTGTACACTTACAATGGAGCAGTAAAGACAGCTTTGAAGAAACTAGCAAGAATGTGCACTCACAACCTTTTGGTCATGCTGCTTCTCCTCTGCTGCTGTCTTCTTATGGTGCTAGTGTCAGGCATGAGTGAGACAACATCTGAGACTTAGATAGTGATAGTATTGAGACAACCAAAAACATATGGGAGATTTTGGGTAGTGAATGCTGGTGCCACTCTGATATTTTGGGAGGACTCAGACCTGTGACCAGAGTACATGATGCAGTCTTATCTAGAAAAGTCCCTGTCTAGCAGAATTATCAAACCAAACTCTACTAAGGCTGGCAAGTCTGTAGGCCAACCTTGCTTTTATTTATTTATTGATTTGTTTATTTAGTTATTTCAAATGTTTTACCAGGAGATACATACTGATATGGTAACAGCTTGTTTCCAGATGCATACTGGGAAGGGGCCAGAATTAACAGTAGAAAAGAGCAATACAGAAGGAAAGGACATACAAAGTTAAAGCATAAATGGATTTTGGGTAGAGAAAATAGGAATATCTGTGGAATTAAAGGAAAAAAGTCAACATTTACACACAAAAAGTTGTGCAGAGTGTTTTGATTTGTAGGTATACTTCTTTTAAGTCCTACCTTTGATTCCTGAAAGGAACATTATTTAAATTTGCTTGTTGGGTTTATGGTCTCTGGGAATCTGCATGTTAGAATTGTTTCGGCTTTTCTTGCTCCTTGAGTGCCTTCTGTCTCATGTGACAGTGATGTGCCCAGGACCTTTAATTCAACAAGAGCTGTTTTCTTTTGTCAAGCTTGCAGTAGTAGACCTGTGTCTTTTAAGTAACTCTTCTTGTCTAGGGAGCTCTAACAAGGCTACATTTACAGATTGCAAATGCCTGAGGGATACTTGAGTGGGCTACTCTGTAAGAAAACTACTGCGAGTCTTCACTAAGTAAAATATATTTTTTTTTTTACATTTGGGGATTTGTGTGCTTTTTTAATGGTTGTTTGTAGTTTTATGAAACAAAACGCTTTAAAAAAATTCACTTCTGCTTCCTAGACATAGGCACATACCTAGGAAACAGAAAGTTTGGATTAGACAGAGGTATTTAGTTGAAGCCAGAATATCAGGTTCCTGACAGTAGATTGCTGCTGTAGCAGTTATTACTCTCTGAATCAATGGTCCTGTCACATGGGACAGGAGGTTTTGTAGGAACAAGAAGAGCCATAAGAAATACTAACATGGAGATCCCCAGGGGCCATAAAACTAGCAAGCAAATTTAGAAAAAATATTCCTTTCAGGAAACAAAAAGAACTTACTAGGAGCACACCTACTTATTAAAACAACCCACACTTATTTTTGTCAATTTTGACTTTAGTTCCCTTTAACAAAAGCAACACTACATCAGATAAGAATAGCACTGTGAATGTACAGGGAAGTACAAGTCGCAATATCTGCACAGATTATAGTCAATACAGTTTCAAAGCAGTCACAATAACTCGTAGATACTGTCAATACAAAGCTACGTGGAGCCTGCTAACAGGTTAAACAAACTGACTAATACACTACTGAATCTCCCCACATTTAATCAGTTTAAGAAATATTTGTGGTCTGCCTTTACAGGCCAATGCAATTGTAACCATTAAGCAGCTTTAATAGGTTTCTCACTGTACATAACCTGTAACATTTTACACAATGATCTATATTGATTTTTTTTTTAAACTGGATGCATTTGTTCTGATTTAAGTGCCTGGAGCCTGACTTGACTATATTTCCACTGGAACTGCTTACTGTACTTGTACTGTTTTTTGTGTGACTATGTATTTGACATGGAACAAATGTAAATAAGCACTTGTGTTCAAATGTAATCTCTGATGTTTTCAATAAATAAACTAAATAAATAAAAAATGTGCAGTCATGAGAGGGGCAACTCTAGATAGCAGCAAAAATCATGACTAGCTGCAATAAAACAATATAAGGGTGCAGGATAACAGTGTAAATGTACAGGGTATTCAAAATGGAAAAGGGGTCAAAAAAGTTAATAGACAGTATCAACAAACTGATGATGTCAGGAAGTGCAATTGGTTGGGTTGACTCATAGAAACGCCAGGAGGCATGCTTCAAGAGCATTTTCAAGAGTAAGATGTGAAGTCACAGAGTAGGATGTTGATGGACAAAGGAAAGGAGGTGGATCAGATGGGGGAGCAGATTATACCAAAGCTTGGAGAATGAAAGACAATGCTGCTTGAGCTGTGGATAATTTACTGATAGGAAGTGAAATGATTGAAGTCAGAGTTTCAAAGGGAGAAAGTGGGAGAAGAGGGAGAAGTGAGGAGGAACTAAGGAAAGTGGGAAGGAGCCAAACCAAAATTGAGAGATGAAAAACCCACAATGGGAGAGGCAACTGGCTTTGTGATATGTGGAAAAAGAAAAGAGTAAGGGACCAGTTGTGAGTAGGGGTGGGAACATTCAACTGCAAATCAGCAAAATGAGTGAAATATGGGGTCCATTCTAGCCTGATAAGATCTGGGCATCACTATCCACAATATCATCACCGTTAAAGATAGAAAGGATCATCAGGATAAACTGTCCATGAACAGAAAGTGGGATGCATGTGTTATTCCTGTATAGTGCCTCATGTTTATGGTGGAGATTCTGATGAATGGCATCCACATGGTAAGAAAAGTTGAGGTGACAGTCCAACCAGACACTAAGGTATTTAATAGAGAAGACTTCCAACACCATCAAGAGTGTTAAAGGAGGGCAAAGATGATACTTTGACCAGCCACTGCCTGGTGCCAGTGGTCATAGAGACAATCTTCTTGGCATTGAGAAACAGATAATTGGCATGGAACCAAAGTTGGATGTTAATGAATCTGGAGTAGAGATGCCAGGTTAGCAGAGGAACCCCAGAAGCTTAAAGCACAGTATCATCTGTGTCCTATTGATAACTGAAGAGATACAGGCCTTAGGAAAGTCATTAAGAAAAATGGAGAACAGATAGGGTCAAGGACAGAACCTAAAGGAACACCTGCATACATTTGAAGAGGGACAGCATATAACCTACAGTACATGAACAACTTGGGACCTTTCTTCAAGGTAGGATGTGAACCAACTAACAGAATGGTAAGACAGTCCCACTTCTTCCAGCTTGTCTTGGAAAAGGGTTGAGTAACAGTGTCAGACAGGTCACTAAAGACAGCTAAAGTTACTTTGCTCTGGTCCATCACATTGAGAATGGTATCAGTGAGCTGGAGAAGAGAGGTAGAGGAGAAGTGGGACTTCCAGAAACTAGACTGGAAGAGAATGAAGAAAGAAGAAAAAGTGGGAGGCTTGGGAGAGAACAAGGTGTATTTGGACTTTGGCCATTGTTGGATAAGGGACATAGGGTGATAGTTCTCTGGGGAGAAAGGGTCACCCCCTTTGGTAAGGGAGTGATTGTTGTGCACTTCCAAACCACAGGGATGGAACTCAGGACGAAGAAGAGGCTGAGAATGGAGATGATAGGAGCAGCAATGGCAGAAGTGGACAGATGAAAGAGGTTGGGGTCTAGGCAATCAAGACTAAGTCTGTTATGAAGGATAAGGGCTAGCAGAGCCTTTAAGGAGGTTTATGGTATGGTGAATAGAAGGGAGAAGGAGATATAAGGGGAGGAGAAGGGAAGGAAAGGATCAAGGAGTAAAGAGTGGGAGAAGGGAACACACACAGTAGGTGAAGAAGGTGCTGAGAGAGGAAACAATTTTTGTAGGTTCAGAGATAAAAGAGTTATCATGTTTGAGGATGAGACACAAGACTGAGCAAGAGAGAAGAATAGGTAGTCGATGACTTTTCAGGACTTTGAGTGGTGGTTCAAATTGTTATGAGGTGTGGAGGTAAAGTACTCTGATTTTTCAAACCTGGTAACTTTGGTACAAGCATTGCAGAGGGTCCTATATTTAACAAGGTCCACAGGGCAGCTGGAGGGCTTAAATGCTCACCAGGCCAGGCCCCTTGCTCTGAGACAGTCAAGTAACATGGCAGAGATCCAGGAAATCTGAGCATCTTTATCCCTAGTTCTCTTAATGACGGCATGGGAATACCAGACACCCATGACTTTTGCTTGGAAATTTAGGAGGGCAGAGTTAATATGGTCAGATGCACAGGTAAAGGACCATTCAGAGGAAATAAGGTCAGCATGGAGAGCAGAAAGGTCCAGCAACCTATAGGAGTGAGTTTGGATGAATTCTGAAGGAACTTTGAGCCAATGGAGCTCGTACATGCAGTAAATCATAGCCTGATCAGTGATGGCATTGGGGAAAGAATCAGCATCCACAATATTGTGGGGATGGAAGGAGAGTACCCAGTCAAGAAAGGGCGTGATTAAGAGATTTCAGGTTGAGTAAGGTAAGATCATAGAACTGGGTAAATTGCAGAGATTTTATATTTTGGCAAAGCTTTTATGAAAAAGAAAATGGGGAAAGCCACTTAATGTTGAAGTCACCCAGTATAAGTAATTCTCACAAGAGGGGACTGAATGCAGGTGACAGTTAATGGCATCAGGGTTAAAGCCAGAGCAGCAGTAAACCACAGTAATGAAAATGGGCACTGAGTAGGAGCTGGTAAGTTTAAGGAGGAACAGCTCTTGAGAGGAGGGGAAAGATACACATGACACAGACTCCTATGGAACATGGGAGTAGGTGAATATAGCAATTCCCCTGGCCCTCTTATCATAATCTTTCCTAACAATTGAATAGCCATGGAGAGCTACTGAAGCATCAGTAATTTTGGAGTTGAGCCAAGACTTGAAGATGACCCATACATCTGGCTGGAGGTTTTGCATCAGAAGAAGTGACTATGCAATTTGGGGAGGAAGATGTGGATGTTGTAGTGGACCAGTCTTAGTCCCTTAGGGAGCTGGGAGGAAGTAGAGTAGAAGCTGCTCAGAGGGTGGAATTTCTGGGGAGGCTAGGGTGGGAGATGGCACCAAACATGTTCAAGATGAAGCCACATAAATTGAAGACTACAACCAGGATGCTCAGGGGCAATAGACTGAGGGGGAAAGAAGGTGATGGGTAGAGTAGGTGAGGGAATCAACTATTTCAAGTTACACACTGTCCTCTGTAATATACCTATTGTTATCCTATATCTAACTTTCATCTCCAGTTCTCAGTTAATCATAAAGCTGTGCAGTATTGGTGTATTTTCTCTTCCTACCTAACCAGATGAATCTCTATCATTCAGTTTCAAAATGTCATATTGTAACATTTTTCCTAGCAGTACATAGGCAATACAGGTATTCTCTGTTTAAAACCTTCTTTTTAAACTTGTTTTACAGTATATTTATTTTATATCTACAGCTTTACTATACTTGTGATCTAAAAGTCACTCATATTTTTACTCAGCACTTTGCCATCACTGTACCAACCTATCAGACTCTTCTCTGTAGCTTTGAAGCAAAAGACTTTCACTAACCAGGGATGTGCATCAAGTAGCAGTTTTGTAAATGTTTTACAGTGTTTATCTGAGTGCTAGTGGTTCATAGAATGCTACATGTTATTACACAGACTGCCAAAAATATGGCTATCAGATTGAGGTAGCTGGAGAGTATGCACTGGTCAGGTGAATCAATGTCATCCAGTTGATTAGGTCACCATACTAGTGATGTTAGCGTCTTGATGCTCCCAAAGCCTCAGCAGTGAAGAACAAGGAATTAACTAATTTAAACAGAATGAGTGCTGAGCATCCCTGTTAGTTGGCAAAAAGGTGCTGGCTCAATCACCTGCATAGCCTGCGTAAATGTTTACTTGAGTATTGCACACTTTTAAAAGAAATTGTGGTGAATAATTTATAAACTGACAAAGCAAACTCAGTTATATATACTCCCTCCTGTTTGTTTTCACAGGGGAGAGCACAAAGAAGATATAGGGCCAGATTTTCAAAGGTTCGAAAGGACCTTGTGTCAAAGAAGAATGATGCAAGGGCACCTTGCGGCACACATTGCCTGAACCCAATTTTGGAACACCATCTGTGGCATAGCTGGGGTCTCCTCCACCAGGCCAGCCTGCATCATGCCTGCAGCACAGATTTGAGTGCAGCATGGTGATGGGGGGCTTGCAGTAGATGCAGGCTGCCACATCCCTAATCTGGAATTTACAAAACTGATCCCAGGACTAAGGGCTAAGTAGACATCCACTGGGAGGCTGGTAAGCAGATGCAACTGTGTCTCCCCGAACCCCGAGCTGCCAGCCACCTAACTGGTTACAAATAATCTGATCTAGTGCCCCCATGTGCCCTAATGTACATTATCACTCCAAAACAGGTAGTTCCTGGTGATCTAGTGCCCCCTTCCCAATCCCTGACATTCCATCATGTACTCCACTGTATATCAACAGGTATTTCCCCATGATTCCCCCCAAGCCCTAGTATGCCAGTAACACAACATAGTATTGCTACCCAGTCATTCTGTGGTTATCTAGGGTAGCACAGCTGGACAAATTGGTTTAGCAGCTTAAAGCTACAGTGAAAAAATATTGGTAAGATTTTCTCAAATATTTATGGTAGCATATAGAAGAATTATCCAGAATTATTTTTCGAATATAACATTCACAATGCATGTATCACTGCTTCAACCACAATAGATTCAAGCTGGCCGGTACTTTTGACGACTCCTTAAGTGACCACGCCCCCATCTTTGGTATATGGAAAAATGACTATCCAACTCCACCTCCCCATACCTTTCCGGCACGTGACTACTCCAATTTTGATACTACATCCTTCCGGGATACCCTGTTGGGAATTGACTGAGCTCAAATTAATCTTGCCCCCCAGCCTGGACTCTGCCCTGGCCTTTTCACCAAGAATTTCCTCTCGGCTGCCAACAAACACGCCCTCTAAAACAAATGAGGTCAAAGGACAACAGTCTGGGTGGCTGACCGTGATCTAAAAAACTAATGAGGAAAGGACAGGGCCTGGGTCAGGTACAAGTCCACTAATTTAACCAATGACTGGGTCCATTACCGAATGCTCAGAAACTCATGTAAAAAAGATTTAAAACAGGCCAAGCAACAGTACCTTAAGAACCTACAAACAAAAAATCTCTCTAACCCCAAGAAATTCTGGTCCCAAATAAACATGCTCCTGAAAGACCACCACACACAAAATGCCTGTGACGTTGTTGTGGGAGAAGTCCACCACACGAACCTGCAAGATGCTGCAAATGCTTTAATGAATTTCTCACTGACCTTGGCAAGTACAGGGTTTATCCTGGCAGCCCAAAACAGCCATCTTCGGATGACTCTTTGAATCGCTCCTCATCACCTAATTTTCATCTTAGGTTGACATCAAAAGCTGAGGTCCTAAAGCTCATTAAGAGCATTAAGACAAATGGTTCTCCAGGCTATGACAAGGTTGAACCCAGGTTACTCAGACTGGCTGACCAAGAAATTGCCGTGCCAGTCATGTGGTTGTTCAATTGGTCTCTGATGGAAGGCAAAGTCCCCTCAGCTTGGAAAACAGCTTTGGTTACCCGATCCTAAGGGAGGACCCAGTAAGCTAGTTGAAAACTATAGACGATTTCTATTCTCTGCACACTAAATAAAATGCTTGAGAGAATTGTATACCAACAAGTCCAGGCATATGCTGAACAACATAGCCTCCTCACTCCATGACAACATGGATTCAGAAAACAACATGATACTGATACTGCCTGGTGAGTCTAACATCCGACATCCTTGCTGCCCAAGACAAGGTCAACTTACTGGTGCAGTCTCTAGAGGGCCTTTGATCTAGTAGACCATAAATTGCTCATCCAGCAGTTTAGCTCTCTCGGACTGGACAACCACTCAACACAGTGGTTTAAAGATTACTTGCAAGACAGATCTCAGATAATCAGATGGCAGGGGGTGGAGTCAGGCAAGCACTCCATTACTGAGGGTGTCCCCCAAGGTTCAATACTGGGGCGCCTTCTATTCTCCCTGTTTATCAACAACCTACCAAAGCACTGCAGCGGAGCGAAAGTGACCCTTTATGCAGATGATGCAGTACTATACAGATCTGCTTCAAATACTGTACAGCTAAACCAACTCCTGAACCACAATCTCTCCCTACTGGAAACCTGGTTCCTGACAAATAGGCTAGTCCTAAATTAGAAAAAAAACAAAGCCATCCTATTTGGACCCAGTAAATTAGGCCCCGACAGAACATGTCTACTATCCCCTTATCTGTCCAGTGGCCATCCTATTGAGGTGGTGGATTGCATCAAATACCTGGGAGTCTATATTGATTAAGACTGCTCTTTCAAGGTTCATGTTGAGCAATTAACCAAGGCACTAAATCAAAAGCTTGGGCTCATGTACCGTCTAACCCCTTTTCTCACTCAGGCATCCAGGCTAAAGATAGCCACGGGCATGCTCCTGCCCACCTTATTTTATGGTGCCCCAGTGCTACACTCAATGCAAAACACAGAGATGCAAAAGCTAGGAAAATTGTACCACAGAATAGGATGCTTTGCCCTGGGAACTCAGCCACTAGAACACCACTGTAATATACTCGACTCACTGAATTGGCCCTCCCTGGAGGACAGACTGGCTTACACTTCCTTATGCTTGGCTTTCAAGCTTCTACAAATGGATGCTCCCCGCAGCCTGAGTCGTACCTTAGTACTCAGGCAGCCTAAAAGAACACTTAGATCCTCGTGTCGTTGACTCCTCCATGTCCCAAAAGTCCGAACAAGCCAAGGTCTTCGGTTATTTAAAAATTACATCCTGTCCCTATGGAATGGCCTACCTAGCAATCTTCAAGACTGCAGCTTCTTTGGGGGATTTAAAAAAGGCCTAAAGATGTACCTTCTAGAGCTAAGCCTCTATGCATGCCACCGCTGAGGATAGAAAACAGCACTTTACCTCTGATATTAAAAACCTGCCACCTAACAGGTTGGTATCCTATTTCAGTTGAACCTTACCACTTCTGAAACACTTGAAATTGTAACCCGTAAAACTGACCTGATAAAAAGAACCTTATGTAACTGCCATTCTTGTGAAACTAGTGTTTACCCCATGTTATTCTAAACGTTACCTAACTTGCCTGTGATTGTACTATATGTTCTGATTTTAATATCTGTATATGCGCACTTTCCCTTGAATTGTTCCTACTTCTTATTGTACTGTTGACTGTAATTAACCCCAGGTTGCCCCTGAGAAAGGGACCATTACAGTCTCAGTGGGCCTACGCGGTCACAACAATTTAAATAAAAATAAAATAAATAAAATTTGATGAACTGGGCTGAGCTTTTTGCAGTCCTGTCATTTCTGTCTGGGTAACTATTTTGCCCTCCCTCACAGCATAGCTAGATTGACTCATTAGAACTACTGATCCTACTGCTATCCTGTTTGTTCTTTACATTGACAAAATCCCTTAAAAATTAGAGTTATCTACTCATTTTCCTATCAACTTATCCTGTTGGAATAGCCAGAATTCTTCTTTTTTAGTGCCCCAGACATTGTCTCCCCCCAATGTATATTTTTGAGCATCACAAAAGAAGGAGCCGCACTGGGGTTGGGTGCCCGGATACAAATGAAGCACATGTAGAAAGAAATCTGGCACTCACCATCCACTCTCAAGGACTGCTCAGAGACGGAATATGTCCAAAAAGTGCAAATAATTTATTCAGCTGCTCTGTGCCAGTAAAACATAGCATTCTCTGAAGCGTTTCAGAAATTAATCCTTTTCAAAGGGTCTGTACAACATAAAACAGGCACATTCTTTGTACATCCTGCCTGATGATGTCACTAGTCCATTACAACCATTTATAATGAGTAAAGTTTAAATTTATAGTGACAATGCAATAAAACAGTAAACACCACACACCCAAAGCTATTAAAAGGATACAAAAAGATATGGTGTGTGTGAAAGGATACAGATAAAACTTCAAAATCCCTGCACTTATTAAGTCCATAGAGAAATGCACATAATGGAGAAAGGCTATTGTCCAAAAATATATATATATCCAGGTGAGGAGTCACACTGGGGAGACACTGGGAAAAACAGATCCTTATTCATGTAGTTTGTAAACAAAATCCATTCTAGAAATGGAAAACAAAGATACCAGTTTATAATTCCTTTTCAGTTAATAAGTTATTTGTCTAGGCTTCAAGGCTGTGTCTAGGCTGTCATGGCTTTGTTCCAGTACAGTAGAAGATTGCAAATGTTGTCCCTATATATAACAAGAGTTTAAAATCTGATTATTCCAACTATAGACGTATTAGTCTTACTTCTCCTATTTGCAAGATTTTTGAGAGTTTGATTAGGGATATATTAACTCCAATACTGAACAATGCAGACTCTGAACAGCATGGTTTCAGAAAGGGCAGAGGTTGTCTATCAAACTTATTGAGTTTTTATGAGCATATAAGTTTCTTAGTTGATAACCGTACTCCTTGTAATGTCATCTTTTTGGACTTCAGTAAAGCATTTGATGCTATTCCACACTGGGCTTTAGAAGTAATATTGCAGAAATTAAAAATTAATTAGTATATCATTATATGGATTAAAAATTGGCTGTCAAATCACACTCAAAGAGTGAGTATCAATGGAAGTTTATCCAGTGTTGGCTGTGTCACTAGTGGGGTTCCACAGGGCTCGGTACTTGGGCCATGCTTATTTCAGGCTTTATTTCTGATCTAACTTCAAATTGCTTTTCTTTGGCTATTAAATATGCAGATGATATTAAGATTGGTGGTCCATGTTCCAGTGAATCTGATTTTGATATCATACAGCGGGATTTAAACAGGATTTCTGAATGGGTAAAATTATGGGCATAAAGTTAAATAAATCTAAGTGCAAAGTTATGCATTTGGGTAATACTAATCCTTTAAAAACTTACACATTGGGACATTATACATTTAGTAATACTATGAATGAAAAAGATTTGGGCATTATGGTTTCTAATGATATGGACTTCTCCCAGCATATTAATGAATCTGTAAATATGGCAAATAAGGTTGTATGGTCAATAAAGCATAATATTACTTCTAGAGATCCCAAAGTTTTAATGCCCTTGTTTAAAGCTTATGTTAGGCCTCACCTCGAATATGTGTCATAGCTGTGGAATCCTTACAAGAAATCTAACATACAATAATTAGAACTAGTCCCCCTGTAGATTCACAAAACATCTTAAGGATATGAATAATTTTATGTATGATACCAGATTATGTGATCTTGGTCTATTTTCTTTAGAAACTCATAGACAATGTGGCGGCGATTTATTGTTTCTCTATGACATAATTCTTGATCCAGCATTAATGGTTGACTTGGGTCTGAATTTCAAGGATTTATCTTATAATATTAGAGGTCATCCACTTCAGTTGATATATAAATCCTTTACATCAGGAGGAAATATTTCTTTGCTTTAGAGTGATTGAATCTTGGAACAATTTGCCATTGCATATTATTATAAGTAAAGATAAAGAACAATTTAAGGCTTGATTGGATAAATATTTATTATCATACAAACAAGTGACCTATTATTAAAAACTTGGTTAGTCTGTGAACTTCATGGTTGTAAAGCTTTCACTCACTTCTCACCTTAGTAGTATGAACCTTAGTATAAACATCATTTTAAAATTCCTTGCGTCAACATTTCATTTCCTATGTTTTAAGTAAGGTGTTAAGTCAAAGTGGTCATTCAAACCTGGGGCCTTACATGCCCCAGATAAAAAAATCCTCTCATTTCAAAATCCAGTTGTCATAATCACCACCACCCCAGTTTCTGAAAAACTCTCTCAATCCTGCTAAAAGAGAAGGAATGTGAGTTCCTGTTTCAGCTTGGTGAACATGTAGTGCTGTGGCATATGTTAAATCATTATTTTAATAGCATGTACATGTTTACCCACCCATAACTTTAGCTGCCTCTTTGTCTTCCCTATGTAAAAAGACCAGCAAGTACAAGTGGCCATGTAAATGACACCACTTGTATCACATGTTATCAAATCCTTAAAATGTATATCCTATCTGACTGTGGGTCTTTAAAATCCTTTCCAGGGAGATGGATGTGCAATATGTGCATTGGGAGCATCTGAAGTAACCACTGCTTTTTTCTGTAGCCAGTTTTTTGTTTAGGAATCTCAAGTCTACTATGGACCAAGGAGTCCTTAATAGTTGGGGCCATCCTGTATGACATGTTGGGGGGATCTACTATGATATTGTTAAATCTACATCCCTCTTCAAAATATTCCAATTTTGTTTTATTACTTCTGCTACCTTCCCTGCATGGTTAGAGTATGTGGTCACATAATTTAAAGTATCAACATTTTCAAAATTCTCCACCTTATTCCATCCTTGTGCAAGGATATCCCTTCTATCCAGGGCTCTAACATCCCTAGAGGCCTTTTGTACCTTAATATGACCATATCCTCTTTCATGAAGCATCTGTTATAAATCTGCTGCTGCTACATCATATTTAGTTAAATCATTGCAATTTCTCTTAAGTCATAGAAACTGACCTTTGGAATGTTAGCTACCACATGTCAGGGTGGCAGCTAAAAGCCAAAAGGAGATTATTTCTTCCACATTTTTTCCTAAACATATCTTGTTTCAACATATCCAAGTTCTGTTTTCAGAATAGTTAGATCCAGAAACTTTTTTCCTTTGCAATTTAAACTTTATTGTTTTCTTTTTATATAGGACAGGAGCACAGTAGAACAATACACATATAGACACGTACAATCAACTAGAAGGTATCCTGCCCCCACCCCCTTCCCCATTCCTCACCTTACTGAATAATTCCAAACTCTCACTTAGGGAGATAACTCAACAGATAATTTCTCCAATAAAACAAGTTCTATAAAGGAATCAATCTCCTGTTTAGATGCCATCAAGATGGAAGAGCCTAACCTGAGACAGGTAGAGAGTTTTCAGCTTGTTCAAAGTCTTAACATATATGGGGAGTATGTTTCTTATGCTGGCACCCATTTGTTACACCTTAAGATTAAAAAATAATTCCTTCAGCCACTCCGAGTAACTCAAAGGTAGGTCATCTAACCAATGCCTCAAAATAATTTGTTTAAGGGAGGAGGAGATTAATGCCATATAATACCTCCTTTGTTTTACCCTTATCCTTCTATAATCCCCCACCAGACAAATCTCTGGGATAAATAACTCTGCTATGCCCAGCAACGGGGTCAGCCTTTGACCTAATCAGTTCCCAGAGCTGTTTAACCAGAGGGTAGTTCCAAAACATATGCTTTAAGGAGCCTTCTTCCTGATGGCATCTATTACATAGAGGCTGAGAAAGCCTACCAATCTTATACAGTCTTAGTGGTGTCCAATACATGTTGTTGACAAGTTTATACTGCATTAACCATAATTGGTCCTGCTTGATATATTTATAATTCTCCAGCCAAATTCTAGGCCATTGCTCTAATAACTCCAGAAATTGTGTTGACCAGTAAGTAGGGGTGCCAGTAACCTCTGGGGAATTCAAATTCATATACGGAGGCATACAGCTTGGATACTACATGAGGTCCCCATGCCCCCAGGGCCAGAGCTTCGAATGTCCCCCTCATCCTTACCGACCCTGCTCACCTTATCTTGAACTTTCACAAGCATATGTCTGATCTGGAAAACTTTGAACACCTGATCTCTACACAGATGGTATTTCAGCTGAATAGTCTCTACTGAGAGACACCCAACTTCATCTAAAAAGTGCTTGATCCTGGCCTCTCTTAGTTGTGGGACCCAGGACTCTGTAATCACCTTCCCCCCATTTTAAAATTTGGATTTTTAATAAGGGGCTGATTTGGCTCCTTGCTTCTGTCGTATTTAAGGAAAGAGCAAAGCTGTAAATGAATTCTAAGTGATACAGCTATTGGAGAATCTGCCAACTTCTTGGGGAGGCATCTGTAGTTAGAATAAAGGATAGCCACTGGTGAAAGACCAGCCTTCTTAATCAATTCAAACTCCAGGCTCACCCAGGAAGGAATGTATTTCTGGGATTCCAA
Organism: Neoceratodus forsteri; assembly: GCA_016271365.2. Lineage (NCBI taxonomy): Eukaryota > Metazoa > Chordata > Ceratodontiformes > Ceratodontidae > Neoceratodus > Neoceratodus forsteri. The sequence continues at coordinate 826,792,550 of CM057455.1, read as the reverse complement.
TTCCTCCTTGGTTAGCAGCCACTTTAAGTATTTGCTGGCACCACTGGCCCATAATATAGGCCAAAATGAGGGAGTCTCAATCCCCTTTTGTTTTAGGGCTGCCAATTTATTGTACACTCTTCTGGGAGCCTTACCCTGTCATATAAATGCTGAGATAATAGCATGTACCTTTTTGAACCAGTTCAAAGGTATCAAGTTATTCAACATGTTCAGGGATAATACACTCTGGGCAGCACATTCATTTCAATTATATTGATGGGCCTCCAGAGAGGTATCGGTAGGTTCCGACACCTATGCAAATCTTGTTTAATTGTTTGTAGAAGGATATCTAGATTAAACTGAATCATTTTTGAGGGCTTCTCATTAATATTATACCTAAATATTTCAAAGTCTTCAGGCTCCACTGCAGCCCAAGCTTAGATATGTCTCCTTTCTGTAGTTTCTGGTTAAGTGGGAACACTGTGGTCTTCCCAACATTCATTTATAGTTAGAACAAGAGCAAAAGGCCTTGATTATTTCCAGAGCCACTGGGAATGAGGACCGAGGGTGAGCCAAGTAGAGGAGAATATCATCATCTTATGCTGATACTTTAAATTTGAGGGAGCCAAGGACCACTCCCTGCACAAGGGGGTTGTCTCTCAGTCTGGTAAGAAGGGACTCCAAATATATGTTAAAGAGCAGGGGTAACAATGGGCATCCCTGTCTAGTGCCCGAATATAATGGGAAGGAGGAGGAGAAAACCCATTACAACAAAGCTTTCACCCACTTAATGAATTCTGAGTGAAAGCTCACACTATCCATGGTGCAGAATAAAAATTGCCTATCTACTCGAGCAAAAGCTTTTTCTGCGTCCAGGGACAATGAACCCAATGGGGTTTCAGAATCCCCAGATGCAGAAAAATGTGAAACAGTTTGCGAAGATGGTCCAAGGACATCCTTCCTGTCATAAACCCAACTTGATCCTGATGTATGATGTAGGGAAGGACCTTAGCCATTCTATTTGCTAGGAGTTTGGCAGAATTTTGACATCATAATTAAGAAGTGAGATAGAGGATGCTCGTTACCTGATCCGCTGCTTTCCTGGGTTTGGGAATGACGATAATAAGGGCCTCTAATAGATAGGGATCTATTGCTTCCACTTTAATAACTTCTAAAAATAACCTTTTACACATGGGGTTAGTTGCTTAGTAAAATATTTGTAAATGTTTGAAAAGAACCCATACAGCCCAGGCGATCTGTCTAATATTCTTCATGAATCTACCTCTGGCTGGCAGCTGCAACACTGAACATAGGATTTGCAAGAAAGCGAGTTGTGCTCACAACAGAGGGAGGTGAACCTTACAATTGTCTTTGGTTTGTAGCAGATATTCTGCAGGTGGAGGCTACTTCTAACTGAAAGGTGAAATAAGGAACTTTGAATTAGCAGGAAAAGACAGTCTTTCAAGCAACAGAGGGAGGTGGATCTAGCTTCGTTTGTTAAAATTCTTAAGATTTTCAGTGCAGGAAGAGTTTAAAGCACAGCTGACTTATTTTGGGGCTGACTGCTTTCAGAGCACAAACCACCAGGCTGTTTTGGGGCTGGGGAGGTTTACCTGTGTCTGACTTGGATGTCTGGATTTTCTCTGTTTGATTAGCAGGGTATTTTCTCTGTCAAATTGTTGTAGGGCATCTTGCTGACAGGAAGGCACTCATCGCAGCAGTGGTTCAAAACTTTTAGCTGATTGTTTTGTGAGGGCACAGTTCAGGCCCAACCCTTCCCACCCCTCACCCTACCCACCCCTGGAAATAGTTCCTTTATACCTGGGATTCTGACATCATTTCCTCAAGAGTGCAAGGTGCATATCACTGTCATATCCTCTCTAGCACACTGCACTGACAATATAAGCATACACATTGTATAATATATATTTCTATATAACAAACCAATCACACACACAAACACACACACACACACACACACACACACACACAAAGTAGATAAACATGTGGGGAGTAGTGCAATGTAATGGCTGTGGGGCAGCAGTCTTCTGGGAGACTTTCTGGAGGCTGAGATGCTGCACTATTTGCAGACAACTCTCTGCCCTGAGGGAGGAAGTTACCTGTCTTCAGGCCACACTGGACAGTAGTAAGGGAACCTTTCCCCAGGCCACACTGGACAGTAGGAAGGGAACCCCCCATCCATGGAGCACCAGAGCCACCACCACTACCTCAGAGGTTGTGAAGGAAGCACAGCAGTTGGATCACAGTGGGCTCAGGGAGGGTGAGGATGGTGGAACAGAGGACATCCAGTTAGTTGTTCCACTCCACAATCCATACACTATTCTGAGGGAGCATAGCTCCCCTATGGATGCACACGCAGAGGAGAATAAGGAGGCTGAGGACAAGTGTCACAAGGGAGGCCCACAGGAAGGAGGCAGAGGACAAGACAAGAAAGGAAGCAGCTCTAGTGGGGGACTCAGTATTAGGGGGATAGAACTGGGAGAACAGGGAAAACTGAAGTAAGGTGCCTGCCTGGTGCCATGGCTTGGAGGGACAGGAAGAGCATCCTCAGGATCAAGAGAACAGCTGCACGGGAGTCTGAGCCAGACTTCATTGTCCATCTAGGGACAAATGACTTGGCTCATCATGAGATTAGAGCAGTGCAGAAGGACTTTGTAGAATTGGGGAAGGGCCTAAGACAAGTAGCACACACAGTATCCTTCTCTGAGGTGCTGCCTGTCAATGACATGAGTGAGGCGAGGGTACTTTGCTCCATGCAGTTTAATGAATGGTTGAAAAAATGGTGTGGAGCACAGGGGTTTGGCTTCATTGGGGACTGGGGTTCCACCTGGAGGTACACCAGCCTATACTGGCAGGATGGTCTGCATCTGTCCAGGAAGGGAACAAGTCTTTTGAATAATTGGTTTAAATGCTTCATTGGCAAGCTTTTAAACTAGTCAAGGGGGGAGGCACTGATAAGCAGCAGGAAAATCCCAGCCTCTCCCTAGAAAACAGGGTACTAAATGAGAAAAGACCGAGGTAGAAAGGTCAGTGGGTGATGCTGCAAAAGAAGGTAAAGCCATCAAAAATGGAGAGCAATGAGTACAAATGCCCGTAGTCTGAGTAACAAGCTCCTGAATTAGTGGCCTTGATGGAGGAGGAACATCTGGATATCGTGGCAGTCACAGAAACATGGTACACACAAAACCATGACTGGGATGTAAGCATACCAGGATACACTATCTACAGGAGGGACAGGGAGGGTAAAAGAGGAGGAGGAGTAGCTCTTTACATAAGGGAAGGAATCAAAGCAACAGAATGAAAGGGAAAACAGGGAGGAGAAGAAGCACTGTGGGTAAATTTGAAGACTGGCAATGGCACTATAATCCGCACAGGGGTTGTATACAGACCTCCTTCTCAGGGGGAGGAAATGGACAAGGAAATGATAGAAAGAATACTTAGAATGGCAGAAAAAGGGGAGATATTGCTGATGGGTGATCTGAATATGCCAGATGTTAACTGGAGTGCAGTTGCAGCAGCCACTTCGAAGAGTGGAGTTATTCTAGATGCCCTACAGGGGGCATGCCTTAGACAACTAATATTGGAGCCCACTCGAGAGGGAGCAATCTTAGACCTGGTTCTCTCAAATGGAGATGAAGAGAGGATCACAGATGTAGAAGTGGGTAGCCATCTAGGAACTAGTGACCATCGAACAGTATGGTTCACAATAAACACAGCAATACAGTCAAGCCATACAATGGCAAAGTACTGGACTTTAGGAGGCTGACTTTGCCAAAAAGGGTGAGTGACTAAGGAATGCACTAGCATATGGGCAGGAAGGAGGGGTGGAAGAACAATGGGAATAATAAAAACTGCCATCACAGAGATAACAAGCCTTTGTGTGAAGCAAATAAACAAAACAAAACTGTGTAAGAAACCACTATGGTTCTCAAAGGAAGTGGCAGTGAAGCTTCAAGAGAAAAAGAAAGCATTCAGGAAGTACAAGGAATCACAGAAGGAGCAGGACAGAGAACTGTATCAGTTAAAGCAAAAGGAAACTGGGAAGGCAGTCAGAACAGCAAAGGCCCAAACCGAGAAAAGATAGCCAACTCAGTTAAGAAGGGGATAAAACCTTTTATAGGTACATCGAGGCTGAAGAAGACCAAGGGAGGGTTAGTGAGGCTTAATAAAGGGAGGGAGGGTGGGCAGATGGTGACTGTGAAAAGGCAGAGATACTAAACAAATATTTTGCTCAGTATTTACAAAGGAAGAGGGACCTAAAACAAACAGTAGAAACACTCTGGATACAGAAGTTGATACCAGCCCATTTACAGAAGAAAGGGTTCTGAAAGAACTCTTAAAACTGAAGGTGGACAAAGCAATGGGGCCTGATGGGATTCATCCCAGAATTCTAAAAGAACTAAGGGTAGAACTAGTGACACCACTGACTACCCTCTTTAACAAATCATGGGAGGATGGGGTGGTACCCAAGGACTTGAGGATGGCAGATGTGATTCCCCTTCACAAAAGTGGGAGCAAGGCAGAAGCAGGAAACTACAGACCTGTTAGTTTAACCTCAGTGGTAGGGAAAATGATGGAATCACTTCTGAAGGAAAGAATTGTCAAGTATCTAGAGGCCAGTGGGGCACAGGACCCAAGGCAGCATGGATTCACAGTGGGAAGGTCATGCCAGACAAATCTGATAGATTTCTTTGACTGGGTGACCAAAGTAGTAGATCAGGAGGGCTGTGGACATGGCCTACCTAGACTTTACCAAGGCATTTGACACAGTCCCACACAAAGATTAATATACAGTTAGCCAGCCTGGGAGTGGGTCCCAAGATGATAGCCTGGGTAAAGGAATTGGCTGGAGAATAGGACACAGAGAGTAATAGTAAATGGAGTCCACTCTGAAGAAAGGGGGTTACTAGTGGGGTACCACAGGGTTCAGTATTAGGACCAGTCCTCTTCAATGCCTTTATAAGCGACATTGCAGAGGGACTGGAAGGAAAAGTATGTCTCTTTGCAGATGACACAAAGATCTGCAACAGAGTTGATGCACAAGGTGGGGTGGAAAGGATGAGAAGGACTTGGCAAGGTTAGAGGAATGGTCAGATGTGGCAGCTTAGATTCAATGCTAAGAAGTGCAAGGTAATGCACCTGGAAACAAAACCCAGGGAAGAGTACACAATGGGGGTGAGATACTAACAACAACAACAATGGAAAGGGACCGGGGTAGTCATATCAGATGACCTAAAGGTGGGCAAGCAATGTGAGAGGGCAGCAAGGAGGGCTGGGGGGATACTGGGATGCATAGGGAGAGGCATCACCAGTGGAAAACAGGAAGTTATTATCCCTCTGTACAGTTGGTGAGACCCCATCTGGAGTACTGCATGCAGTTCAGGGGACCCAATCTCCACAAAGACATAGACAGGATGGAAGCTGTCCAGAGGAGGGCAACTAAAATGGTGCAGGGTCTGCACCGGAAGACGTATGAAGAGAGACTTAAGGAGCTGAATATGTATAGCCTCGAGGAAAGGAGGGAGAGGGGGGACATGATAGAAACATTCAAGTACCTCAAGGGAATCAACAAAGTCCAAGAGGGTAGCATCTTCAAAAAGAGGTGTGCAAGAACAAGGGGCACAATTTGAAGATGGGGCCTCAGAGGTAATCTAAGGAAGTATTTTTTTCACAGAGAGGGTTGTGGATGCATGGAACGGCCTTCCGGAGGAGGTTGTGGAGTCAAAAACAGTGGTGGAATTCAAGCATGCATGGGACAGTCATAAGGCAATTCTAGGGGGGGGGGGGTAGGAAGAAGTAGGCTGCTAGTTAACTAGGATCTGCAGCTTATCCATTAGGTAGGGAAATGGGCAGACTGGGTGGGCCAAGCGGTCCTTTTCTGCCGTCAAATTCTATGTTTCTATGTTATTACTGCCAGGATCTCAGTCTCTGAAAAGGGGGACACCAGTCCATCCCTAAGCTCTAATGGGACTCTCTGCAAGTGGGGTAGAGATTAAGTATTCTTCTACCTCTGATTTTTCATGTAATTGTAACATGGGCTATATAATTCTCTGTAATATTCCTCAAATCCCTTCACAATATCTTGGGGATGTGTTTTCACTGAATTATTCCTCTGGTCCTAATACTTTGGATAATCGTAGAGGATTCCTCTTCCTTAGTCTCAAAGCTAACAGTTTCCCTGCTTTTCCCCTGCTCTGTATGACTCCCTTTTGTCTCGAGGATGGCATATTCAGCTTTTCTTTAGAAGCATATTGTATTGGTGTTGATATCCTTCTAGCTGACTCTTTACCTCCTCTGTTGTCTGAGGAGACAAATTATTTTCAGCTCCCAGATACAGCACAGCAATGTAAATGCCTTTGTTCCCTATTCTTTTCCTCTTGGCTGCGATGTGAATTAATTCTCCTCTCAGAACACATTTAATGCCCCCACTCTAAATCTGCCCTCCTGTTGAGTTTAGATTGGTTTCCTGATATTGCTCTATTTTCTCTCTGATTTCCTCAATCATTTTCTCATCCTTTAGTAACTGAATGTTAAGCTTCCAGATAGTCTACTTAAGTATGTTCGAGGAAGGGGTAAGACTACAATAAACCAGCGACTGGTCAGAGACCACACCCGGTTCTATTTTACACTCCCCCAATCCTTGAAGGAGGGACTGGCTCAACAGAAAGTAATCGATTCTGGAAATGAAGCCATGTATTTCTGACCTGAAGGTAAATTCTCTCATCGATGGATGTAGGATCCTCCAAGGATCAGTGAGACCCAACTGGTAATTCAGATCCTGAATTGCTCTTTGTGCTGGTGTGAGGCCTTTATTTTTCCTCCCAGACTTGTCCAAATCCGGGCAGAAGGGCAAGTTCCAGTCCCCCCTAATACAATAGGAAGATGAGCGAAGGGTGACAAAATATTGATCAGTTCCATAAAAAGCTCTGGTGAATCTATATTGGCCCATAAATACTGCCCAGAATTATATCAGTATGATCCAGCAGGGCTTTAAGCAAAATGTATCTGCCTCCGGGTCCTAATACATTGCTCAGAGAGAAGGGTGTCAATCTAGAAAGCAAAATCACCACCCCTCTGTTAGCCATACTGTCCCCTGCAGTAAATGCTTGTCCAACAAATTGCCTTCTGAATAAGTGGGCCTCTGCCTCTAATAAGTGTGTTTCCTGCAACAGTAAAATATTCCCCCTCAGGATTTGCAGATGTTTTTAAATTTTATACCTTTTAGATTTATTTTGAGCTCCTTTTACATTCCATGAAATAAAAACGTTGTTATTCATCGTTGTCTGCCATCTTGTGTTGCGTACAGTATCCCCTATCTATATCCTTACCAGCAAGGCTCCCCCTTTCCCCCTCTCTCCATTGTCTAGTTACACACCCATCCTGTCCTCCCATTCCTCCCCTACTAACCCTCTCCCCTCCCTTCCCCCCGTTCCCAACTCCCCTCCCCATACATGTACCATGAACACAGGTCCCTGCCCACTCTACCAACATAAACTTTCTTCAGTATGTGATACACCCCTATTGGCATACGCTCTCTTTTAACCCCACTCCCTCCTTCCACCTATATCTAACTCTCTTACTCCCTTCACTATATACCTACCCTGTCTAGGCTATTAAAACTTATATTGAAAAATGTGTCCTCCTGCCCAATTATATCTTTATCAATGCTCACTGGTTCCCCTCCATTAAGATTTAAAATGTTGCTCTTTGGTGACAGGATATCACAGCATCCCCCAATATGAAATGTGGAGGGACCTATCATAAATGCCCAGGAGCATAACCAATAATGGCCTAAAAACAGCCTTCTTCAGGGATCTATTTCCATAATCCATCCTGTCTTCAGAATCCTTTGAAACCCAGGGTACTATACCTTTGTGTTCCCGGTCTGAAGTTCGTCTTGGTACCGCAATATGTTAAACAAGGGGAGGATCCTTACTTGCACATAATTACTCTGAGGGTATTACTCATTATAAAAAATAGGAAGGACCCCCGGCACAGAGGCTCACCCCTCCCAGAAAGCACCCAGCTCCCTAGTAGAGAAAAACCAAATTTGAAAAATACAATAAAGGAAAGCTTTTAACTTCAGCCCCTCTTAAGGCAATATACAGTTCCAAGGAGGTTTTTCACAGTTCATTGGCCCACTGTTCCCTCCTGTAAACAGAAAATAGATCAGTACAGAATATTCTGTGATAATGGTTCAAACAAAAACACCAGCTAATGCTCAGATTTGTCTACCAGTACAGTTACAGTCTCTAGATTAGTCCTTCTTTAGCAATGCAGACAAGGAGAGAGCACATAGCGGAGATCCTCCTTCACTGGTTGCTAACTGACTACTGGATCATGTACACAGCACAGCGAGGGAGGAGGGATCACAAGCAACAATCAGGAGGCATGAATGGGTCACATAGCTTCTCTTCTGTATCACGAGGCCCAAACTTGTCACCAGGTGCCACCTGACTGGAAGCCTGAACTGCTGCAAAGAGATCTGCAAGCCCCAACAGTACAGACGCTTCACTGCACATGCTCCCTGCCACAGCCCAGAATGAAAGGGTAAAGGCTGCTAAGCTCATTCTCTGCTGCCACCATGACCACGGTCGGCGCTCTCGCTGCCACCATGACCGTGCGGTTAAATAAGAAGTACTATAGTTCAACATTTCCACCGCGGAAATGCAGAAAGGCAAATTACATTTCCAGCAGCCTTTCTGCATTTCCACAGAAAGACGGAAAGGTATATTTCGAGCCCGGGGTAAAAGATTAAAAAATAGGTGGTGTACAGACCCCCGCAATGGAAGCAGAACTGGAGGATGATCTGGCTGAGAACATCAGGGGTCACAGTGGCCTCAGAAGGCAGGAGTGGTGATCATGGGCAACCTGAACATGCCAGGGGAGACTGGGGCACTATGACATCCTCGTGGCCAGGGAGCAGAGGTTGATGGATGTCTTCCAGGATGCCTTCCAAGTCCAGCATGTGGGGGAGCCTACTAGGGCAGGATTGGATCCTGGACATTGTCCTAGCAGATAGTGACCAGATAAGGGGCCAGATAAGGGCCTGGAGGTGAGCAGCCCATTGGCAGGCAGTGACCATGCCGCAGTCTGGTTTCTTCACGTTCCTGGGGAGAGAAATTGCATTAACACAGAAGTAATAGATTTAAGGGTGGCAGACTTTGAGGGCATGGGAAGGATTCTTAAAGGGTGCTTGGATGAGATAAGGCCAGCCATGGATGCTGGTAGCTTGTGGGAGACCATTAAGAAGGGGGAGCAGGAGGCTTCGAGGGCCTGTGCAAAGGTAAGGCACAAGCAATGTATTGCCAGAAAGCCATGTTGGTGGACCCGGGAGGTGCAGGAAGCAGTGATGGAGAAAAAGGCTGCCTATGCACTTGTAAAAGTGCTTAGGGGGCTGAGGAGAGGAAAGTATTATTTCCTGGTGAAGAGGGTTACCAGGGTGGTAAAGGGGCCAAGGTGAAGAAGAGGAGCTTAACCTGAGCAGGGATATCCAGGGGAAGAGGGTTCTATAGATACATAGGGAGAAAAGAAAAGTTAGGGCACAGATCAGCAGGATTAGAACTGGGGAGATGGGCACAGGAAGCTGAGGAACAAGCAGAGGTGCTAAATGACTACTTTGCCTCTGTCTTACCAGGGGAGGTGAGGATCTTTCCAACCTGAAGGGAGGGTAGAGGAGCCCACTGAATCAGGAGATCAGTTGGAGACTGAAGGACTGGATGAGACTAGGGCAGGGGATGGGTCCTATCTAGAAGGGGAGAAGAAGATGCATGAGGAGGGGGGAATGTGAGGGTGAAATCACATCTGATAGGGTGAGAGAGACCCTCTGGTTGCTAAAGACTGAGAAGGCACCGGGCCCAGATGGGCAGCATCCAAAGGTGCTGAAGGAACTGGCAGATGTGCTGGCAGCTCCACTGGCCTCACTCTTCAACATCTCCCTGATGACAGGGTGGGTGCCTCAAGATTGGAAGGTGACTCATGTGGTGCCTATCCACAAGGGGGGTCCAGAGCCTAACATCTGTGGTAGGTAGGCAAGGTTATGGAGAGGCATTGTCAAGGAGAGGCTGGGGGGCACCTGGAAAGGTTGGGGAACCTGGATGACAGGCAGTATGGTTTTGTTCCAGGGAGGTCATGCCAGACTAACCTGGTGGAGTTTATAACTGGGTGATGGTGCCCTGGACCAACATAGGCGGTGGACATCCTCTATCTGTATTTCAGTAAAGGCGTCAATTGGTACCCATCGTGGCCTACTAACAAAGGCTGGGGGAGGGGGTGGCAGGTTGCTCAGGTGGGTGGAAACTGGCTTACGGGGCAAATATAGTGAGTGGTGGTTGGAAGGATAGTCTCCTCCCACAGGAGGGTCATCTGTGGGTCCCCAGGGTTCAGTCCTGGGCCACTCCTGTTCAATTCCTATGTCTCAAACATAGGGTGGGGTGTTAGAAGTAGGTTGAGTCTCTTTGTGGATGACTCAAAACTAGGAGCACTGGCAGATGGGCAGGAGGAGGAGAGGGAGCGCCCTGGGGGATCTGGATACCTTAGGGGTGAGCAGAAGTGGGGGTTGAAGTTCAATGCAGGGAAATGTAGGGTGCTGCATCTGGGGTCAGGAAACCCTGGACATGCATAAATCCTGGGGGACCACACTGCAAGTCACAACGGGTGAGAGGGACTTGGGGATAGTGGTGGACAGCAAATGAATAACACAGAAAATTGTCGAAGAGCTGCACAAAGCAAACAGGATGCTGGGCTGCATAACCAGGAATACCTCCAGGAGGAGGAGGTGATCCTCCCTCTTTATAGCACCCTGGTTAGGTCAGCATCTTGAGTACTGTGCAGTCTCTGGAGACCCCATCTTAAGAGGGACATAGGCACTGCTGGAGAGGGTCCAGAGTGAGGGCTGTTGTCTAAAACACTCTTGGTGTAGGGTAAACAATAAAAACAATAATATAGATTCTTGTGTCTTGGAGTCTGCCAAGAAACATTCATAAACAAGCAAGGAGTACTAATAAAGTTTATTATGCTACTTACACCAAGCATGTGACAAAAGAAAATTACAAGGGAGATATGTTTCTCACCATTCCTGAAGAATGTACATAATCTCCAGAACTGTAGATCTTAGGTTCTCTAAGATCTTGTTCTATCTCTCCCCATGCTCAGCTCTCTGTCCTTCTAAAGAAGCTACAGTAGTGTCTTGAGAGTGCTACAATGGGTTGCAGACAGCTAAATTCTATAGATAACAGCATAGCAACAGGATTACAACATAGTTACAGATATGAGAAACAATATGTATTGGTCCTAAGTCATTCTCCATTGGAGAATGACTTAGAAGACAAATACTAATGAGTATCATGTGAGACAGAATATGCTTCCATTAGCACTATAGCTTGGACAAAAGAAATGCTGACAGTTCAAACTACATGCACATTTCTTACTTACGTATGATATAAAACATAAGACATAACAAAGGCTTTCTGTCTCTGTCAGCTTGCTGAGACAAAAGAAACTGCTGACTGGCCTATTACATGTCATACTCTGAATGTAAAACACACTACATATAATTATATGAGACTATAAGTATACAATAATCACTGATGATCCCTCAGAGTCATCTTATCAGTGATTAGGTAGAGTATATATGGAATATCTATAAAAGACAAAAGATAATCTAGATAAATGTATTATAGTGAGGTATAATAAATCATGCATGACAATATAGCATATCTTAGCAGCAAAGCACATTCCTAGCACTCTTATCTATGTATAAGTGCAAAATAGCAGTATCACAGTACAATAGACCAGGAATACAGTGTGAGGTGTATGTGGGACGATAGGGGCATAACCAAGTGTAACAATCCCTCTTTGTTGCCCTAATTGCAAAAGTGGCAACACAACAAAAGATGGAGGTTAGACTACCATTCCTCTACAGACCCATGGCATGAACCTGATAGAGAATATTAACTGGTCACACAGGTTTTCCTTAAACAACAAAATGTGATTATAAGGGAAAATGTTAGTAAACCTTGTAGTACTATAAACATTTGGAATAAAACTTCACATGGGGTTTCCAGTATCAAAACAATCAGTAAATACTGATATGTATCAGATGTTATCTGTCCTATTGGGAAGAAATGAAGAGACAAACTTAAGTTGCCTGTATGGATATTAAAAATAAGTTAAAATTGAGACAGAGCATCAAGATAGTTAGGACTAGACTTAATGATATCTGGTTCCAGGATGGGAACAGGTGTGATTACCATATAACCTATTACCTGTTTAGGGAATAAAATAAAAGTTAGAAAAGTTCACTTTGCATAATTTTTAGTCCATATCAAAAGAATGTATAGTTGGTCACCACACAATGTTCCACCTCAGCAGAATATACCACCTTGAAGGATGCTGGGGTGCATTAGATTGCACATTAGTTTTACAATGGAATAGCAACAGTATTCAGTTGAAGATGATCACATGGCTGCACAAAGTGTAAAGTTTATAACAGTACTCAGTTTGTATGAGGTGCCAGCCAGGCTTGGAAAACAAGCAGTGCAGAAAATGGATTTGTTGATTGTAGATCAAATGAAGAAGAGTCTTCTTGCTGAGTTGAGGATTACCCCACCAGACTTGCTTCAAAGTATGCATAACAATGAGCTTGATTGTAGAATCTAATTGGCTGGACTGAATACAGTTTATTTGAAAGTTCACAAATGGAAGCCTAATTTCAGTTACTAGGCCAGTATTCACAAGTTGGTAAAATAAGTTGGAAGATGTCACATCTGTATAAAAGGTGATGTTCCTTTGAGGTACGACTTTCAAAGTTCAGAGTCAGTCATGATTTCAAGACCTCATTGTAAACAAGGAAAGGAGGTGGTTTCAACCTTTTCACGATAAAAGTTTCCAGATCCCAGAAGAGATAACCAAAGGGTTGTAAAAACATGTTAGCTATAGGCAGTGCAAAGGACTTTCCTAGCTATGTGATGCTCATCTGCTTCCTTAATGTGAGCAGAAATTAATTCCTTAATATGAACATTTGTCAGGTCAAACCCCTTCACAATATCCTTAATATTGTAAATATAAATTACTCTTAATGAGCAAAATCATGCATACCATGCAATGGTGGGGAAGGGGGTATGATATTATATTTCATACTATCATGAACCTTTAATATATGTATGAATATTGGCTATATCAGTCCTATTTCATATAGATATGTCAGAACCAAGTAGATCGGAGTCTAAACCTGTGTTTTGTTTAAAAAAATATTAAAACAAAACCAAATGCCTAGTGTGTTTGGGTAGGTTTACAGTCATAAGATGTACCACTAGCAGTCAGGATGTGAAAACCCTAAGTGTGTGTATGTGTGGTGCTGATTCAGGGCATGGAGAGTAGGACCTATGAGAAGAGACTGGATGAACTCAATCTGTATGCATTGAGGAGAGGAAGGACAGAGGGGACATGATAGAGACTTTCAAGTATGTCTGCTAGTAGCTAGGCAGAAGACACCAGGAGGAAGGACTGCTGTGTGACTGGACTTCTCTACTGGGACTAAAGAAGTAGAACTCTTGTACTTGGACCTTTAATTTAGGGTAAAAAAAAACAAACTAACAAACAAAACAAAAAAAAGTGTGTGTTTGAGTTAACTAAACTGAATGGTTATCTGAACAGTTATCTAGGTGTAAATCTCAGGTGATTGAAAGGACTTGATAGCTATGCAGTTTAAATTACTTGTAGAAAGATCTAGTAAGTAGGGGGAGTGGCTTAGCTAGAAGGAAGCTAAATGTAAAGACTGCCTTAGAAAGATTCTGCTAGTAGCTTGGCAGAAGACACCAGGAGGAAGGACTGCTGTGTGACTGAACTTCTCTACTGGGACTAAAGAAGTAGAACTCTTGTACTTGGACCTTTAATTTAGGGTAAAAACAAACTAACAAAACAACAAAAAGTGTGTGTTTGTCTGAGTTAACTGAACTGAATGGTTATCTGAACAGTTATCTAGGTGTAAACTCAGGTGATTGAAAGGACTTGATAGCTGTGCAGTTTAAATTACGCAGAAAATGTAGTAAGTAGGGGAGTGGCTTAGCTAGAAGGAAGCTAAATTTAAAGACTGCCTTAGAAAGATTCTGCTAGTAGCTTGGCAGAAGACACCAGGAGGAAGGACTGCTGTGTGACTGGACTTCTCTACTGGGACTATATTGCCCTCCTTCCCTCCCCTCCACCCTCCCACCCAAAGCTAGTTCTACTTTTATAGGCACAGGATTTGACTGACAACAGGAACTTCCTGTTTGGGAGCAGGAAGTGACTGATCACAGGGCCACCAAAGACCCACCATCCTAGAAGGGCAAGAGTAGCTCCTCGGCCCCCACTAGCTGCTGGAGGTCTGCCTCTGAGCAAGTAAGGGGTCTACTGAGAAATATAGGATATTCTTGTCTCAGAACAGGACAATCAGGAGCTTAAAGGGCACACAGGCAGAAAGTAAGTAGAGAAAAAAACAGAGGAAAGAGTAAGGATTCCAAACAGTTAAGGGGCCAGAAATAAGACGCATGGGAGTGGTGCAGTGCAGTGGCTGTGGAGCAGCAGTCTTCTGGGAGACATTCTGGAGGATGCGGTGTTGTCCCATCTGCAGGCACTCTCTGGGCTGAGGAGGAGGTTGCTCATCTCCAGGCGCTGAGTTGGGCAGGATTTGTGGGACCTCCTCCTCCATCCAGGACCACCAGTGCCACTGCCGCTGCCTCCAGAGGTTGCCAAGAAAGAGGAATGGTTGGACCACAGTGGGCCCAGGGAGGTGAGGTGGTGGAACAGAGTGCATCCTCCGTTGTACTCTCCACAATTCCTATGCCATTCTGACAAAGTGTGGTTCCTCTATGGAGGCACCCGATTGGATACCAAGGAGGATGCTGGGACCTCCAGAAAGGGAGACCCACAGGGAGGGTGGCAGGGGACCCACAGGGAAGGAAACAACTCCTGGTGGGGGACCCCATTGTTAGGAAGGTAGAACTGGGGAGGAAGGGAGAGGGAGGGGTGCCTGCCTGGCACCATGGCCTGAGGGACAGGGCAGAATCCTCAGGATTGCTGGAGCAGCTGCACAGGGGGGAGGGCTGGATGCCATTGTCCACCCTGGGGACAAATGACCTGGCTAAGAAAGGGATTAGAGAAGTGCAGGAAGAGTTTGTGGAATTGGGGAGGGGCCTTAGACAAGTAGCACACATGGTAATCCCTCTGAGGTGCTGCCCATCTATGGCGCAGGGAGAAGCTAGGTGCTCCACACCATGGGATTCAACAGTGGTTGAAAAACTGGCATGGAGCTCAGGGATTTGGCTTCATTGGGGACTGAGAGTCTACCTGGAGTGATGCAAGCCCTTTACTGGCATGATGGGCTGCATCTGTCCAGAGGGGAACCAGGATCCTAGGTGATAGGTTTAAATGCTTCATTGGCAAGCATTTAAACTAGTCAAGGGGGAGGCACTGGAAAGGAGCAGGGAAATCCTAGTCCACCCAAAAAATCACAGTAGTAAGTGTGGTAAACACCAACATAGAGGTGTCGATAGGGAAAAGGGCAGGGGTAAATGGGGAAAGTGACAAAGGCAAGAAGGACAGGGATGGGGCAAAAAGGAGTAAGGCCATCAGGAAATGGAGGGTAATGAGTACCAATGCCCGTAGTCTGGGCAACAAGCCCCTGAGCTAGTGGTCTTGATGGAAGAGGATGCCTGGATATCAGTAGCATTCACAGAAACATGGTACACAGAGAACCATGACTGATGTTAACATATCAGGGTACATAACCTACAGGAGAGACAGGCAGGGAGAAGAGGGGTGAGTAGCTCCATATAAAGGAAGGGATAAAATCAACTGAACAAAAGAGTAAACAGGGAGGAGAGGAGGCACTGTGGTCACCTTGGAGACTGGAAAGAGGCACCACAATCCGCACAGGGGCTGTGTACAGACCCCCATGTCAGGGGGAGGAAATGGACAAGGATATGATAGAAGGCATTCTTAGGATGGCAGAGAAAGGGAGATACTGTTGATGGGAGACCTGAATATGCCAGGTGTTAACTGGAGCACATTTGCTGCAGCCACATCCAAGAGCAGGGCCATTCTCGATGCCCTACAGGTGGCAGGCCTCAGACAGCTAGTTTCAAAACCCACCTGTGAGGGAGCAATCTTAGACCTAGTACTCTCAAATGGGGGAGAGAGGATCTCAGATCTAGAAGTGGGTTGCCATCTGGGAACAAGTGACCATCAAACAGTGTGGTTCACGTTAACCTCAGCTACAGAGTCAAGCCACACAAAGTAAGGGTACTGGACTTCAGGAGGGCTGACTTTGGCAAGATGGGAGAGTGCCTCAGGAAAAGCACTAGCAAACAGGCTAAAGGAGGTGGAGCAACAATGGGAATCATCAAACTGCCATCACAGAGGCAACAAGCCTGTGTGAAGCAAATAAGCAAATTAAAATGAAAGAAAAAGCCACTATGGTTCTCAAAAGAGGTGGCTGGGAAAGTGAGGGAGAAAAAGATAGCATTCCGGAAGTATAAGGAAACACAGAAGGAGCAGGACAGAGACCTGTACCAGTTAAGGCAGAAGGAAGCAGGGAGGGAAGTCAGAATAGCAAAGGCCCAAACTGAGGAAAAGGTAGTCAACTCGGGTTGAAGGGGGATAAAACCTTTTATAGGTACATCAGCAAGCGTAGAATGACAAAGGGAGGGATAGTGAGGCTGAATAGAATGAACGGCGGGTGGGCAGAGGGGGACAGTGAAAAAGCAGGGATACTGAACAAATATTTCTGCTCAATATTCACAAAAGAGGAGAGGGAAGTGCCTAATCCAATTAACAGAAGCACTCTTGATAGGGGGGTCGATCCCAGTCCTTTCACAGAAGAAAGGGTTCTGCAAGAACTCCTAAAACTGAAGGTGGACAAAGCAATGGGGCCTGATGGAATTCACCCCAGAATTCTAAAGGAATTAAGGGGGGAACTAGTGAAACCACTGGCTACTCTTTTTAATAAATCATGGGAGGATGGTGTGGTACCCGAGGACTGGAGGAAGGTGGATATGATTCCTCTTCACAAAAGTGGGACCAAGACAGAGGCAGGAAACTACAGACCTGTCAGTTTGACCTTTGTGTTGGGAAAGTGATGGAGTCACTTCTGAAGGAAAAGAATTGTTAGAGTACCTAGAGGCCAATGGGCACAGGACCCAAGGCAGCATGGGTTCACTAGCAGGAAGGGTCATGTCAGACAGAATCTAATAGATTTATTTGACTGGGTGACCAAAGTAGTAGACCAGGGAGGGGCTGTGGACATGGCCTACCTAGACTTTAGCAAGGCATTTGACACAGTCCTACACAAAAGATTAATAGTCAAATTAACCAGCCTGGGAGTGGGTCCCAGGGTGGTAGCCTAAATAAAACATTGGCTGACAACAGGACACAGAAGGTAATTGTAAATGGAGACCACTTGAAGAAAGAGGGGTTATTAGTGGGTACTGCAGGGTTCAGTACTGGTTCAGTCCTTTTTAATGTCTTTATAAGTGACATTGCAGAGGGACTGGAAGGAAAAGTATGCCTCTTTGCAGATGACACAAAGATCTGCAACAGGTTTGATACACAAGGAGGCATGGAAAGGATGAGAAGGGACTTGGCAAGGTTGGAGGAATGGTCAGAAGTATGGCAGCGAGGATTCAATGCAAAGAAGTGTAAAATAATGCACCTGGGAAACAAGAACCCAGGGGAAGAATACACAATGGGGGAAGCAGTAACAACAACAAAAAAGGAAAGGGACCTGGGGGTAATCATATCAGATGACCTTAAGGTTAGCAAGCAATGTGAGAAGGCAGTAGGGAAGGCTGGGGATATACTGGATGCATAGGGAGAGGCATCACCAGCAGAAAACAGGAAGTTGTTATCCTCTGTACAGACAGTTGGTGAGACCCCATCTGGAGTACTGAGTCCAGTTCTGGACCCCATCTCTGCAAGGACATAGATAGGATAGAGGCAGTCCAGAGGAGGGCAACTAAAATGGTGCAGGGTCTGCAAGAGAAGCTGTAAGAGAGAGACTTAAGAAGCTTAATATGTATACCCTTGAGGAAAGAAGTGGGGGACATTATAGAAACTTTTAAGTACCCCAGTGGAATCAACAAAGTCCAAGAGGGTAGCATCTTCAGAAAAACAGATGTGCAAGAACAAGGGACGAATTTAAAGATAGAGGGGACTGTCTAGGGCAAATGAGAAGTATTTTTTACAGAGAGGGTAGTGAATGCATGGAACAGCCTTCCTGAGGAGGTTGTGGGGTCTAAAACTGTGGAGAATTTATGAATGGATGGGACAGACATAAGGCAATTCTTGTGGGGTTAGGAAGAAATAGGCTGTTGGTTAACTAGGATCTGCGCCTATCCTATAGGTAGGGAAATGGGCAGACTAGATGGGCCAAGTGGTCCTTATCTGCTGTCAAAGTCTATGTTTCTATGTTTCTAAAGGGATAAATAAGGGTGGAGCCAGGGAAGTGTCTGGGCTTAGAAGGGGAACTACCAGGGGCACAGTGGAAGCTGGAAGGGGGGAAGCACGGGGGGGTGCTGGAGACACTTCTTCACAGAGAGGGTGGTGGAACCATGGAACACACTGCCCAGGAGTCTGGTGGAAGAGACCACAGTGGAAGATTCAAGAATGGTTGGGACAAGTACAGGGGGAAGCTGAGGCCAGGGAGGGCCACCTCTGGGACTGGGAGGTGGAGGAATGAGCTCCCAGTAGGGGGCCAGCTTCCGAGCAGACACGATAGACCATGGGGCCTATACTGCTGGCTTTTATTATGATACTATGATCCACGCAGACATTTGGTGGAAATTGGGATTGTTTACGCATAACATGGAAACAGACATAGATTGTCATCGATGCAATCAAATGCACGTCTCTTTTGTGCTCTGCAATACTCAGGTGCCCCACATTACGAAGGATATCATTAGCAATTCTCTACTTACATAAAGGTGCTATAAACTCAGACATTAAAACAGAAATTCATAACACTTTTAATGCTTAAGCAAAATTTAAACTTGCACAAAAAAAAGGTATTAGTTTCTATGGTGTTTAGAGGTTGCAACTCCATGTTTAATGGCATGCCACATTATGAGAGTGGGCCCCACAAGTTCTCAGACTTTCAGCTCACTATCCCACATTTCAGTAACAACAGTTTGAGCAGTATGTTTATGAGTCATGGGATGGGAAATACACAGAGTCCTGCCGCAAACTTCTTTTCACAGATTAGTGACACTAGATGTGTATAAATGGGAAGAATTCTGGAATATTACCCCCCCTCCCGAATTTGTACTACTTTACTATCTCAATTCAGCAACGTGCTATTGAACAACATGGAGATTGCTGAATCAAGTTAGCGAATATATTTTTAGTATATAGGTATAGTATATATTTTGTCCTGTGCATTTGTTGACTTGTGACTTATAGATAGGTAGGTAGGTAGGTAGGTAGGTTGATAGACTGATAGATTGATAGATTGATTGATTGAAGTTGTACCTTTTAGTACTGGAATTGTATGGATTGTATTTTATCTCCTGCCCCCACCCCACCCTACCCAACTGAAAATGAGTCCATCTGGACTCTCCTTAGCTGGTAAAATATGTTATAAATAAATACATGTTGAGCAAATTTATATTAGTTAGTATAGCTCTCTCCTTCGTGTTTACCTGTTTAATACTGTGCAGTTATTACAGCCTGTGTATTCAGTAGCAGAGCCAGGTTTGGGATCATTTAGAGACTAGGGAGGCTCATTCAGTCAATGTCAGGCTCTACAATGGGCATTAAACAGTGAATAAAGATGGTGGCAGGCACCACTACTCACACTGGGGCATGTAACAGTCCTCATCCGAGCTGCAGCCAAAAGATCCAAGGGCACCGCTCAGTTTCTTAATGGGGAATATACTGCTGCTGACAGTGTCAATTGGGTTGCTGCAGGCAGGGAATGGTGGCAGTTGTCCTTTGATTCTGTAGTCTCAGTACATTTGCTGGGACATCAGCCACTTCTCCCCAAAACTGGTGGCTACTGAATTAGTGTACCTTATCCTACTGGGAAATCAATCAGCCTGGTTCTGTCAAGATAATCCTGATAATAAAAAATAAACATTCATATGTATGAACAAACGGAACGAACACTTGTATATAATTTATGTTTGAATGTTAGTACTCGGGTCTAACATTTTTGGCTTAATTTCACATATTCTTATTTTTTGTTTTGTGATTAATGCGTTCAAAAATGAATATGATAAAGAGTATCCAGTATATCTTTTTTTGATGCATTATGTAATCTTAAGTGTCGTATAATATGTGCATGCTATAAATTACATTTGATTACAGGATTTAAATGCTACTTATTTCACAACCTTTGTGTTTATTCAGATAGTTATTTTTTATCTTATACTCAATCAACATTTTATTTTTTATCTTATACTCAATTAATATTTATTTATTTATTTTGACTTTGATAACCAGGTAGGTGCACTGGTCCAGTGGACGGTTACAAACTCAACCAAGCCAAAAAGACGAGTGATCATAGCATTTCAAATATCTTCTTTAGTTCTCTCACAGTGCATACCGTAACGAATCTAGCTAATTCATAAACTAGTGCAAAAAGTACTTGTGTTAAGTCCAACTTGGGTTTATCAAACAAGTGTTTTTACCAGCCACTTTTCTAACTATATTGATTAGGTTGTTGGAAAGTCCAGGGCACCATCTAATAGTAAAGTGGAGTTATGTTAGGATGTTCAGTGCTCTAGTATGTGGTCTGGTGGAACTTTGTTTCTAAACAATATTCAGCATTATCAAGGTATAAGGACTCGCTGCAGAAATGTGGGGTTGCTAAACTCGGATATCAGTTTAGCTATGTCTGTTCGGAAATATTCTATTAAGGCAGAGCTCCTTATACCTCCAAGCCACAACTATTCCTGGAATGCTGAACATTTCCTATACCTCTCAACTGTCACACATTACAAGATCGTCACTCATTTTACCTCTCAGAAACTCTCTGTCTCACATTGCACAGGTGATAGTCCACACTGCTCACTGAAACTTCAATGCAGAAATTGATAATAATCTATGATACTCAGTTATCAGCAAACATTAATAACATAAGTGTACAGATTTAGACTGTGTTCTGAGCTTGTAATGTCATTTTTGATAATGTGTCACACATTTTGCCCATTTATCATGCATACTGTGCATATTGAATGATGAAAGGTTGAGAGGTAAATTAAGCCTGCAAAGGTAAGCATGGGAACATATACCAAGATTTAATTCATGTGCTGCTTATAGGCTGATTTCTTACTTTTGACAAACAAATACTTCTATGTTGTTGTTTATTTACACGAGTTTGCTATTAAGGTTAGGAAGATGTAAACTGAGCATTATTAAGTGGCGTTCTACATGTACAGTGCACTCCACTTAAAGTGGACAAAACCTGCCTTCCCAGCTCAAATATATTAAATCAAATACATGTCTCTCTGGTTATAAGGGACAGAAACTTTGCTTATAACTGATACCAGGAAACTTTTTTTATGAGAATTTCTAGTGCTGGGTGTGGTAGTGGTAGAGGGTGGGGGCATGGAGAGTGCAGAGCTGATAGGGAGGGTTGGCAGGTGTAGAATTGACATCAGATAAGCTACAAACATTTTAAGTCACATTTTGTGCAACGGCCACTGGATGCTGCCAACACTGCCGTGTCGTCCTACGATACCCAGGATGAAAGAACAAAACAACATGTGGTTTATTTATTTTGTTGTAGTACAGAGAAATTGGGGACGGGAACAGAGGGGCAGCTGGATTTCTTTTGTAGTAAGGGGACGGGAACAGGGGTGGGGGCGGTACAGTGCACAGTGGGTGGTAGTGGGAGGGCATCAAGTGCTTGGTGGGGAGGAGCTACTGCAGCACTAAAAGAGCACAGGCACCAGAGTGGGGTGGGGTTGTGATGGGCGGAGAGAATCTGGGTTTTTTTTAATGAAGGAAAAAATGCAGAGTCCTCACTCTGTGTTCTTTAAAGGACTGCAGGCTCCGCCCATGCAGCCCTAAAAAGAAAATCAATAAAAGAAACAGAAATGGAGATCCCACAAACCCATTAAAATAAGGTGGCAAATACAGAAAAATATTCTAAAAGCAAACATAGGAAAGTACACACTAGGACTACACACACACAAATCAAAACACTCTGGACATTTATTTTACATTTTAACTGCAGTTCTCCTTTAATCAAGTGCACATAATACAGTTAGTTAACATGTTGCTAACCAGTGGAAAAAGCCATGTTTAATGTGAGCAATAAAGTACAGTATGTTGAATTCTGCATACCGGCTGAAAAGAAAGAAAACCACAACAGCGCAGTCAAAACCACGATGTCAAAATAGAAGCTAATACAGTGACAGGGATAGTATAGCGCAGGTCAGGTTAGTGCTATACCTTTAGCTGTATTGCTGTCGGGGAGAGGAGGAGAAGGGTATGAAGGATGAGCAGGGAGGGATTCCACTGAGCAGCTGCCATGGGACAGAGGACAAAGCCACAGGCAAGGAAGATGGTGGCATGTTGGTGGACCTGGGTTCAATTCCTGGGACTTTCACTTTTATTTTTTTCTCCCTCTCCTGTCTTGGTTATTTTCACCTGCTCAACAATCCCCAATGGATTGTCTGCATCCCCAAATTGCCTCCAGCTTAGAGGTAGTTATTTTTAGAAGGAGGTTCGAGGGCAGAGCCCCACAAACAGTCATTGTGGCATGTTTCCTGTGGTCACTCTGGTGATGGTCTGTGTTTTCCTCATCGCGAATTGCCTCCCCTGGAGGTATTTATTTTAAGTTTGGGGAATCTGAGGGTGAACTCCCCTATAACGAGATGTGCGGGGACAGATCCCCAGCAAAACTAAATTACTGTTTGTTTCTTCTTGCCATGGTAGTGGTCGGTTTGTTCATGGACCGCTACCATTGGTACTATTGTTGCAGTCACTGTTTTGGGCGGGCGCTGTTACTGACAGTGCCATTTTGCTGTCACTATTTTGAACTGCACTGTTGTGGTTTTTATGATCCTAACCAATGCCTAAATTCTGGAGTACAGGAAGCCTAAGGTGCATTTCTATCTCCCATGGATTTTTCTTTTCTTTCCTGGTTTGTGGAATGAGATTGACTGTACTGCTGGTACAGACCATGAGGAAGGAATTAAAAGTTGCTGTGGACTCAGTGGTCAGTGAAGAGATTTTATGATTATCAAGGCTGGGTAGGCACCCCACTATGTCTAGGGTATGGTGGCCCTTCCCATTCAGAGGGCACTGACCTTATACCATGAAACACTGTCTCTTTCCCTTTACATTTCCCACCATAGTTCAGGGAAAGTGAGGACCAGGGCAACCAGTGCACATTTAGGGGTACCACAAACCATGAGACCACACCAAAGCAAAACTCCATGATGGGAGCTGGGGTCAAGCACGATGCAGGTTTATTAAGCAGAATGATGTCACACAGCTCTGAAGGGCATTACCCTCCCCTTCTTCAGTTCAACTTCCCCTATCGTCAGTTACCATATTCCATTATCACAGTCTTATAATACATCCAGCATTCTACACATATAGAATAATGCATGGCAAAGTATGGTTAATGAGGATTTTATGCACACCCAAGGTGTGTGCATAAAATCCGAGTTCCCAGCACACTTCCCCATGTTTTGTTTTTTATATTTACTGGTGCTTAGCGCTGCACAAAGTGATTTTGCATGACTTTGCTCACCTTTACGTGACTTTGTGTGACATAGAACCATGGTTTATGGAACTCTGTAATTCACAAGTGTGAGGAGGCAACCAAAACCTGCATCAGGGTCCAGAGTAAGAGAAGCTAGGCCAAGAAACCAGCTGGTTGAGTAAGGGGTCATGGAGAAAGTAAGAAATAAAAGAACACCTTTAGGATGGTCAAAAAATAGGGAGGGAGAACAGAGGATTACCTGAAGGAAACAAAGGAGGTGACGAAAGCAGTAAGGGCAGCCAAGGTGTCTAAGGATCTCAAGCTGGCACAAGGCATCAAGAAAGGGGAGAAGAAATTCTTCAGGTACATCAGGGAGAAAAGGAGTTGTAGGGACAAAATAGTAAGAATTAAGAGGGATGGTGGTGGGTGAAAACAGGGGCAGATCAGGCAGAAACGCTTAATGAATACTTCTGCTCAGTGTTTACTAAGGAGAAAGAAGAGGCGCTACCAAGGGGGGGATGTCGGGCTCACAGGGGAGGAGGTGACAGATGGGGGAATCACAGAGGGCAGGGTACTGGAGGACCTGAGGGCACTGAGGGTGGACAAGGCACCAGGGTCGGATGGCATTCACCCCAGTGTACTGAGAGAGCTGTCAGAAATCCTGGTGGGGCCGTTGGCAGATCTGTTCAATGCCTTCCTGGTCTCAGGAAATAAACCTCAGGACTGGAGGATGGCTCACATGATACCCCTCCATAAGAGCAGTCCCAAAGACAAACTGGGAAACTACGGGCCGGTAAACCTCACATCCATTGTGGGAAAACTGATGGAGACAATCCTGAAGGAGAGGCTGGTGTTCCTTCTGGAGACCAGTGGGCTGCAGAATGTTAGGCAACATGGGTTTGCCACAGGCAGATCCTGTCAGACCAACCTGGTGGATTACTATGACTGGGTAACTAGACAGTTGGACAAGGCCATGCAGTGGATGTCCTGTTTCTGGACTTCAGTAAGGCATTCAACTCAGTGCCGCATAGGAGGCTGGGTAGTAAGCTGGCAGGTATAGGTGCAGGGTGAAAATTGTAGGATGGGTAGTAAACTGGTTACAGGAAAGGCAGCAGAGGGTGGTGGTGGGATGGGAGCTTTCATCTCCGAGGGCAGTGACAAGCGGATACTGCAAGGCTCAGTGCTGGGACCGGTGTTTGGGTTGTTCATATCAGATATCTCTATTGGCATCCAGAGCAAGATCAGTTTGTTTGCAGATGACACCAAGATGGGAACAGTAGTGGATGACCTAGGAGTGTGGCATGGGTTGCAAGATGATCTGTCAAAATTGGAGACCTGGTCAGACACCTGACAGTTGGGGTTCAATGCCAAAAAGTGTAATTTGCTACATTTCTGGGCAAAAACCAAGAAGGAGCTACCAGTTTGGGGGAAGGGGGGTTCAGCTAGCTGTTACCGAGGAAGAGAAGGATTTGGGGGTAATTATAACAGGCTCAATGACCAACTTGGCACAATACAGGAAGGCAGCTGCAAAGGCCAACAAAATGCTGGGTTTTATTGCCAGAGATACTGTATATCTTCAAGGAGAGGAAGGTGATCCTGTCGTTGTATACGTCACTGGTTGAGCCACCTGGAGTACCATATGAGTACTGGCACCCATACCTGAAGAGGGACATTAAGTTACTGGAGGGGTGCAGTGCAGGGCAACAAAGATGATCCAGGGACTAGGGGACATACCCTACATGAGCAGGCTGAGGGAGTTGAACATGTACTCACTGGAGAAGAGGAGAGACAGGGAGATATGATTGAAACCTTCAAGTACATGAAGGGAATAAACAAGACAGGCATGGAGGGACTATTCAAGTTAAGGGGGGATAGAGACACTTAAGGTCATGATCTCAGATTGGAGGGGGAAGGTTCAGGAGGGAAATGAGAAGACACTTTCTTATGGAGAGAGTGGTGTCTGGGTGGAACGCATTTCCTGCGGAAGTGGTATCCTGCAGAACAGTGGATTGCTTCAAAAGGGGATGGGATAGGGTAAGAGGGAGGGTCAGGGGAGGGAGGTGCAGCTGCAGTATTAGGGCTGCTAGCTACACACTCAAGCAGACTTGATAGACCTTAAGGCCTTTATGGCAAATTTGTGTGTTTGTATTTCCATATGCAGATGCTCCTGCCTATGTCCCAGGTGGAAACTTTAGTTTTTGCAATACATAAATTTGCTCTTGTACTGTTTCTAGTACTCGTGATCTCCTTTGGCCATGGTTTTCTGTGCTTTCATTAGCAGCATCTGCTCATGGTGAGCCTCTACAATCTCCAATATCCATCCTGGCATATCTGGAAAGCAGTACCCATACTAGGTTTCAACCCATCTTTTGATGACATGATCAGCTTGACAATTTTTTTCCAAGTCTCTTTATGTGTCCTTGGCCAGGTGATAGCCACGGCCCTCACCACCAGTTTCTCATGGCCTCATGACTACTAAGTGATGCATAGACTGTTTCTTTGACCTGAGCCTCTGTGTCAGTCACTTGTGATGCCTCAGTTTCTATTTGTTTTGATACTTCTGTTGCGGTGGCACTAGCCAAAGGAGGAACGTGAAGTCTCCCGAGGGGAAACTCTGGAGTTGCTACTTTAGTTGCTTCCTTCACTACATCCTCCACCACCACATCTGCAGGCTTTCTCTTGTTTTATGGTGTCTTCTGGTGTGACAGTCTGGCTACTGTTCTTCTTCTTGAGGACAGGCAGGGCTTTCTGAGGATGAACCTTCGTGCAGGCCACAGTGTTGGTAGCTATGTCAGGAGGCAGAGCCATGAAGTTGGAAGATGTCTTCAGGCCCAATGAGCAGCCTAACCACTTGGACTGCCAGTCAGACTGTCCTCTGGTCATGACTCTCTCTCTCTCTCTCTCTCACTCACTCACTCACTGGACCCTGCACTCACCAAAAGTCAGTCAGGAAAGAGGCTCATGAGCACATTCAGGACCTTACCAGATCTCTAACTTCACTCCCTGCTTCCCACCAGTCATCTCCTGGACCAGAGGGATCTCCAATAGGTGGACACCTGTAACTCCATACAGGCCTTTGGCTGAGGCCTGTTTTACTGTTTAAGCCCTGGGCTGAGGCCTCTGCATCCACTGGGCACATGTCACTGGTGGTGGTGGTGGGGACAGGCATGGAGATTTCAGTCTTCTTGGCCTCGTCAGTGGGCCACAAACCAGGTGATTGCCAATGAGGGTCTAGGAACATTGCTATCTTAGGACCCAAGATTGCATGATTGTAGCAAGGTTCACATAATTTTCCTGTCCATACTCTACCTGCATGGTTGAAGCAGGGGTCACAATACCTCGAGGGAAATGTGGTTGACAGCAACAACACAAGACCTTTGCTTGAGCATCCAGTAAGGCAAGGCATGATAAATTTATTGATATGGCACCTACTCCATATAGCTCTGGGCATCTTTCAATGTTAGAATTACAGGGGCACAAATAATAAAACAGAATAAATACAGCAATTAATATAATTGTATTTCTAATGCTCTTGGCTTTCTCGCTGGAGTCTGAGGGTTAACATTTACTGGTGCCTTAGCTAGTCCCCTAGTCACAGACTGAGTCTGGGCTGTATTGTTTTTTCATGGCAGTCCCTGCTCCCTGACATTCTTGACTTTCACTTTCTCTCTTTTCTTTGCAGTGTTCAATAAAGTTCAATTTTAACAGTTTGTATCAACGTGCACATCAGAGGCTCAGCACAATTAAGGAAATGAGGAGGCACTTTTTCACTGAAAGGATTATGAAGGGGTGGAATGAACTGTCAGAAGAGGTAGTGACGGCAAATATGGTGGCTGGTTTCAAGATGGGGGTGGGACAGTGTAAAAAAAGAAAATTAGGACAAGAGGAGGCATTACTGGGAACTGGAAGTGTGAGCGAATTGGAATGGAGGTGGAGGACTCCAAGATGGGGTGAGCAGGGGGCAGCTCCAGGGATTTAAATGAGCTGCACACTCAAGCAGACTCAATAGACCACTATGGCTTGTCTCTGCTGGCAAATTCTTATGTTCGTATATTTGTATATTCGTATGTTCATAATTACTTGTAAAAAAATGACTGTTACTTAGTTTTATGGTCCTATGGTCTATGCCTTCTCCCTTTTATTGCTTTTTAACAGCACCTGGGTTGAATCCTCTGAGGACAAATTCATAAGTGAAGGCCTTAGTTGAGGTCTTACTATAAAAGTGAGTGAGGGTCCATGGGCATGCTTTTCCTCTTCTGAGCAAGTGTTGGCAATGTTGAATGATCCAGTAATCTGCTGACTGCTTGGGCTCTGGTTCTGAGATGGCAGTTAGTGACAATTATCTGGGATCCTTGGTGGTCAGTACAAAGGGCTGGAAGGTGAGTGGCTGTTCTGTGCGACTTTTGGTTGATTCGGTCTATGTACTGGTTCTGCTGGGGCCTTCAGTTCCTTGATCTCCTACTGCTCTGCAATCATCGTCTTCCTGTGTCTCCATGCAGTGCTGCTCTCATGCATGCAACAGTGTGTAGGCCTTGTTGAACCTCTGCCCATTAGCATGTATGGGTGGGCCTCTTTGACTTGAGCCCAGTCATT
Source organism: Neoceratodus forsteri (assembly GCA_016271365.2). NCBI lineage: Eukaryota > Metazoa > Chordata > Ceratodontiformes > Ceratodontidae > Neoceratodus > Neoceratodus forsteri. The sequence continues at coordinate 826,764,265 of CM057455.1, read as the reverse complement.
TGATGTTATGCAAATTGCATGCAGGTGCTAGTTGTTCCTCTTCCAAACAATTCACATGCAATCTGATCATCTGTGAAAACAAACTGCAAAACATTGTCACTTTCTTTTTCCAAACTGCAAAACTTTCAGGGCCTGTAAGTCAGCAGTTAAACATAGAAACACAGAAACATAGACTTTGACAGCAGATAAGGACCACTTGGCCCACCTAGTCTTCCCATTTCCCTACCTACAGGATAAGCTGCAGATCCTAGTTAACCAACAGCCTATTTCTTCCTACCTGTGGCAGGCACAGAAACATGGTACACACAAAACCATGACTGGGACGTAAAGATACCAGGATACACTATCTACAGGAGGGACAGGAGGGTAAAGAGGAGGAGGAGTAGCTCTTTACATAAGGGAAGGAATCAAAGCAACAGAACAAAAGGGAAAACAGGAAGGAGAAGAAGCACTGTGGGAAAATTTGGAGACCGCAATGGCACCACAATCCACAGGGGTTAGACAGACCCCTTCTCAGGGGAGGAAATGGACAAGGAAATAATAGAAAGAATACTTAGAATGGCAGAAAAAGGGAGATATTGCTGATGGGTGATCTGAATATGCCAGATGTTAACTGGAGTGCAGTTGCAGCAGCCACTTGAAGAGTGGGGTTATTCTAGATGCCCTACAGGGGCATGCCTTAGACAACTAGTATGGAGCCCTTACTGAGAGCAATCTTAGACCTGGTTCTCTCAAATGGAGATGAAGAGAGGATCACAGATGTAGAAGTGGGTAGCCATCTGGGAACTAGCGACCATCGAACAGTATGGTTCACAATAAACACAGCAATAGTGTCAAGCCATACAAAGGCAAAAGTACTGGACTTCAGGAGGGCTGACTTTGCCAAAATGGGTGAGTGCCTAAGGAATGCACTAGCAAATGGGCAGGAAGGAGGGGTGGAAGAACAATGGGGAATAATAAAAACTGCCATCACAGAGGTAACAAGCCTTTGCGTGAAGCAAATAAACAAAATGAAATGATGTAAGAAACCACTATGGTTCTCAAAGGAAGTGGCAGTGAAGGTTCAAGAAGAAAAAAGCATTCAGTAAGTACAAGGAATCACAGAAGGAGCAGGACAGAGAACTGTATCAGTTAAAGCAAAAGGAAGCTGGGAAGGCAGTCAGAACAGCAAAGGCCCAAACCGAGGAAAAGATAGCCAACTCAGTTAAGAAGGGGGATAAAACCTTTTATGGGTACATCAGGGAGCGAAGGAAGACCAAGGGAGGGTTAGTGAGGCTTAATAAATGGGAAGGAGGGTGTGCAGAGGGTGACTGTGAAAAGGCAGAGATACTAAACAAATATTTTTGCTCAGTATTTACAAAGGAAGAGGGGGAGGTACCTAAAACAAATAGTAGAAACACTCTGGATACAGAAGTTGATACCAGCCCATTTACAGAAGAAAGGGTTCTGAAAGAACTCTTAAAACTGAAGGTGGACAAAGCAATGGGGCTTGATGGGATTCATCCCAGAATTCTAAAAGAACTAAGGGTAGAACTAGTGACACCACTGACTACCCTTTTAACAAATCATGGGAGGATGGGTGGTACCCGAGGACTGGAGGAGGGCAGATGTGATTCCCCTTCACAAAAGTGGGAGCAAGGCAGAAGCAGGAAACTACAGACCTGTTAGTTTAACCTCAGTGGTAGGGAAAATGATGGAATCACTTCTGAAGGAAAGAATTGTTGAGTATCTAGAGGCCAGAGGGGCACAGGACCCAAGGCAGCATGGATTCACATCGGGAAGGTCATGCCAGACAAATCTGATAGATTTCTTTGACTGGGTGACCAAAGTAGTAGATCAGGGAGGGGCTGTGGACATGGCCTACCTAGACTTTAGCAAGGCATTTGACACAGTCCCACACAAAAGATTAATATACAAGTTAGCCAGCCTGGGAGTGGGTCCCAAGATGACAGCCTGGGTAAAGAATTGGCTGGAGAATAGGACACAGAGAGTAATAGTAAATGGAGTCCACTCTGAAAAAGGGGGTTACTAGTGGGGTACTGCAGGGTTCAGTATTAGGACTGGTCCTCTTCAATGTCTTTATAAGTGACATTGCAGAGGGACTGGAAGGAAAAGTATGTGTCTTTGCAGATGACACAAAGATCTGCAACAGAGTTGATGCACAAGGTGGGGTGGAAAGGATGAGAAGGGACTTGGCAAGGTTAGAGGAATGGTCAAATCTTTGGCAGCTTAGATTCAATGCTAAGAAGTGCAAGGTAATGCACCTGGGAAACAAAAACCCAGGGGAAGAGTACACAATGGGGGGTGAGATACTAACAACAACAGAAATGGAAAGGGACCTGGGGGTAGTCATATCACATGACCTAAAGGTGGGCAAGCAATGTGAGAGGGCAGCAAGGAGGGCTGGGGTGATACTGGTATGCATAGGGAGAGGCATCACAAATAGAAAACAGGAAGTTATTATCCCTCTGTACAGACAGTTGGTGAGACCCCATCTGGAGTACTGCGTGCAGTTCTGGAGACCAATCTCCACAAAGACATAGACAGGATGGAAGCTGTCCAGAGGAGGGCAACTAAAATGGTGCAGGGTCTGCACCAGAAGACATATGAAGAGAGACTTAAGGAGCTTAATATGTATAGCCTCGAGGAAAGGAGGGAGAGGGGGGACATGATAGAAACTTTCAAGTACCTCAAGGGAATCAACAAAGTCCAAGAGGGTAGCATGTTTCAAAAAAGAGGTGTGCAAGAACAAAGAGGCGCAATTTGAAGATAGAAGGGGTGGCTCAGAGGTAATTTAAGGAAGTATTTTTTCACAGAGAGGGTTGTGGTTGCATGGAACGGCCTTCCGGAGGAGGTTGCGGAGTCAAAAACAGTGGTGGAATTCAAGCATGCATGGGACAGTCATAAGGCAATTCTAGGGGATGGGGGTAGGAAGAAGTAGGCTGCTGGTTAACTAGGATCTGCAGCTTATCCATTAGATAGGGAAATGGGCAGACTGGGTGGGCCAAGCAGTCCTTATCTGTCGTCAAAATCTGTGTTTCTATGTTTCTATGTTACCCCCAACAAGAATTGCCTTATGTCTGTCCCATGCATTCTTGAATTCTCCCACAGTTTTAGACCCCACAACCTCCTCAGGAAGGCTGTTCCATGCGTCCACCACCCTCTTGGTGAAAAAATACTTCCTCACATTGCCCCTGAGCTGTCCCCCCTCTATCTTCAAATTGTGTCCCCTTGTTCTTGCACATCTCTTTTTCTGAAAGATGCTACCCTCTTGGACTTTGTTGATTCCACTGAGGTACTTAAAAGTTTCTATCATGTCCCTCTCCCTCCTTTCCTTGAGAGTATACATGTTAAGCTCTTTAGTCTCTCCTCATATGACTTCTCTTGCAGACCCTGCACTATTTTAAGTGCCCTCCATTTCTAAATTAGTTTACACCAAATAAACTTTAAACAGTGGGAGAGATCTTGGATTATCTAGTGCATTGTGCTCCAAGTTCCACCATTCCCCAAATCCCAGAGGATGAGCCCCCACACGCCTCTGTGTCTAGGGGTACATTGTGGCATTCATGTTCAGAAGGGCACCCACCTTACACTATGAAACACTGTCTCTCTCCTTTACCACCATGGTTCAGGGGGAATGAGGACCAGGGAAACCAATGCACATTTTAGAGGTACCATCACCCATGAGACCACACACAAAACAAAACTCCATACTCATCAAGCAGGTTGCAGGCTTTTTAAACTGACCAATATGACACAGCTTCGAAGGGCATTACCCTCACCTTCTTCATTTCATCTTCCCTTATTACCAGTTACCATATTCTATTATCACAGTCATATACAGCACCCAATATACTACACTGTACAGTACTACATTTTCAGGTTTTACTCCCTTTGCTTACATTGGACTCTGATGCTGTTGTTACTTTCATTATCATCTCCATCAACCCCTTATACTATAGGCTATCCCAGTCAGGATATGCAATACTTACACTGATTACCAATATAAATTTGCTAATTTGTGATTGTAATTAATGCAAGTATATCCTAGAGGCACCCTAACTGAAAGAGACTATAGTATAATTATTAATTCTCCATGACTGTTAAAAACACAATGGGGGGGGGGGGGGGGGCATGCTAGTGGGTTGTAATGGAAGTGTAGGGGTGTGAGACAGTTATGAACAACAGAGTGCTCTAGGAGTTCAGTAACTACACTCCTTAGGTGGCAATTTCTTTCCAAGTGAGTGGTGTACCTGTGGAACAATCTGTGAAACTACCAGGGAGACCGTGGATATGAACAAAGTACAGAACTTCAAGGCAAGCCTGGACAAACTTCTGCTTATCAAAGGATTTAACTGGCCTCTTGCATAGCAGAGTGGGTAGGGAAACCCCCTATACATCTGTACATGCTTGCACAGTACACTTTTATCATCCCTGTCAATGAAACTGGAGGACAGACATGATGGACCTGGTGTCCCATCCAATCTTAAATTCTGAGTAAGCTGATAGAGACCATCCTGAAGGAAAACCTGGTGACTTTCTGGAGGAAAATGGTCTTCAGAACAAGAGGCAGCATGGGTTTGTGTCAGGGAGGTCCTGCCAAACTAACCTAATTGACTTCTTCAACTGGGTGAGCAGGACACTGGACAAGGGACAAGCGGTTGATGTTCTGTATCTGGACTTTTGAAAGGCCTTCAACTCAGTGCCTCGTATGAGACTGGTTATGAGGCTGGAAGACCTGGGGGGTGGCTAAGGTTACTAGATGCAAAAGCTGGTTGTAGGACAGAAGTCAAAAGTAGTTGTTTGGAGGAGAATTCTCAGAAGCTTGGCCAGTGACCATTGACAAGTGGGGTCCCACAGGACTTGGTACTCAGTCTGATATTGTTTAACATCTTCATCAGTGAAGTGCAGAGTAGGTGGGATCAAAGGTAAAATCTGTCCTGTTCACAGATGACACAAAGCTCTGTGGGAGGGAGACAGGAACTCAGGAAAACCTGGCTAGGCTAAAGAAGGGGTTTAGCATTTGGCAACTGGGGTTCAATGCTAAAAGTGTCAGGTTATGCACTTGGGGACAAAGAATACAGGGGCCAAATACTGGTTGGGTGGTGTGCAGGTAACCAGCTCAGAGGAAGAAAAGGACCTGGGAGTAATCATCATGAGTGACTTGAAGCACTCAACACACTGCAGGAGAGTAGCATATACTAACATACTAAAACGCCAGCAGAATAGGCCTAACGGTCTCTCGAGTCTGCTCGATTTTCAGCACCCGCACTGAGGGCCGATTTTGGTGTCCCCCCCCTCCCCCTTGGGTTATACTGTCCCCAGTCCCAGATGTTCCACCTGTATTGGACCCAGTCAGATTTACCCTCCCCCTGTACCTGTCCCATCCCCTCTTAAACTCGTCCACAGTCTCCACCTGTACCAGCTCCCTGGGCAGTGCATTCCATGGCTCAACCACTCTTTCAGTGAAATAACATCTCCTCCTCTCCCTTCTGAGCCTGCCCCCTTCCAGCTCACACCCATGACCTCTTGTTGCCCCACCCTCCTTCCTTTGGAGCACCCTGACTAGGCCTCCTTTATTGATCTCTTTCATGTACTTAAAGACCTCTAACATGTCACCCCGTTTCTCCTCTCCTCCAGGGTGTACATGTCAAGCTCCTTGAGTCTTTCCTCATAGGTCCTCTCCCCCAGGCCCCATATCATTTTGGTTGCTCTCCTTTGGACCCTCTGTAGGAGTGTAATGTCCCTCTTTAAATCTGGTCTCCAAAACTGTACACAATACTCCAGGTGTGGCCTAACCAAGCAGTTGTACAGTGGAAGGATCACTTCTGCCTTTCTGGAGGTAATCCCCCCAGGCGATACATCCTAGCATCCTATTTGCCCTTGCTGCTGCTCTTCTACAGGTCTCTGAGTTGTTCATTTTGACATCTACTACTACCCCCAGGTCCCTCTCACCCCCCCATGACTTGAATCTTGTCTCCTCCCAGGGTAAAGCCCTGGCCTGGATTTCTGACTCCCAGGTGCAGAACCTTGCACTTCCCCACATTGAATTTAGTTTCCATTTTCTGACCACCTTTCCAGAGCCTCCAGGTCCTCCTGCAAGGCCACCCTCCCTCATCCACCACTGCACCCAGCTTTGAGTCATCTGCAAAGAGACTTATCTCACTCCTGATCCCCTCCTGATGTCTGAGATATGGGTGTTGAAAGAGGAGTGTCCCCAGCACTGACCCTTGGGGAACCCCACTAGTAACCCACCTTGGGGATGAGGCTAACCCTCCAACCACCACCTTCTGAGTACGCTCAGAGAGCCAATTCCTATCCATCTTAACAACTGTCTCCCTACCCCCATTTCCTTCAGCTTAGCCAGCAGGCCACTGTGGGGTACTGAATCAAATACCTTGCTAAAGTCCAGAAAGAGGACGTCCACTGGCCTACCCTGGTCCAGGGCCCTCGTCACCCAGTCATAGAACTCAACATGATTTGTCTGGCACAGTCTTCCAGTGACAAAGCCATACTGCCTATCATCCAAGTATCTAGTTTGCTCCAGTAATCCCCCTAGTCTTTACTTGACAATACCCTCCATCACCTTGCTGACCACCTATGTCAGGCTAATGGGCCTGTAATTTCCCACCTCCTGTCTTGATCCCCCCTTGTGGATCGGCATGACATGGGCCACCCTCCAGTCTTGGGGCACCCCAGTCCTCAGAGAGATGTTGAAAAGCTCCGTTAGAGGCCGCTAGCAGCCTAAGCAAATTGTATGCATGGCTGCATAGCCAAGCAGATTACCACCAGAAAGGTGGACGTCATACTGCCACTACACAGATCACTGGTGAGACTGCACTTGGAGTACAGTGTGCAGCATTAGTGCCCTTATCTTAAGAAGGATGTCAATTTGCTGGAGACAGTCCAGAGAAGGGCAGCCAAGATGATCCAGGGCAAGCAGGGCAGCACCTATGGGGAGAGGGGCAGGGGGCTCAACATGTACTGTCCTGAGGACAAAGAGGGACATGATTGAGACCTTCAAGGACCTTAAAGGCAAAAACAGGGTAAGCACTGAGGGTCTCTTCAGCCTTAATGGGAATAAGCCCACTAAGGGTCATAGCCTAATGATGCTGGTGGAAAAGGTTCAGGGGATGAGGAGCAATTTTCACTGAGATGGTGGTGGCCAAGTGAAATGAGTTAATGGAGGGATAGCTTCAAGAGAGGATGGGACAGATTGAAGGGGAAAGTTGCAGATGGGGAGGGGGGTGTGGGGTAGGGAATATTTGAGGGGAGTCATGGGATAGTGGGGAGGGGGCAGGTCCCACGGTAAACACAGTGTACACTTGAGCAGACTAGATAGACCATAAGGCCTTTATTGGCTGTCATGTTCGTATAGTTGTATTTAATTACTTTGTTAGAGTGATTTCATTTTAAATGCATTGAAAAAATGCCAAATTTTCATACATAGACTGCACATCTCAGTAACACATACCATTGTCTGCAGACAAACATTTAACCACACAAAGACTGTTGTGGAGGTTCTAGCACTGTGCTACAAACTGCTGAGCTACCCCCCAATACTGCAGCTTCCTATTTTCAAAACATGGTGCTCTGGATTTGAACTTAAATATTGCAGTCAATTACATTTTCAGAAGTTGATCTAGTAGCACAATTCATTCAATATTATTATAAAAACAAGTCTGACTTGTGTATGAAATTCAACCATTTCATACTATTTTGAAGCATTTGCTGTGTGTTCTGCTTCACTCAGACTGTTAGATGCTGAGACATGCTTATCCCTGCTAATCAGCATGTTTCTGCCCTGGTGATGTCTATTAAAAAAAATATATGGGAGATTGCCACATTGATGAGTTCTGGTTCTTTGCCTGTTCCATGAAACTGAAAGCCAATCGTCCAATTCAATTGTGGTTTCACTGTATCCAATGCCAGTAATGCAAAAAAAAAAAAGTTTTCAATTAATCCACTTAGCCTATGCAGATGTCAGGGACAGTGGCACAGTGCTGTGAGGTTTGTAGACTCTTGAATTTGCCTGCTGTGGTGAAAGGCATGAGTCCTATTGTCATATTAAAACTGTTGTGCTCTTTCACACCTTACATTCAATAGAGGTGATTGCTCAGGATGGCACTAAAACAATTAGCCCATTCCCTAGTTTGCATGTGAATAGTGGTTGGAGAGATAATGCAGTCCTGAAATCTTACTGAGGGAGTTTCTATACAGTATCCCTGCAGTGTTTTCTCCTGGGCAGGGTTTTACTTGACCTAGATTCAGGCTCAGCTATTAACATTACATTAATATGATTACCTTACCAGGGATAACACATTCATCCCTAGTAGGAATTAATACAGATATTAAAACTAATTCTAAAACCACTTAACAACAGCAATGTATTTACAAACATTACAATACTGGTAACATTGCAGCTTCTTAAAGGGAACTGCCAGCTTTATAACCATTTTCATTACCCTATAATAGTTATGCCTATTAACTGAGCTCTGCCAAACAGTTGCTCAGATTACATTTGAAAGGCACATCTGCTATCTTTAATCACTATTTTTCACAAAATGACTTTTACCAGATCGACCTTATCTACAAAGTCTGCTGCTTCCCGTGCTTCCTTGATATAAGTATGGTGCTGAAACATGCTGAACTTGTGCATGAACAAGTTCAGTAATTTGAGTGGCATATTAAGTAAAACAGTTTGCCATATAATACAAATGGCACTGATTTTGGCAATAGCAGACATTTTTTAAATCAAGGGTTATTTCATATTGAAGTTGTTGTTTGTTTAAAAAGCGAAACCAGTATTCAGTGCATCTGCATGCTAATACACATGCACTAAGTCCCAGCTTAATTTTTTAAACAGTCTAATGTGATGTCTTTTTTTTAGGGCCTCTAATTTTTGAATGAGTGTCTTGCTATTAACAGATTACTGGCTGATTTTAGCAGTGTGGCTTACCAATTTTATTCTGAAACTGCTTCACAGGCGGCAATGCAACATAAAATTTGAATGGCACATTATTACACTGGCCGAGTGTGTGAAAATATGCATATCCCCAGAGGCCTACAAATTCTAATTGATCATAATGTTGGTTTTATTGTTAAAGGAAAATTACAGAAAGATGGGATGCCATGCGGTGCAAGTGCTCCACTGATCTTATGTTAGCCATTACAGAATCATGAGCTGAGACACGTAAAGACTTAGGTTGAGATAGCTGCACTGAAGAACAGCTAAACTCACTTGTCACACAGGAAGAGCTGTTATCCATTTCAGACAGACTAAAAATAGATTTAGACAAATCTGAATGAGGAGGAACTGAAGACATGTCAATTAAGAAAGCACAGAAGAGATAGTATTAACTGTGGCACTACAGACAAACCAAGACCAGCTGTTTAAGGTTCAGATAACCCTACCGGTTCTGAGGACAATGATAATACTAGTTTTGGAGGCCATAGCCATTTTTTTTTGGGGGGGGGGGATACACCACTACAACTGAGAATAGAACACAAGGATCAGCATTCAGGAAAGGTTCCTCATACAGACAGCATAGGGGAAAGTCAAGGCCCCAAAAATGTAAAGGAAAAAAAGACAAAAGAAAAAGGAAATGACTAGCAGGAGAAGAGAAAGGAACAGAGTCTTCAGGAGTAGTAAGCAAGAGTGCTGTTGCAACTTCTTTAATCTCTGAAGGAGGGACTTAAAGAACAGTTGACACCTTTGGAAAAACATCAGAAAACATAATATTTGGACACAATTCAGCTTGTAGTTTGTCCATCTTCTATAGATTTCTCATCTCCATTATTTATTACTAAAGTAATTCCCACAAAAACAAGATCTTTAGCCCTTTGAGTCCCTCTGCCTTTATAGCGTATTCCCAACATGATGTCATAATGCTCTGTTGTGATATCACAGTTTGTTGCCATGGGAATAACTCTGATGTCACAAGCAGAGTATTGTGACATCAAGTTGGGAAGAAGAAATAGAAGCTGTTGAACTCTCAAGGAACAGCTATCCTGTTTTCATGCATATGACCTCAATACAGTAATAAATAATGGGGATAAGAAATACAGAGCTAATGAAAAATACAAGCTGCTTTGTGTCTAAATATTATGTTTTTAAAAGTTCTTCTCAAGGCGTCAGTGGCTCTTTAAATATGTGAGAAGAAAAAGTATTAGCAAGGTTAACTCCATCGGGTCTCCCTAATGAAGTCGAAATAAAATTGGATATTCAAAGGTTTATAAGAAAACTCAAACTGTAATATTTTTTGCTGATAGTGAGGACAAGATGAAAGACTCAGACAGGAAATTCACATCTAAGTTGCAAGTAAAATTAGGATTTCTCAGGCCCAAACTTTGCAATTATCGAAAGCTCTGCAGCATAGTTTCTGAAAGAAACAGAGAAAGCTATAAAAATGAAAAAGACAGACAATATATGACACAGAAAGAAATATTAGCACTGCAAAACCTACAGATGGATAAAAGCCTAGTTATCAGAAAGACGGGGGTGGTGGTGGTGATTGTAATCATGAGTCATGAGGACTACGACTACTGAAAGGAATGCTTAAGGTAGTTATAGAATAGTACAGACTATAAAAAGTTAGAAGGAAATCCCACTGATTTTATCAGCACTGAGATTAAACAATTGGTTCAGAATGGCTTGAGAGAAAACTGGATGGAGGATTGGGTGGCAGAGGCCTTGATTCAGAAGTGCCCTGTCACTCCAGTTTTTATCATCTACCCACAAGCCCATAAAGGCCTGAACCCACCACCAGGCAGACCTATTGTTTCTGGATCAAATTCCATACTCAAACCTCTGTCCAGTTGTGTAGATTTCAACATATCAGAATTTAGGCTAAAATGCCCTCGTACCTGAAAGACTCCAGGGACATTTTGAATACATTAGAAGATTTTGACTATAGCAAGACTGACATGAGTAAAATGTGGCTGGTTGCATTAGACCTAGGTGATTTATATATGTCTATTCCCCATTTAGAGGATCTGTCTGTTCTGGGTTTGTGCTAATTGTAGAAATGAGAGGGACCTCCCACTTACTGAATTTTTATTGACCTGACACATCTGGTCCCTGAAGGAACTATTTTCAATTTGAATACACTTATTATGAACAGAAATGTGGTAAAGCAATGGGGTTCAGTATGGCCCCATCCTATGCAAATCTGTATATATATGACTTCAAGGAGTCTTTTATTCTGGATGGGGTGGCTAATCCATACGTCAACAATATTGTACTGTTTAAAAGGTATGTTGATAACTTGTTGGTTCTATGGTCTGGAACAGAGAAAGATCTGAATAGATTACATCAGTGTTTGGATTTATGTGAAAATAATCTGAAGTTCTCCCTTACTAACTGTCAAGTTACAGTACCTTTCTTAGATTTTACATTTTGTTGAGAACAGCCGGATCATGAGCAGGCTATATCGTAAACCTACAGAGTGTAATGTGATATTGTGCTATGACAGCTTTCACAAAAGTTGAAGAAATAAGTCTTGGATCATAAGTCTGATATAAGGAAGGGGGATGAAAAGTCTGTAGTGGCTAGACACTTTGCCTTGAAAAAACATTCCATAGCCACCCTTAGATTTTGGGGATCAAAAAGGTGGTAATGCCTAGAAGGGTGGGATCTGAATCACCACCTACTGGAGCAAGAGTCCTTCTGGGTCAAACACTTTGCACCTTGATCCAAAGATAGGGCTTAATGACAGCATAGATTGGTTGCCTTTTGACAAAACCATTCTCCAAAAGCCCCTTTAGAGGTAATCAGCTTCCTTTGATATTGCATTATTAATTTGTGCAGGGATACTTAAAAAAGATATTATGGTATGGTGGCACTTATTTGACCTTAGTTAATCTATTTTTTTTATTTTATTTTTACAACTTATATTCTTTTGTTATATTGTTAGACATATGTCTTTTGTAATTTGTATATGCCTAATGAATGAACTTTAGACATCTCTTTAGTGTTCAAGCTGGCACCTCCATGGGTAAAAGTTCTCATATGCTTTGAACTCCCCGACACTGAACAACTCGTGGGTTTTAAGTGAATCAACTGCTCCTAAATTACATTTGTGCAGGTGAATAAGATACTGTATTTCATCGATTATTATAGCCACCCTCGATTAGGCGCCACCCTCAAATAGAAGCCGTGGTTGAAAACAAAAGTGCAATAGAAGCAGCCCTCATTTATAAGCCATGGCTTCTACTCATGTTGGTTTATAGTTACAGTGGCTTTAGTAAGTTTCAGTATGATTTTTAAAGTTCCCACGCCTAATAGCATTCGCCCAATATACTACATCATATATTATACTTTTCACTTTGCATTTGAGCTGAGCATGGAGTGAGCACAAACTTTCTTTCTCTTCAGTATATGACCTGCACCATAAATACTGGATAACAAAAAAAAAAAAAAATTAAAAAGTCACTGGTAAGCAAGATTTAAAAAACGGGTAGCTTACATGTTGCTTCCAGTTTGATCATGAGAGTCACACTGCCACGAGGTCATGAAAACATGCTGACATGCTTTTTATTTACTTCAGTATCTAATACTCCTCAAGCTAAGTCCCCCAAAGCTAATGGGATTGTAAAGTTAAATAGATTGGACTTGTTTTCAAAAACTGTGCAAGGAGAGCCACACGGTCATGCTTACATGCTGATATGCTGGTTTTTTTTGCTTTAACTAGTAACTATTATGGCTTCATGTCCTCTCCTTGGGCTAACAGCATGTCTCCTACCATCCATGATGACAATCAGTCAAGTTACACACAATAACAGGTTGCATATAGTTAGTTCGATTTTATTGTTCGACCAGTTTGGTCATTACAGTTTTATAAAAAGGACATAAAAAATATGCAATAAAATAAGCATTAATAAAAGCAGTGCATACACCAGACCCAGCACTAAGTATCAAACAATTACAGAATATATATTTCCCTAAAACCTAAAACTGTTCCTGTGTACTACATTGATTAAATAATAATCAAATCTACATAACTTAAATTAGCTGCTGGTTAATTTTTCCTTTAATATATCGCTAAATGATCCTCAATCTGCACATTAAATTTTCTTCAAGGCCAATACCATCTGTCGAATCAATTTCACAGTAGTCTAAAAGCAATTATCATCTTAAGCAAAGTTAAAGCATTTCCTGCATGACTTCAATCAATTTTCTCATATTCAATCACCACAGTCATAGCTGTTATAATTTGCCCTTGAGTTTCGAGAAGGTCCCCAGTTACTACAAGTATTCATAGGGACTTATAAATTGTCTTACGTGCACCAACACATTGAACATCAAATAGTTGAAGTCCTAGTGTGCAATTAGGACATTCATGTGTACTGGGTCCTAGGGCTTAGAATTCTTACCTTTACCCGATTTCTGGATTCCTAGATTCACCAGTCCTGATATAGGTTATGCACCTTAGAGGGTCAATCAATTAATCAATATTAAGTAGCAAAGTTTATCAAGAAAAACACAATTGCACATACTCCAATAATGTAAAGCATCATGGGAAACATATGCAACTCCCTATGAGAGAATTTGGACTGGCTCAACTTTAAGCAGAATTGTATGGTGCCAGAAGGCCTCACAGTGCAATCAGCAAAGGCTATGAACAGCAGACACATACACATGTTTTGTCCTCACTTGGACTCATGAGAGTGTCATATATGTGTTTTAGCCTAGGGAGAGAGAGTCAGCCACCCCTTAAGGGGGATGTTATTTGTATACATAGAGACATATAAAATAACAACCCCCTTAAGGGGTGGCTGTCTCTCTCTCTCCCTTGGCTAAAACATAGATATGACACACTGATGAGACAAATGAGACAAAACATGTTATGTGTCTGTTCTTGAGACTTTGCTGATTGCACTGTTAGGCCTTCCACCTGCAATTCTGTAAAAGTTGACCAATCAAGGCTCTCATGGGGATTTGCATATGTTCCCCATGATGCTTTACGATAATTGGAGCATAGTACAATTGTCGACATTATGAAAAGAACAGCTGTAAGGCCAATATCATCTGGGAGTAAACCATGCCTCAGGGCATTTGCTCTAGGGGTTCTTTTGTATAAAGTTTATCAAGGCCCATCTGCATCATAAATAACCATTTAAAAATATGTACGATAGTACACATTATTGGAGAAACATATATAACATCATATAAAATAAACACTTGTGCTGAGCATTTGGCCGCTCACATCCAACAATAAAGGTATATTCTTAAGAGGACTTGTATACACAAGTTCAATAAAAACCATGCTCACTCAGTGCAAGTCTGCTGCCTCAACCCATGCAAATAGAATACGTAGTTTCATTTATATTCAAAAGTTTGAGTATGGGTTTCCTTGGTTCTAGGAGCTCAGTTCATCCAAATAAATGCCAAATAGCTGTGCCTCTAACAATAATCAAGGCATTATATCAGTACCATGTGAAGGAATATTACAAATTTTTGCCTTGCAGCCATTTCACTGAAGCCTCATGCTACTAAAAACCACGAGGTCCATAAGGTATAAACTGTTCACTCTCCTTGAGGTGCATATAGTGCATATAGAATATCAAAAACCACTTAGCTGAAAGTAGTAGCTTATACTGAATATATATACTATTCAGTAACTCCAATTCATGTTGTGGAGTCCCGTTTAAGGTTTCTTTTTTTTTTTAAACTTGCATTTATTGGTTTTGACATACAGTGAATACAAGTATAGCCCGTAGGACAGTACACAATATGATCACACATCAGGTATCAGTAAAACATTCGGTATCTTTGGCATTCCTAGCTTGTTACATCAAAGAGAGGTTATCCATAGTTTACATCTCAAGAATAGAGCAACTCTAGAAAGGCTATTGCTGCCATGAGAGGGGAGATTCTGTATAAAGAAACATTCAAACCCTATTAGTTCTTTCTCATTTTTGGACATAGGGGAAGCTTCACCTATTAAAATGCTTCTATTTTTAAGTGAAGTATACCACTTGGGAGGTTTTAACCCATAACTAAACTCCATCAATTGCTAATAAAGCATCATTGAATTAGCAATGAGAGTCGCTGTGAAGGAAAAATCAGGTATCAATTTTTTTTAGAGGTATAAATTGTGTAGCAGGGGTTCTGACCACACAATTATATGAAACAATGCCAGGACATTTAAATCCATTTCCCTTGGTTTGTTTGCTAGTTGGCTGAAAAACATGAGTCTGGCAGTATAGCCTAGAGGTTAGAGTAATGATCTTGGTACATCCTAGCAGACCAGACCTTGGTTTGATTCTCACAACCTCCACTTGCATACTGTGTGACTCTGAGCAAGTCACTTAACTGCCCAGT
Source organism: Neoceratodus forsteri (assembly GCA_016271365.2). Taxonomy (NCBI): domain Eukaryota; kingdom Metazoa; phylum Chordata; order Ceratodontiformes; family Ceratodontidae; genus Neoceratodus; species Neoceratodus forsteri. The sequence continues at coordinate 826,748,940 of CM057455.1, read as the reverse complement.
GCTCCCAGATCACCCTGAAAAAAGGCACTTGTGCCTAGTGGGCCTAACCCGGTTACCAAAGACTAAAAAAAAAAAAGGAGTGAAATCTATATCTCTTAGGGGACATTACCACATGTCCAGCCTCCGCCTATCGTCAAAACAGCATCTTTATATGAATTAACAAATAGAGATCACCATAGATTGAGCATGTGCAACTTTAATTCCCTTCTCTTGATCCAAGAGTCCCGGAGTTCTGGAATCCAGTCTCCCAAAGGGTTATCTTCCAATCAGCCTTCACTGCAATCAGCTCTCCAACTTGTGTTGTTGTTTTACTTGTGGTCATCTGGGGAAAAGGAAAAGATAATCACCCTTCTGAGTGCAATAAATGTTAAATTCCACCCAGTAGCGGATCCAGGATTTTACAGTGGGGGCTGTGGTGGTGTGCGTGCAGGATAAGCAACTTTTTATAATTTTAAAATCTTTCATACTATCCTTTTCATGATATTTATGACTGAAATTATAAACATGATCTGTAGTTTTGATTATAGATTTTCTTGCAATCAGTATATTAGACTTCTTCAGCAAAGTGAAATGCAGCAGCAGCAAGCAAGTAAGTTACAATGCGGGTGCACCTACACCCTCCAAAACCCCCTAGATCCGCAATTTCCACCTGGTAAGTTACTGAAGCCCCCAAACCCTAGGCAACAATGGCATACTTTTTAAAATATAATTCAGGCATTTCAGCACTTTTAATGCACCTGTTGGTCACTCTCATTTTCTCTGTGGTTCACCTGGTTTCTGACTCCTGTTGGAAATGGAGGTCTTCATCACCTTCACTGATAATTGCTAGTAAGGGAGCCTCTAGTGCAGTTAACCTAACCAAGACACTAGCCAGCATAAAGATAGGAGCTGCATATATTTGGAAATAATGAGCCTTTTTGGTGGCTTTTAAATACAGGCCACCCTCATTTACAAGCTGCCCTCGATTAGAAATACAGCTATAAATCACAAATTGCAATAGAAAGTGCAGCTTGTAATCAATAAAGTATGTAAGTAATCAGCTACATTTGTATCTCAACCATTTCCTTTGTTCTCTTTTTAATAATCCATGGAATAAGTTGCCCAAAGTAAAGGTTTTTTTATAACCTGGATAACGTTTCATACCCTCTAGCAGCTGACTGCAGTGTTTGATGGTGGTTCTCCTTTTATTGAGAGACACTGATACTGACAGACTGAGGCTGTCCCTTGTCTCCTGGGCAGCACTTTAGACCACCAGAGTCTGACATCACCGCATGTGAGGCAATCATGTGAGTAATGCATGCTCAGTGCAAAGCAGCAGGAAGTGCACCGGCACACATGCTGGAACCAGATCTGGATGAGAGACACCAGATGGAGGAGGATGGCCCTTCCCTTCTTGGCTCTGTCACAGGAGGGCAAGCCATGGGGGATTCATAGGCAAGGTGAGTCTGGAGGAGGGGGATGCAGTGCGGGGGAGCTGGAGACAGGGCTGAATCACTTGCCCATGGCAGCCAATGACTAAAAGCCATATTGCAAAAAGAAAGCTTCAATTTGAACAGTTAAATGTTGGGAGTTTGCTGCATGGCCTGACATGGGGTGTTTCCTCTGCAAAATAAATGACAAGCTTTTTTAAAAAGTTTGAATTCTCATGATGGTGTTTGGAACCTTCCTTGCCTTTATATTGAATGTGCCAAGCACTGCCTACCACTGCAGTTTGCACAAGTAACAAAACTGCCTTAAATCAGGAAAAGTGGAAATTGTTTAAAGGAGTAGTATGCCCAGAATTTGCAAAAAACATATGTTGTGCAGAGTATTTTCATTTGTGTGTGAAGTCCCAGAATTCTAAAAGAACTAAGGGAAGAACTAGTAACACCACTGACTACCCTTTTTAATAAATCATGGGAGGATGGTGTGGTACCTGAGGACTCGAGGAGGGTGAATGTGATTCCCCTTCAGAAAAGTGGGAGCAAGACAGAGGCAGGAAACTACAGACCTGTCAGTTTGACCTCAGTGGTAGGGAAAATGATGGAATCACTTCTGAAGGAAAGAATTGTTGAGTACCTAGAGGCCAGTGGGGCATAGGATCCAAGGCAGCATGGATTCACAGCAGAAAGGTCATGTCAGACAAATCTAATTGATTTCTTTGACTGGGTGACCAAAGTAGTAGATCAGAGAGGGGCTATGGACATGGCCTACCTAGACTTTAGCAAGGCATTTGACATGGTCCCGCACAAAAGATTCATAAACAAATTAGCCAGCCTGGGAGTGGGTTCCATGGTGGTAGCCTGGGTAAAACACTGGCTGGACAACAGGACACAGAGGGTAATAGTAAATGGAGTCCACAATAAAGAAAGGTGGGGTTACTAGTGGGGTACAGCCAGGTTCAGTACTGGGGCCAGTTCTTTTTAATGTCTTTATAAGTGACATTGCAGAGGGACTGGAAGGAAAAGTATGTCTCTTTGCAGATGACACAAAGATCTGCAACAGGGTTGATACACAAGGTGGGGTGGAAAGGATGAAAGGACTTGGCAAGGTTGGAGGAATGGTCAAATGTATGGCAGCTTAGATTCAATGCTAAGAAGTGCAAGGTAATGCACCTGGGAAACAAAAACCCAGGGGACGAGTACACAATGGGGGGTGAGATACTAATAACAACAAAAATGGAAGGGAACCTGGGGGTAGTCATATCAGATGATCTAAAGGTGGGCAAGCAATGTGAGAGGCAGCAAGGAGGGCTGGGGAATACTGGGATGCATAGGAGAGGCATCACAAGTAGAAAACAAGAAGTTATTATCCTCTATACAGACAGCTGGTGAGACTCCATCTGGAGCACTGTGTGCAGTTCTGGAGACCCAATCTCATAAAGACATAGACAGGATGGACGCTGTCCAGAGGAGGGCAACTAAAATGGTACAGGGTCTGCACCGGAAGACATGAAGGAGAGACTTAAGGAGCTTAATATGTATAGCCTCGAGGAAAGGAGGAGAGGGGACATAATAGAAACTTTCAAGTACCTCAAGGAATCAACAAAGTCCAAGAGGTAGCATCTTTCAAAAATGAGGTGTGCAAGAAGAAGGGGCACAATTTGAAGATAGAAGAAGCGGCTCAAAGGTAATTTAAGGAAGTATTTTTCACAGAGAGGGTTGTGGATGTATGGAACGGCCTTCAGAGGAGGTTGTGGAGTCAAAAACAGTGGTGGAATTCAAGCATGCATGGGACAGTCATAAGGCAATTCTAGGGTGGGGGTAGGAAGAAGTAGGCTGCTGGTTAACTAGGATCTGCAACTTATCCATCAGGTAGGAAATGGGCAGACTGGTGGGCCAAGCGGTCCTTATCTGCCATCAAATTCTATGTTTCTATGTTTCTATGTTAATGGTTAAGAAAGTGGACATTAAATAAAAACATCACATGCATTACCATTGGGAAAAGTTCAATATACACAATAGTTTGTTTAGTTGGGATGGCCTTCACTTGAACAAGAGAGGTAGCTACTTCCTGGGGAAAAGTAGAGGAAGACAGGGAACTGTATCATACTAAGCAGAAGGAGGGGGAAAAGCAATCAGATGTGCAAAGGCACAAACAGAGGAATGGTTAGCCCAGACAGTTAAGGAGGGGACAAAACCTTCAGGTACATAAGGGAAAGAGGGAAGGCCAAGGGGGGATAGTGAGGCTTTGAAGGAGGTGGGGTGAGCCGAGGGCACTTGGTAAAACTGAGAACTGAGATACTGAACAAATACAATTGCTCAGTATTCACAAAAGAGGTGGAGGGAGAAGGACTGGAATTATCCAGCAGACACACAAAGGGAAGAGGGGTGGACACCAGACCATTCACAGAAGAGAGAGACCTAAAGGAACTCTTGAAACTGAAGCTGGACAAGGCGAAGGGGCCAGATGGGTACATCCCAGAATACTAAAAGAACTCAGAGAGGTGCTACTGACACCACTGGCAACCCTGTTCAACAAATCATTGGAGGAGGGAGTAGTACCAGAGGACTAGAGGAGGACGAACGTAATGCCCCTTCACAAAAGTAAAAGCAAGGTAGAAGCGGGAAACTATAGACCACTCAGTTTTACCTCAGTGGTGGGAAAGATAATGGAATCACTGTTAAAGGAAAGGATTGTGGACTATCTAGAAGCCAGCGGGGCAGTGGACCCAAGGCAACATGGATTCACAACAGGAAGGTCTTGTCAAACGAATCTGATTTACAAGGGTAGTAGATCATGGAGGGGCCATGGACATGGCCTACCTTGATTTTAGCAAGACATTTGACACAGTTCCGAACAAGAGGTTAGTAAACAAGTTGGTTAGTCTGTGGGTGGGTCATAAGGTGGTAAACTGGGTCAGAAATTAGTTTAGCAACAGAACACAGAAGATGATGGTAAACAGTGTTCAATCTGAAGAAAAGGGAGTAACCAGCGAGGTGGCACAGCGTTCTGTACTGGGACCAGTCCTCTTTAATGTCTTTATTAGTGACATTGCAGAGGGACTCGAAGGAAAGGTATGCCTCTTTGCAGATGACACCAAGATCTGCATTAGGGTTGACACTCCAGGGGAGTGGAGGAGATGGAGAGAGACTTAACCAAGTTGGAGGAGTGGAGGCAGCTCAGCTTCAGTGCCAAGAAGTGCAAAATCATGCACTTGGGGAACAAAAATCCAGAGGAGGAATACGTGATGGGGGTATTAATAACAACCAAACTGGAAAGGGACCTGGGGGTAGTCATAACAGATTATCTAAAAGTAGCCAAACAATGTGAGAAGGCAGTGAGGAAAGCCGGGGGGATGCTGTGATGCATAGGGAGAGGTATCACCAGTAGAAAGTGATGCTGCTGTACAAGCAGTTGGTGAGGCTGTGGCAGCACTGCCCCCCCCCCCGAGTAGAGTGTAGTGTTGGTACCTCGAGGCCTTCCTCTCCTCTTTACTACCTTTCCAAAGTCTGCTGCAGCAGCTTACAGTTCTTACTGTCCATTTGTTTCTTTTTTACATTTCTATGACAGTGGGGTGGCCTCCTAATGTAGTATCTCTGCCTTTCACTGTCCCCTCTTTTTAGTTCCCTTTTTGACTTGGGTGTCTAGGGTAATGAAGGTTGCTAGGCAAAAGATATTAATAAAATGCCTAGAACCCCCACCCCAGCCAGGCTTTTGAGTGTCCCATTGCCTGAAATGCATAATGGTAAAACAGACCAAAGCCGTCTGCAATTTGTTATATATGGGATATTTTCCCCCTGTTACTTCTGCATATAGGCTATGCAATAGTGTCCTGGGAATTCCGTTTCCATGTTGCTGTACAAGACAACGGGAAGCGTTTATAGCACAAATTGAATACAGGGTTAATAAAACTTCTGTATTGGGTGCCGTATTGCACTATGAGGGCAGCAACTGGCTAACTGCATACCCATAGCTACCAGCACAGGCAGAAGACAGTATTTCCCTTAGCTGCAGGCATAAGAATGCAGGGGCAATAAAACGAGTGCTGCCTGAAATGTTTGGTCGCTGCCACGGCTAAATGGCGAGCTATTAGGAGCAGCTAAGGCTCTGGTCCTGTTGCCGAGTGCGTCTGGGTCTATTAGTTAATACTTGGAGAAAGTGGCAATAGAAGGTGCGCAAAGAGATGCACAGCTCACCAGAGCCCAGGCAAGTAAATCCGGGTGTAGGGACTCTTATTATGTTTATTGATGTTACGAGGGAAAGCAAGAGAATGCCATGTCTAAATAAAAGGGCCTAACTGAATTGATTCCGTACTGAAATTGTCAGCCAACAGGACAACAGTTTGTTCTATGCTAAATAAGCTCTTGCTGGAGTTTCACTGTACCAAATAAAGCAGTCCTTACACAATATTGATATAACAGACTATTGCTTTTTATCTGTTTTTTCTTTTGTTCTTACCTTTCACCATGTTGCTCGGGAGCTGGGTGTTCTTAGAGGCAGGTGGCCCAGAATGAAGCTTATTTCTATAGTGATGGTGCTATAGGACACCCTCCTATGAGCAGAGCTTCATGTCTATAATAAGCAATTAGCCATGCAATCCCTGTTGCAGCCTCTACATACAGTTGTAAGGAATAAAATATACTGCCTGACTTTGAACATATCTGTTTTTAATGTTGGTTTTCTGTTTGATTCCCCAATGATATGTATTGACACAGGAACTTTATTGTATTAGAATTAGGGGCGGATTAAACAGACCATGTGACCATATGATGCCCTTCACAGAGTATATAAAAGAACCTTCAGAGCTCATTTGAAGCAGAGAAGTGGTGGAGAGCAGTACTGTCTCAACAGGTACAGCTGTTACTGGTTTAACTAGACACAGAAGATAGTGGAGTCGGTTGCCTGATTACTCCACTCTGTGCTCTGTAAAACACTACTAGCGAAGAGTAGTGTTTTGGCTCTTTGTGAGCTAGGATTTATTATGTTTATTTCTGTTTTCTTATGAGTTTACATCTTCTGAGTTTGAATTTGGTCTCCGAAATAATATTCACACAAAAATCCATTGTGTGTTTTAAACCATATCTTCTGAGTGCTGTTTCTGCTGTGTCTCTGTCGTGTTATCTTTACCCACACCCTATCACATTTTGGTGTGAGAAGTGGGATCGCTGGTTGCCTGTGGCAAAAAGGGAGAAACAAGTAGGGCACCAAACCTGGTGCCTAAGATAACCAAAGGCAGAGATGGCAAATGGAATTGGATGAGAAGAAGCAAGGAACGTGACCAGAGCACAGATGTAGAAGACCAGGGAACCCTTGAATCCAGGACAAGGGAAGTCTATTTGGAGAAAGGAACCCAATGTGAAGGAGGAAAATGGAAGAAGGAGGAGAAGGAAGAGAAGACGGAACGATGCCATCCCAGGAGGAAACACCAGAAGACATTGCTGGACTATTAAAATGGCTGGCTGTCCACCAGGTTGAGATTGAGCATCAAAATACATTGATGCCCAGGAGAGAGAGAGAGAGAGAAGACATGAGACAGCAAGAAATGAGTTGGGCAGAAACTATAAAGACATTACAGACTTTGGGGTTGGGCATGGATAGGGTGGTGATGGTACTACTGCCAACCCCAAAGAAATTAAATTGACAAAAATGACTGCTTCAGATGACATTGAAGCTTATTTGACTACTTTCAAATGAGTGGCTAGAGCCTGTGGGTGGCCCCAAGCACAATAGGTGGTACACCTGGCACCTTATCTGACTGGGAGGGCACAATTGGCATATAGCCACATGGACTCACGTAACGCAGAGAACTATGACTTATTAAAGACTGAAATTCTGAAACATTATGACATCAGTTCAGAAACATATAGACATTAGTTCTGGGTACTAAAACATCAGCCCCATGATAACCCCAGGGATACCTTTACCTGTTGAAGGGAGCTGTGCTGGAATTGGCTCCAACCAGGGGCAAAACAATGGCAAGTTATTATTGAGACCTTCGTGGTGGAACAATTTTGCAGATCTTGCCTCTTGATGTCCAGATGTGGGTCAAGGAACACAAACAAGAAACAGCAGAAGGCTATATCCCAGGCCAAGGATTTTCTTGCGGCGCACCGACCCTACAAGAAAGGAGGTTCACTAGCTGAAAACCACAGCAGGATGGTCTACTCCAGTGGTAGATCTAACCTCCCCTAAATATGTTAATAAAAATGAGAACGGAAATGAAAACAGAGGGAGATTGTTTCCAGCAGATATTGTATGCAGAAACTGTCAAGGACCAGGCCATATCGCTAGGTTTTGCTCCAAGAAAGGTTATATACCACTCATCTTGTCCTATTGAACACAGGTTATTTTATGACCCAAGTAACTGTTGATGATAAAAATGTGATGGGACTAACTGACTCTGGGAGTAAGAACACTTTGATTAGACCTGATCTGATTAGTAATGGGAAAAGGGGACCTCACATGAACGTGGTATGTGTCCACAAGGACACCCATCAATATCCCACCACCACTGTAGAATGTCAAAATCAAAGGGCATTCCACTGAAGTCATAGCAGGAATAGTCCCCAAACTACCTGTCCCTATCTTGATAGGGCATGACTATCCTGAATTTACCACACTTTTACAGGACAATGGTTCAGTGACAGCTGTAACTACCAGGGCACAAACTAAGAAACTACAACAACTGGGAGAGGTATTTCCTTTTGAGGAGGACATATCTGACACTCCTGGAAAGACAAAGCTGTCTTTAAATGCAAAGAAACATTTACAAGAAAAATGGGGAAGAGAACAAAATGGACTACCGGACAGTGTATCATCTATTTTTGTAAAATTGGACTTGGTGAAAGAAAAAATGTCGGATTGTTCACTAACACCTCTTTTTCAACAGGTGGGAAAACCCCAAAGCCCAGGTGTTCTTGAAATAATCAAGAAAAAAAGGGGATATTGTACAGAATTTGTACAAAAGCTGATACCAGAGAACAGGTAGAACAACCAGTGGTACCTGTCACAAACCCACTCAGCAGGTCAGGCCCTCTGCTCCCACAGTGCCAACCTCTGAGCTCAGTCTTGTGAACAGAAAACAGAAACAGGGTAACCCCCTGTCTGTTTTGTGGGTTTGAATCAAACTTTGGTCTTAAGTCTTGGAGGGATTCAAACTGTGAACCTCGTGCTAGCGTACCCAATGTACAGGCTCAGATAATTCTGCTTTTCGGAGGAGGGGCAGATATCTTTTGCCTATGGGTACCTAACCAGGCATACAAAATGAACCCTTAAAACTCTATTTAAGACCTCAGAATAAATTCTTATCTTTTCCCAGTTTGGTAAAACCAGTAAGCTTTGTACCGTGTCAACTTTAACCACATATGCTGCACTTGTCAAAAAAAGAATTTCAAAGGCACACCAAGTAGTCTCTAATGTAGAGGTTTACTTCAAAATAGATAAAAAAGTAACATGTAAGTACAGAACCATACATCACAAAACATACAAATCACTTAAAAGGATAAAGTTTTAAAAGTGCAGATTCCTACCACTGATACACTTAGACTTGCCTGTTCTAAGGTATTCTTATCTCACAGTGCTGTAGATGTTTCTTTTCAGAGTCCAAACATTTGTGTCAAAATGGAAAACAGAATACTGTTTAAAACTGGCTTTGCCAATCTCTTTGCGTGAGATTACTACCTCCCCTGTCAGAATATAAAAAAGATATCTATGCAAAACAGGATGTCTTATCAAAGTATTAAATTCTGTGACAGCACAACTCATTTTCTCATATGACTTTCTTTGATCTTATGAGCAGCTTCCCCATTCAGGACATCAAGGACTTTTATGTCTCACTGCCAGATCTCACGGAGCGCAACATGCTTTGTATCACCATGTGAATATTAACTGTGTTTCCTCTGAACATCACAAAAGTTTATGACCTATCTTGGCAGTTGGCAAGCTGCAATTAGTCGCATTAACAGGAGATGCTTATTTTAAGTTTTCTAACTTGTAATTATCGCTTGGCCTTTCAGGTAACACATTGTAGCTAAAACCTGGGATGGGGTGTCATTCCACAGGCTGTCAGCATCTCTCATGAGAGACATTCAATAACACATTTTTATATTACAAAAATCATAGATTAATCAGAACCAGCTGTCTGATCATCACAATTCCTCTCCACTTAGACTGAATTTGGGGGGCTCTATCACCTGCATGGAATGAGCTTCCCAAATAAGTTCACTCCTCATACACGAGACAGCTCATTGGAGTTCTGATTTTTGGCTCCAGCCTTATGTAGAATTGTCATATCATACCCTTGCAAATCAAGACTCCATCTTATCAATCTACCGTTGTTTTCCCCATCTGCATCAGCCAAACCAGGGGTTGTGGTCAGTCTGTACCACAAAATGCCCCATACAAGTATGGCTCTAATTTCTTTAGGGCCCACACTATGGCAAGACACTCTTTTCCACAGTAGAGTATGCCTGCTCCTGGGAAGTAACTTCCTCCTCCGTACACTACTGGGTGATCTCTCCCTTGGCTGGATGTCTGACTCAGTACTGACCCAATACCCACGTCTGAGGCATCAGTCTGAACTATAAAGGGTTTGCTATAGTCAGGACTTGTCAAAACAGGAGCACTGCAAGGTGCCTCCTTTAGTTTGGAAAAGGCTTCCTCACAGGCTGGGCCACAGGTAATTTTCTTGGGCATCCCTTTCTTTGTCAGGTCAGATAGTGGAGCAGCCAGGACACTGTAATTGGGTACAAATTTCCTGTAGTACCCTGCTGTCCCTAGAAAACTCCTGACCTGCTTCTGTGTTTGTGGTCTGGGTCATGCCTGGATTACCTCTATCTTTATTTGGTTAGGATGGAGCTGTCCTCGCCTACCACATGCCCGAGGTATTCCACCTCTCCCATGGCCACCTAGCACTTCCCGGCTTTGACAGTGAGCCCGGCCCTCTGTATCCTGCCCAGCACTTCCCTAAGGTGGGATAGGTGTTCCTCCCAGCTGGTACTAAAGATGGCAATGTCATCCAGGTATGCCACGGTGTACTCCTCAGCACCATTTAACACCTGGCTCACCAACCTTTGGAAAGTGGCCGGGGCGTTCTTCATTCTGAAAGGCATTACTTTAAATTCAAATAAGCCTATCAGAGTGATGAAGGCCGACCTCTCCCTAGCTCTGTCCATCAACTCTACCTGCCAATACCCCTTGGTCAGGTCAATGGTCATAAGGTAGGTTGCCCCTCCCAACTTGTCCAGGAGTTTGTCTGTCCAGGGCATCGGGTGGGCATCTGACTTTGTGACTGCATTCAGTCCATGATAGTCCACACAGGAATGAGTAGAGCCATCTGGCTTAGGCACAAGGACTACGGGTGAGGCCCAGGGGCTGTGGGATCTCTGGATTACCCCTAAATCCAGCCTCTCCTCCACTTCCCACCTAATGTCCTTTTGGACAGCCTCTGACACCCAATATATGGTTCAACATATGGGCATCTGTGTCCCTGTCTCCACATCATGCATCACTAAGGGGGTTAGTCCAGATTTGGCGCTAAACATAGAATTTGAATTTGACTTTTTTTGAATTTGACGGCAGATAAGGACCACTTGGCCCACCTAGTCTGCCCATTTTCCTACCTAACAGATAAGCTGCAGATCCTAGTTAACCAACAGCTTACTTCCTCCTACCCCCCACTAGGACAGAAACATAGAATTTGACGGCAGAAGGGGGCTAAGTCTGCTAAAACCTCCCTTACTTTCTGGATCTGGTCCGGGGCCAGCTGGGGAGACAATTTTATTGGATCCACAGAGGACTCCCGCTTGCTTTCTTCCAGCAAGTCCAGAAGGGGGTCTCCTTTGTCAGTCCCCTCCCCAGGACTACACACTGCAAACACCATGTCAGCCCTATTTGCATATGGCTTCATCATGTTGACATGGTACATCCTTTCTGTCTGTCTTCGGTCAGGTAACTCCACAATATAGTTCACGTCATTTACCTTCCTAACCACTTTGCACGGTCCTGCCCACTCAGCCTGCAGCTTGTCTTTCCAGACCGGACTAAGGACCATGACTTCTTGACCCACCATGTACGAGCAAGCTCTGGCTCTGCAGTCATACCACACTTTTTGTTTCTGTTGGGCAGCTGCCAGGTTGCTCTGGGCTGTCCTCATAAGCTCCTTCAGCCTTTCCCTAAACATAAGGATGTAATCCACAATGGGAGTTCCCTGGGTGGTGTGCTTGCCTTCTCAGTCCTCCCAGATCAAGTCTAGGGGGCCCACGTACCAGGCGTCCATATAAGAGTTTGAAGGAGAAAATCCTGTCGACTCTTGGGGCACCGCCCTGTATGCAAACAACAGGTGGGGAAGGTATTTCTCCCAGTTCCTCCCATGCTGTTCAGCAAACACCCAGAGCACAGACTTCAGGGTACCATTGAATCTTTCCACAAGCCCATTGGCTTGTGGGAAATACAGTGTTGTGCATCTCTGCACCACCCCACACTACTCCCATAAACATTTCATCAGGTCCAACATGAAGGAACCCCCTTGATCGGTCATAACCTCCTGAGGAAACCCAACACGGGAGAAAATCCCAAGTAAGGCATCTGCCACTTTGTCTGTCCTCGGTGAGGAAAGGGTGACTGTCTCTGGGTACTGGGTGGCATAATCCACCACAGTGAGGATGAATCTCTTCCTGGAGAGCTGGGGGTATTTAGGCCCACAATATCCATTTCAACCCTCTGGAATGGTTCTCCACTGAGGCAATGGAATCAGGGGCTGCTTGGGTTTCTTGTCGCCTTCCTTATTTCTGCACCAGTGACAAGACCTGCAATACTCCTTCACTCTGGCTAAAGTTAGCCAATAGAAATTCTGAGCCAACCGCTGCATAGTGCGCACAATTCCCAGATGACCAGACAAGGGAATATCATGTGCAATCTTGAGCAACTGCTCATGATACCCCTGGGGAATGACAAGCTGCCTGCATAGCATCCCTTCCTCTGTCTGTACTGCCTGAGTATACATAAGTCCATTTCCCAATAAACCTTATGTCTGCCATCACCTCCCTGTGCACCATCCAAGTCTGCCCAAGCCCTCAGCTTCTCTAAACTACTGTTACTTCTCCGAGCAGCTGCAAACCCCTCACACATTCCCAAGGCATGGGACAGGTCCCCTTCAGTCACTAAACTAGGGTCCCTAGCACTAGCGTCAGAGAACTCAGGATCACTGTCAATTCAAACCCTCTGACAATGGGTCACCCCTCCCTCTTCAGAGTAACCCTCTGTAGCTGTATGGTTACTTGATACTGGAGAAATTTCTACCCCCTTTTCATTAGTCTCCCCATCTGGAGACACAGGCTGGGGAACCAGCCTCTCAGTGGTTTCCAAACTGGCTTCTGTGGGGTTCAGGGAACTACAATTTTCCCTTGCCGCTTGGCTACAGGTAACTGTACATACCATCCCCGGTTTGAAATTGTTGCCCAGGATCACATCCACTGTTAAGTTTTGGCTACAGCCACCTGTTGCACAGTTCCCTCTGTTTCACCCCAGTCTAGGAGAACACTAGCGAGGGGCAATGTTTTCTCCTTACCAGTAAAGTCCTGTACAGTGACGTATTTATTGGGTATAAGCTGACCAGGCTCTACTAGATCCCCTTTTACCAATGTCAGGGATGCCTCCATGTCTCTAACCCTTGAGTCTGTACACCATTCACCATGACTGGGTGCATGTGTTCCCTCATGTTCACATGCATGCTTCCAGGGACACACAAACAACCCACTTCCTTCCTAGCACCATTCTGCGTATTATTGCTCATTCTTTTGGGACACTGACTGGCAATATGTCCAGTTTCTTTACATAACCAACATTCACTTCTCCTTTCAGAGAAATCTTTTCTCTGAAACCTGGGGCTAACTGGTTTCGGTGGAGGCAGTGAGGGTTTTAGCTGTCCTGAAGGTGTGCTTTTCCTTTTCTGCGCTGCCACACCCACCCCATTCGCTGTCAGAGCAGGTCTGCTCTTGGCATAGCAGTCCGAGAGTTCAGCAGACTCTTGCACTGTTTTGGGATCTCAGTCCTCCAGTCAGGTTTTCAGCTCAACTGGGCATGCCCAGAAAAACTGTTCTAACAAAATCACATTTTCAATTTTATCAACAGACTTTGCTCCAATTCCTTCCCACCAACATTTTAAAAACTGACGTTGTTTCATGGCTAGCTCTTCATAGCTCATGTCAGGGCTTCTCCTCAGCTTACGGAATTTGGCTCTGTATGATTCAGCAGTTAATTCAAATTTCTTTAACAGTGCAGCTTTAAGTTTGCTGTAATCATCACTGTCCTCATTGTCCATTTGACCCAATGCATCCCGAGCTTTCCCGGTAAGTAGCAGGGATAGCTGGAAGCTCCAGGACTCCCTAGGAATTTTAGCCTGAATACAAACTTTTTCAAAAGAATTTAAAAAGGCATCCATATCCTCCCCCTCTTTAAATTCGGCTATCAATTTGGAATTCAATTTGTAACCCAGTCCTGTAGTCCCAGTTAAATCCAAGCCACTTACCTGCTCTGGTGCCACTGGTTGGAGTCGTAGCTTCTATAGTTTGTGTTGCCTCTGGTGCTCAAGCTCCTCACTGTCTGCATCTCTCTGTTCTCACTCTGCCTCTCTGAATTCTTACTCTGCCTCTCGTCTCTCTCATTCTCTCTTCTCCTGGAACTCCAGCTGCATTCGGCACAACTCAGTCTGCAGCCTGAGTACTTTTGGATCCAGGATACTGGTGACCTTCCCCTGCTGCTGTGGCCCTTCACTGACAGTGGCCCTGTTGCCCTCCTCATTGGATCTGGATACTGCACTGGCTGCTAGCCCTGTCACATTCAAGTTTTGGTCCTTTTCATTCACTGTCTGTGACTCGATGCTCTGGATATCTGCTACCATCAGGGCATCCACAAGGTTTTGTTTGCTGGCTTTCACCTCAAATGGGACTCCTATTTCCCTGTACAACTGCTTTAAGTAGTCTACAGTGTGCCTGCTGTAGTTGGAAGTCATCTTCTTCCCTAACTGTGACTACTCTGACTTGCACTTTAGAAAAAAATAAATGGGTAGGAACTTGACTGTATGCCAAGTGATAGTTCTGTCTCCTTTTAAAGATAAATCACTGCCTTTTTCTTTCTTTGCAAGTGAGCTGACAGTCTCAAGCTGACACACTGAACAACAAAAGCTTGTAATACCAAAATTAACACCGCTGCCAACCAGTCACAAACCCACTCAGCAGGTCAGACCCTCTGCTCCAACAGTGCCAACCTCTGAGTGCAGTCTTGTGAACAGGAAACAGAAACAGGGTAACCCTCCTGTCTGTTTTGTGGATTCAAATCAAACTTTCATCTCAAGTCTTGGAGGATTCAAACTGTGAACCTCTTGCTAGTGTACCCAATGCATAGGCTCAGATAATTCTGCTCTTTGGGGGTCAGATATCTTTTGCCTATGGGCACCTAACCAGGCATACAAAGTGAACCCTTAAAACTCTATTAAAGGCCTCAGAATAAATTCTTACCTTTTCCCAGTTTGGTAAAACCAGTAAGCTTTGTACAGTGTCAACTTTAACCATGTATACTGCACATGTCAAGAAAAGACACACCAAGTAATCTCTAAAGTAGAGGTTTACTTCAAAATAGATAAAAATGTAACATATAAATACAGAACCATATATCACAAAACATACAAATCACTTAAAAGAATAAGGTTTTAAAAAGTGCAGATTCCTACCACTAATACACTTTGACTTGTCTGTTCTAAGGTATTCTTATCTCACAGTGCTGTAGATGTTTCTTTTCAGAGTCCAAACATTTGTGTTAAAATGGAAAGCAGAATACTGTTTAAAAACTGGCTTTGCCAACCTCTTTGTGTGAGGTCACCTAGCTCCTCCCTGTCAGAATATAAAAAAATATATCTATGCAAAACAGGATGTCTTATCAAAGTATTAAATTCTGTGACCTCAGCACAATTCATTTTCTCATATGACTTTCTTTGATCTTATGAGCAGCTTCCCCTTTCCAAGACATCAAAGGACTTGTTATTTCTCTCTGCCGGATCTCGCGGAGGTGCAACATGCTTCGTATCACCATATGAATATTAACTGTGTTTCCTCTGAATGTCATAAATGTTTATGACCTATCTTGGCAGTTGGTAAGCTACAATTAGTCACATAAATAGGAGACGCTTATTTTTAAGTTTCTTCTAACCTATAATTATCACTTGGCCTTCCAGGTAACACATTGTAGCTAAAACCTGGGATGGGGTGTCATTCCACAGGCTGTCAGCATCTCTCATATGAGACATTCAATAACACATTTTTATATTACAAAAATCATAGATTAATCAGAACCAGCTGTCTGAGTGTCACAGTACCTACCTGTTATAGGCAGGATTTAATGCATTTAGGGCATGACCTACCATGGGCTGGCCATGCAGGGAGGGATAGGACCCTGGGAAGAATTCTGCAAGGATTCTTCTGGCCAGGTATTCATGAGGAGGTGGCAAACTATTGCCAAAGTTCTAAAGAATGCCAACAAGTGGTACAAACAGGAAGAAAAGAGGTTGCTCCCCTGATACCTCTACCTATAGTAACAACTCCCTTTGAATGTATAGGGATAAACATTGTGGGTCTCCTTGTTAAAAGTTCAAAAGGGAATTGCTCTATACTGGTTATCTGCAATTATGCAACTATATATATCCCGAAGTGATTCCCCAGCGAACAGCAACTACCCCAAAGTGGCAGAGGAGTTGGTCAAGTTGTTCAGTAGGATGGGTATCCAAACAGGTCCTGTCTGATAGAGGGAGTAATTTTAATGTCACCCTGTTGAAGGAGCTCTACAGGTTCTTGGAAATAACAACCTTACAAACTACCCCTTATCACCCCCAAACTGATGGGCTTCATGGAGCGCTTCAATCAAACTTTGAAGCAAATGTTAATGAAGTTTGTCCACGAGGAGGGGAAAACTGGGATAAGTTCCTACCATGTTTACTTTTCTCCTATAGAGAAGTACCACAAGCCTCAACAGGGTATTCCCTATTTACATTATTATTTTGTTGAAGCCCCGTGGTCCACTGGATGTAGTCAAGGAATGTTGGGAGGAGAAGGACACAAAACATCCAGGGATAGCTAAGAACCTTAGACTCCTGAAACAGAAGCTTATGGTTTATTCCCAAAAGGCACACAAGACAGGGGTAAGGGCCCAGCTCACTCAGAAAAATAATTATGATAATTAAGCTTGCCACTAAAAGGCAGGCCAGGTTGTCCCAGGGATCCAGCCAGAAAGACAAGAAAGGGAGAGAGGGTCGGGAGAAAAGTGGAGGGGGAAGGAAGAAGGAGAGGAGCTTGTGACATCACGGGTGTGTCATTTGACCAGGGAAAGGACTCACTGGCCATTGGCCTAGAGGAGGGCCAAATGGGGTCCTGATTGGGGTCTTTATGGGCTTCATAAGGGCTTACAGCCTGTTGGGAGCCCTCTTTCTTGCTGTAGAAATTCAGGAGTGAACTACAGCACACTCCGCTTGGCAATCTGGGAGGGCACTGAGGGCTTGGGGCCTTGTTGGTAAGGCCACAGACAGCAAGTGATTGGAATTAAAACTGTGGTGGTTCTGTGAGGCATGTATCTTGGTAGCATTGCTGGGTTTTAACAAAAGTAGATGAGAATGCTTGAAATGTGATGATTATTTCATGCATGTAATTTTAGCAATGCTGGTTTTAAGCAACTGTAACTGAGATCCTGCTACTGGTGTGTGGCTGCTAGCAGATGCCACATGGGAAGAGAGAGGTAATGAGGGTAGCATTTTTGCTAGTGTTTATCTTTGGGCTGCAAATGGAATGAGGTGTGCTGTGGCCACTAATATTGCCTGGTTACTAACAGGAATATGAATGTGAATTTAGCTGGTCGATGTCTGCTGCTGAAGCTCTGGCAGGAGCTGTGGGAGTACGGAAGCTACAGTGGTGCAGGAAATGTAGGGAAGAGAAAGAGTATAATGCAGCAGTGTTTGTTTTGGCTGCACTCCAAGAGGAAGCTGGGCTGTAGTGTGGTGCTGGCTTTCCAGGCATTGGGATGGCTAGTGCTGTTTGTGGTGCATGAGAAGCGTGTGTTTTACTGTGGCTGGATCCCAGCAAGAGAGTGGTAGGGCCATTGAAGCCAGAAATGTTACTATAGTTGCTGCACAGCAAGGGAGGTCAGGCTGTAGCATGGCTCTGAGCTTCCAGTGCATGGAGAGGGCTGGCGCCATGTGTGGTGCATGAAAGTGTGTTTTTCTATAGCTGGTACCCAGTGAGAGATTGGTGTGGCCATCGATTGCCAGTCTTTTATGGTAGTCACTGGGAGGGTTTTATTTCAGTATGTTGGGAGAGAGGAGAGCATGGACAGCACTTGGAGGTGGCGAGCTGCTGCATGGGGGCTGCTGGAATAGCAGCATGAGTTGGTTTGAGGCCAGAGAGGCCATTGTGTGGGCAGTCTGCATGGCAAGGAGTGTGTTTGGGGCCTAGAAGAGAAGGGCAAGGGAAAACATGGCAGAGCACTGGTGCAAAGGGGCTGGGAAGAGCAGCTAAGGTGGCTTGGGGCCATCAAGGCCAGCATGTTATGGTGAGTGATTACATGCCCTAGGGTGGCAGCAGTGGCAGAAAACACTGTGCCTGGCTACAGGCCAGGGCGAGTAGAGATGAGCCTTTGAGGCCTAGCACGTGGCGTGGCCACCATTTTGGAAGTGGGCCACGCCAGGCCCAGGAATGTCATTTGAGCGAACGCATGGGATAGGACAGCTGTTGGGGGCACATAGGAAGGAGACTGGGAGCCACGGGGAGAATGGGAGGCAACAGAAATGGGCATTAAAAAAAAAAGAGAAAGGCAAGAACAACAAAGAAATGAAGCAACAGCCAGGGGAGACATGGCTAGCAGGTTTGGCTCTTTTGAGTTGGGGTGTTATCTGTGAGGCAGGGAGTCGCTGAAGGTGTACGTGACCATAAGGGAGTGAGCAGCAGTGCTTGCCCAGCCTTGAGGGATGTGGACATGTGGCCAGGCCATGGGGGGACTTGCAACAAGCTCATGCCCTCTCACTGCAGTGAGCAGGAGATTTTGTGCAGATTTCTGGACTTCTGGGGATGCCCCAGCCATGGCAAAGGGCCTAGGGGGTGGGGTGGGTTCCAAGGTCACATGGGCAGAAGACATTACAGGAACAGGGCTGGTAGGACATGTGTGGGTGAAGGAGCATGATCTGATGGATTGTGAGGCTTAAAGGCCAGGGGCAAGGCAGGAGCCCCATAGGAACAGAGACATCGAACATGTGGGGTCATCAGGCCATGGTTTTGTGGGTTTAGTTCCCCATCCCAGGAGTCCCGGATACAGTGGCCACTGGGGAGGAAGGGCATGGGTGGAGAAAGGGGGCCATCGGGACCAGGCACCCATTGGAGCAGGGTGACACTGAGCACAGCCAGGCATACGGGCATCAGTAAGCGGTTCTGGGCACAGACATAGGTGTGGGCGCAGGGCAAGCAGCAGGCGGGCCCGTGTGGTCTCTCTGTGCATGGTACACTGGAGCCTGTCGGGGCGCAAATAGGGCAGGGCCATGTGGGGTGGAAGGGGCTCATACAGGCCTATGGGCATAGCTCCATCTTGGAGGTGGGGGAGCCTCACAGGTGCTGGGTCCGTACTCACTTGTGTTTATTATACAATATAGTCGCAGGGAAGAGAAAATGGCACCCAAGAAGACCCGGTGTCCAGCGCCAAGATGATGGAGCAGACATCAAAATGATGAGCCAGATGACAGAGCTGGTAGAAGTGGCAAAAGAGAGAGCGGAAGAGCAGGACTAGAGGGCGGGCACCAGGAAGGCAAGTAGAGGGAAGAGGCAGGACCAGCCTAGCGCCCACCCAGGGCTGACACCAGAGCTGATATCATTCCTGGAGGGCTGAGGCCGGACAGTGGTAAGGATGAGAGGATATTAACAATGAGATGGATCTGAAGGAATATCTGGAGGGTCTGCTAGGTGATATGGGGGAAGAAGGAGTTAAGAAAATGGAACAGGCCTTGCAGGCCATTAAAGATGGGTCAAAAAGGGGGACAGGGTGCAGGGACATCAGGGGGTGCCTGAAAATTGTACGATGGGCCACCAGGTTTCACGCTGTGTGACCACGTGCCAGTCTCAATCAAAGAAAAAATATGGAAGGGGGAGTATGTAGACATCTTCTGCCTGGTCAATGGAGAGACAGCCAAGAAGTATGAGCAGAAGGAGTCGGTGGGAAAGTCAGAAAAGGTGGTGGCTTTGGTGGTGATAGGACAAAAGGCAGAAGAGGCGAAGTTCAAGGGGAAGAGCATCGACACATGGCAAGTGGGCTTTCTCATATACAGCGTGCAGGTACTGGAAAAGCAGCCAGACCTAGCGATCCCGCTACTGACTTATATGGTGATCATCAGACATGCATATAAGGCTAAACTAGGTTTCGGCTGGATGAAATACGATGATGCATTCAGGAGGAGAATGGCAGCAAAAGGGGACCTGAGATGGGACTGTACCCACCCGGGGTTATGGGTAAGGACCCTATTGGGTCCGTGGTGGGACCTGGTCCAGAACGGTGAAGGGCCACGCCAGCCCAAGGGCTGAAAGCCTGTTGGGCATTTAATAGGGCATCCGCCGTGGCCTAGCTGCAAATTCAGACACTCTTGCTTGTGGTGCAGGGGTCACACCAGCAACAACCTGCAGGCGGGGGGCAAAAAGCCAGGCAGGTGGGGGGCAGCTCAGGAGCAGCCTTTGGGGGAAAAGGGGGTTGGGGAGGGGCTGGGGGGATCTGGGAGGGGGAGTTATAATTCCAACTACGGATGGAATTAGAGAGGGGACAGCGGTTGGGAGGAAGGCTACAGCCTGGCCCATACCCCCATCAAGCTAGAGGTGGTGGAAGCATGGATGGTAGGGTATCCTGAACAAGAGAGGAGCTGAACTACTGATGGAGGGCTTCTGGGAGGGTTTTCCACTGGGTTTCTCAGGGAAACGGGTAGGGATGCAGGCAAAGAACTTGGGTTCCATGAAGGGGATGGAAGCCATAGTTTGGGCAAAAATTCAGAAGCAAATCAGGGCAGATAGGGTGAAGGGGCTGCTACAAGAACCCCCTTGCAAGCATTTCCAGGTGTCACCCCTGGGGATGGTGCCTAAGAAACAGGTGGGGGAGTTCAGGCTCATACACCATTTGTCCTACCCAGATGGGGGGTTGGTGAATGAGAGGATCCCAGAGTCATTAACCATAGTTTCTCATGCCTCACTGGATCAGGCGGTGGAATTGATTTGAGCAGTGGAGGAAGCATGCCTGGCAAAGATGGACATTGAGTCCGCTTTCTGCCCATTACCAGTCCGACCATCGGATTGGGACCTGCTAGGTTTCCAATTCGAGGGCAGCCTATATTTTGACAAGGCCATGCCCATGGGCTGCTCAATGGCATGCTCAGCATTCGAGACATTCAGCTCGTGGGTGCAGTGGGTATTCAGGAAGCTGTATGGGCACAAGAGGGTGGTCCACTACCTGGACGACTTCTTCTTGATTGGGGCCAGCCAGGCAGATTCCCAAGGGATGCTGCAGGATTTGCAGGACATGTGCAGCATAGTTGGGATGTCCCTGGCAGCAGGAAAGATAGAGGGCCCTGCCTGCAAATTGGAATTCCTGGGGATCAAGGTGGACTCACAGGAGTGTTTTCGGCTGCTGGATGACAAGGTGGCATGGCTGAAAGGGCTGTTAGCACTAGTGGGGGGGGGAGGGTGTCGCTGGTACAAGTACAGCAGCTGCTGGGGCACCTTAATTTTGCCTGCAAGGCCATAAGCAGGCAGGGCCTTTACAAGAAGATTAGGGAGAGCAACAGAGGCAAAGCAACCCCACCACTGGGTGGATATCAGCAAAGGGGTGAGGGAGGACCTCAGGGTCTGGGAAGAATTTTTGGATGCATACAATGGGGTGACGTTCTGGCAGGAGGAATGGGTCTGCAATACAGACATGGAGCTGTACGTGGACGCAGTCAGGGGTTTTGAGATGGGGGCCTACTTCCAAGGGGAGTGGATATCCGAAGCATGGGCAGCGCAATGGCAGAGATGGGGAGCAACCAAGGATATCACATTCCTGAAGATCTTTCCTATATGGGTGGCTTTGGAGATTTGGGGAAACCAGATGAAAGGATGGTGCATCTTATTTTGGTGTGACAATAAAGGTGTAGTGGAGGTGATAGACAGACAGACTGGGAACACAGCATCGGTGGGGTGCATCCTCGGCGCATGGTGCTGGTGGGGCTGCGTTTGAACCTGTCTTTTAGGGCACAGCATATGAAGGGTTACAAAATGAGGTGGCTGACTGTCTTTCTCGTTTTCAGATGGAGTGGTTCCGGGAGATGGCTGCATACCACACCATCCTGGACCAAGGTTCGGACAGCTTGTGGGAGATTACAGGGAGAAAGCTAGGGCCTTGTACAGAGGGTCATGGTCGGCCAACACCTTGAGGTCCTATGAGGGATCATGGGCAGGTTTTCAGATGTTTTGGTCCCGCTTGGGATGGGACACGGTGGAGCCGGTTCAGGAAGAACAGGTAATGCAATATGTAGTGGAGAAGTGGGAGGAAGGGTTGGCTCATGCCACAATGGTGGTCCAGCTGGCAGGCATCTGTTGAACATGTAGGGACCGGGGATGGACCGGCGCAGTGGGAGGTGGACTTTCAGGTGGACGGTCATGGGCTGGCAGAGGAGCAAGGCATAAGACAGGACAGGAGAAAGCCAATAATGGAGCTTTGCTCACCGAGGTGGTGGGGGCGTTGGAGTATGTTTGCAATTTGGCGAAGGAAGCCTGCCTATTCAGGGTTATTTTGCAATCATGGTCAGGGGACCATTAAGAGTGGAAGAAGTCATGGAGCCCAGGAAAGAGGTGCCTGCCATGGCTTTACAAAGCGGAAAATGAGATACAGATGGGGACAAGGTGGTTATCAGGCTGTGGAGTTACAAAATGGACCAGCAGGGGAAGGACACTGTGGTGGATGTGCCCAGGCACCTGGGGGTGGGAGTGTGCACAGTCAGAACCATGGGGGAATATGGCAATGCAAGAGGCTTGATGAAAGGAGCTTGGTTCCTACACTGGGACGGGTCTCCAATGACAGGTTTCCAAGTGGGAGCAGTGTTGAAGAAAGCACTGGTGTTCATGGGAGAGAACCCCAGGGAGTTCTCCCTGCACTCATTCTGGGTAGGTGCGGCATCTGAGGTGGCCACTAGGGGGACAGGGGAGGAGGAGGTCAAACAGTTGGGGAGATGGCAATCCAGCTGTTACAAGAGATATGTGAGGTGCTGACATGGCTAACTCCTTTTCCTTTTCTATTTTCACAGCGGGCTCCAAGAGGCAGGTGTGGATCATGGGGCACTTGTTCATCTACTGGGTGGAGAGGTTTGCATCCATCTCTAGGAGAGGGACACAGTTACGACCAGAGGCAGATCACACCAGAATACGGTGGAGGGGTTTAAGGGGCATGAGGTGGTTGCAGTTGCTCCTCCTGCTTGAGGAGCTGTGGGTGCGCTGGGCCAGGCCGGACTGTGTTATTATCCATATGGGTGGCATGACCTGGGGAATTGCCATGGAATCTTGGATGAGAGACATGATCTTGGATCTGGAGAAGATAAAGAGTTGGTGGCCAGGGTAGTGATCTGCTGGTCCAAAATCCCATTCAGTGGGTATGAGAGGCGCCAATGGGATTAAGGCAGTAGAGGTGTCCCATAAGCACCTGAACAGGAAGGTAGCTAGGGCAGTGATGGAGATGGGGAGTACACATCCAGCATAGGGATATTTCGTACGAGCAGGCCAATGTGTACCGGTCAGATGGAGTACACCTGATGGAATTCAGCATGTGCCTGTTCCTCTGGCCCCTGGGAGAGATAGTGGGGGAGATTAATAAGAAAGGCCTGATCTTTTAACCCACAAGGGGGGGACCCATCTTCCATTAAATAGCTGGTGATGGGTCAGTGGAAGCGGTGGGAGCAAGGGGAAAAGGGGGCAGGTAGAGGAGGGTTGTAGGCACCATGGGCTGGGGACAAAGGAACCCAGTCATGGGAGTAACAGGGAGGGATATAGAGCTAGGGGCAGATCAATGTGTCCACACTTGGCGAGGGGAGGAGGTCCCGGTAAGTGTGGTGACCTGTTATGGTGAGGGGGGCGGATCATTGTGACGGACCCGAGAAACAAACTCGAATGAGAAACAGAGCAAGAAGGAAGAACCCCAAGAGGGAAGACAGGACTGTTTTGTCCTATGAAATAATATTGGACTGTTATGTCTAAATGTGAATATTGATTATTTAACAAAATTGAGAATGTAAATATATCAATGTGCCTTAAATAATTATTGCCATCCAGCATCCAAAAGTTTTTCCAGTTGTTTAACCAGGTGAGACACACTAAGCTGAAAGCTTTTGCAGGTGCAACCTGGGAGCACAGGGAAGTTAAGCGACTTGCTCAGGGTCACACAGTATATGCAGGTAGTGGCTGTGGGATTCAAACCCAGGACTCCAGATTTGCAGCTCAGAGCCTTAAACCACTGCGCTATACTGCCTGTGACAAAGTGACAAAATTGTAGAGTGAGTCATTTCTGGGCGGGGATCAGGGGAAAAAGGTACTTCTGCTGGTAAAAAGCTGATGACTGGGGAGAAGGTGTTGTTGTTACCTTCTTCCTCTAATAAACTACTGATGAAGTGGCAAGGACCTTATAATGTTCTATGCCAAATGGGACCAGTGACCTATGAGGGTGAAACACCTGACATCAGACTGGGGAAGAAAACATACCATAGAAACTTCTTGAAAAAATGGTATGAGAGGCCTACAGCCCAGTGTAGCCTAACGGTGATTCCAGACTCTAGAGAAACAGAACTAGAGATAGCCTACAACCAGCTTGATGGAAACCAAGGGCCCCAGGATGTATGTTGTAATCCTGAATAGGATGCCAACCAAACAAAAGTTACATGACCTCATACAGTCCTTTGCTACTATCTTCACTAGTGAGCCAGGAAGGCTAGAGATGTGGAACACGAGATTAGGACTGACTCAGCCCCATCAGGAAAAATCCCTATAGGCTTCCTGAAAGGATCAGGATGAATGTACAAAGGGAGGTCACTAAGATGTTGGCTCTAAATATCATTGAGCCATCTAAAAGTGCATGGGGGTCACCTATTGTGGTGGTACCTAAAAAGGAGGGCAGGATCAGGTTATGTCTTGACTTCCGGGGAATCAATCAAGTGGCACAATTTGATGCCTACCATATGCCCAGGGTAGGTGACATCCTTGATAAGATTAGAAATGCCAACTACATCTCCACTTTGGACCTCATCAAGGGGTATTGGCAGATTCCCTTGGAGGAGAGGTCAAAAGAAAAGACAGCATTCAATACACCAATGGGATTGTTCCAGTTCTGGACAATGCCATTTGGGCTCCATGGAGCCCCTGTAACATTCCTTTTTTTTTTTCCAATTGTTTAACCAGGAGTAGCACACTAAGCTGAAAGCTTGTTTACAGGTGCGAACTGGGAGCACAGGGAAGTTAAGTGACTTGCTCAGGGTCACACAACATGCAAGTGGGGACTGTGGGATGCAAACCCAGGTCTCCAGATTTATAGATCAGAGCCTTAAACCACTGTGCTGTACTGCCTCCCCATTTCAGCATTACATGGATCATATTCTGGCACCCCACTCTAATTTTTGTGTGGCATATCTTGACGACGTGGTCATTTTTAGTCCGGATTGGAACTCTCATTTGGTGCATCTGAAAGCTGTCCTCCATTCCATCAAACAGGCTGGGATGACAATAAACCCTGCTAAATGTGCCCTGGCTATGAGAGAAACAAGATAGCTAGGGTTCATACTTGGAAATGGGCTTATCAAACCTGAAATTACAAAAGTGAAGGCTGTGGCTAACTGTCCTGTTCCATCTACAAAAAACAGGTCAGATTATTCTTGGGTTTGGCTAGTTACTATAGGTGCTTTATTCCAAATTTTCCACCATTGCCACTCCCTTGACTAATCTGACCAGGAAATGGTGGAACAAGGTTCAATGGACCTCAGAATGTGAGTCATTTCTGACAATCAAAGTTGCCCTTGTTCCTCACCCATTTTTAAAAGTACAGATTTTGATCACCCCTTTAAGATGCATACGGACGCCTCTGGGACAGGAATAGGTGCAGTACTCAGCCAAACTATCAATGGAGAAGAACACCCTGTAGCTTACATATCATGCAAACTACATGATAGAGAGCAGAAATATGCCACAGTGGAACAGGAGTGTTTGGCCTCCAAATGGGCAATTGAAGCACTGCGTTTCTACTTGTGGGGAGCCCCATTCACTTTGATCACAGATCATAATCCTCTTTGTTTCTTATCTCAGATGAAAGATAAGAACAATAGAATTATGAGGCGGTATTTGGTGTTGTAGCCTTATACATCTACGGTAAAACATAGAGCTGGTACCTTGCATGCTAATGCTAGTTTTCTGTCTCATCATGGAGCTGCCTCAGAAGCAGCTAGTGGGTAATTTGTCTGTCAATATTGATACAAGTCCTATTTTGTTTTAGACACCCCAGTGTAATTGATTGATTGTAATTACAGTGCGAAAACTGTCAAGTATTTTCATAGTACTAATATTGTACTGTTTAGTAGGGACCCTGGGGTGGAGCTCTATGGAGTAGGAGGGCTGGAGCTCCATCCTACCCCAGATGGTAAGGGGTAGGTTGTCTTGGAAACCCAGGATAGGTTTCCACTTAACCATGGGTGGGTGGCAGTGCTGCCTCCCCCCCCCTCGAGTAGAGTATAGTGTTGGTACCTCAAGGCATTCCTCTCCTCTTTATCCCCTTTCCAAAGTCTGCTGCAGCAGCTTACAGTTCTTGCTATCCATTTGTTTCTTTTTTACATTTCTACTACAGTGGGGTGGTCTCCTACTGTAGTATCTCTACCTTTCACTGTCCCCTCTTTTTTATTTCCCTTTTTGACTCAGGAGCCTAGGGTAATGAAGGTTGCTAGGCAAAATACATTAATAAAATGCCTAGAACCCCCCCCCCCAGCCAGGCTTTTGAGTGTCCCATTGCCTGAAATACATAAAGACAAAATGGACCAAAGCTGGCTGCAATTTGTTATATATGGGATATGTTCCCCCTGTTACTTCTGCATATAGGATATGCAATAGTGTCCCGAATTCCATTTCCATGTTGCTGTACAAGACAACAGGAAGTGCTTATAAGCACAATTGAATACAGGGTTAGTAAAACTTGTACTGGGTGCCGTGGTGCACTATGAGGGCAGCAAATAGCTAATTGCATACCCATAGCTACCGCACAGGCAGAAGACAGTGTTTCCTGTAGCTACAGGCATTAGAATGCAGGGGCAATAAAATGAGTTCTGCCTGAAATGTTTTGCCACAGCCGCGGCTAAATGGCGAGCTATCGGGAGCAGCTAAGGCTTTGGTCCTGTCGCCGAGTGTGTCTGGGTCTATAAAGTCAATTCATCAATACTTAGAGAAAGTGGCAATAGAAGGTGCGCAAAGAGATGCACGGCTCACCAGAAGCCCAGGCAAGTAACGCCAGGGTGTAGGGACTCTTATTATGTTTATTGACATTACGAGGGAAAGCAAGAGAATGCCATGTCTAAATAAAAAAGGGCCCAACTGAAATTAATTCCCGTCGGCTGAAATTGTCAGCTGACAGGACAACAGTTTGTTCTATGCTAAATAAGCTCTTGCTGGAGTTTCACTGTACTAAATAAATCAGTCCCTTATACAATATTACTATTATAACAGAATATTGCTTTTTTATGTTTTTTTTTCTTTTGCTGTTACCTGTTGCCATGTTGCTATGTTGCTTGGGAGCTGGGTGCTCTTAGGAGGCAGGTGGCCCAGAATGAGGTTTATTTCTAGGGTGATGGTGCTGTAGGACTCCCTCCTATGGGCAGAGCCTCATGTCTATAATGAGCAATTAGCCATGCAATCCCTGTTGCAGCCTCAACATACAGTTGTAAGGAATGAAATATACTGCCTGACTTTGAACATATGTTTTTCTAATGTTGTTTTTTTGTTTGATTCCCCAATATGTATTAGCACAGGAACTTTATTGTATTAGAAATAGGGATGGATCAAACAGACCATGTGACCATATGATGCCCTTCATAGAGTATATAAAAGAACCTTCAGAGCTCATTTGAAGTAGAGAAGTGGTGGAGAGTAGTACTGTCTCTACAAGTACAACTGTTATTAGTTTAACTAGACACAGAAGATAGTGGAGTCTGTTGCCTGATTACTCCTCTCTGTTTTCTGTAAAACACTACTAGCAAAGAGTAGTGTTTCGGCTCTTTGAGAGCTAGGATTTATTTTGTTTATTTCTGTTTTCTTATGAGTTTAAATTGTCTGAGCTTGAATTTCATCTCCGAAATAAAATTCACACAAAAATCCATTGTGTGCTTATAGCACAGTTAAGCTCAAGGCCGACCTCTGGCTGTGTTACAGACCACCAGTATACAAACTGACATACAGAACTATAAATGTGCTCGAAATGATTGAACAAAATCAATCCACCTAAAGAAAAGTATCTACTATAGGGAAGCTTTCACTAATACCTGGGGAAATGGGACAGCCTTCTGGAACAATGTCAAAGAAGTTACTGGGAAGCAGCCTAAAACTTCCCCTACTATGCTTGACATTGATGAGACTCCAACATTGGACCCTACGACTATTGCTAATATGTTCAATACTGCTTTCACAGACCTCAGTAGTGTTCTCCCCCTTGACTTTTTGACATAGATGATTCTCCAACTCACCCTTCCAGCTTTCCCCCCTCTTCCAAATACCCACTGTTCTACTTTAAAGCAGTCAAGATGCACGAAGCTCACAAATACATTAGTAAAGCAATTGCCAAGTCCAGAAATAGTGGGGACACACTTGCCCTCAAACTGCTGTCCCTCATCCTCAATGAAGTACTAGGACCATTAACAATGATCTTCAACCTCTCCCTCAGTCTTGGCCAGTTCCCTGACAGATGGAAATCCGCTACTGTTACTCTGGTCCACAAAAGTGGAGACAGGGCCCTCCATGGGCACTATCGATCGATCTCCATATTACCTCCCCTCTCCAAGGTCATTGAACACATGGTAGCAGACCAACTCACTGATTACCTGGACAAACAGAATATCTTGTGCTTTGAACAACATGGGTTCAGATAGGGCACAGCACCACTTCTGCCCTTCTGGAATTCACGGAGCCATCCGCAGTTCTCTGGATAATGGTCACCTAGCCGGGGCAGTCTTTATCAATTTAACTCAAGGCTTTTGACACTGTCCATCATTGCCTACTACTTGAGCTGCTTCTGAATGCGGGCTCTCTCCTGACTCCACGGCCTGGATTAAAAGCTATCTGGAAAACTGATCCCAAAGAGTTAAAATTGCAGATGTCCTCTGGCGCTAGATTTATCCACTCAGGACAAACCCTACAAAACAATCTGCAGCTAGGCTTCGCCTAAGTTGAGAACTAGTTTAGTAAGCATAAATTGGTCTGCTTTTCAGAAGCTCCCACAGCAAGTACAGGCTACACCCCTAACCATCACAAACTACCTTGGAGCTGCCCTCAAACAGGTGCAATCTTTTAAATATCTTGGGATCTTTCTTGACTGTAACCTATCCTATGGTGCCCACATCGATAGCATCACCAAAGCTGTAAATACTTGCATTGGACTACTCTACAGGCACAGGCAACACCTTACTCCGGAAGCCTTAATGGTCGCTGTTCAGAACTCTGTTATCTCCATAATTGACTATGGGCTGACCATATATGGCTCTGCTACTGTAACTGCCCTCAGACGCATATCCATGTCTCTCAACAAAGCTTGTTGGCTCATCATTGGAGCTCACCGTCTCACTCATACGTGTGACCTCTAGCACAAACTGGCTGGCTACAACTCTCAAACTGCATAAAGTACTAAACCTGCATTATGGCAAAGAAAATAACCATGGGCCAAGCACCCCACGGAGTCCAAGCTCTCCTTTGCCCCAGTAGTAACCCTCGCCACACTAGGGGATCCAGATCTCAACTCCTGCAGGTCCCTCACTGCCGTACCACCCAGGAACAAAGATCCTTTGCTCATAGGGCTCCTTGCTGGTTGAATGGTCTCAGCAGTGACATCTCCTCCCTACCTAAGCTTGGCCCATTCAAATCCAGGCTCCACCTACTCCTCTCTGCTTCTAGCACCTGTGACTGTCTCCTTTAATCAGCCCTCCTTACCATTACCCTATCCTTGTCTCAGTTCTTTCTAAGTAACACTTCTATTATCTATCCCTAATCTCCTACAACCCCTCTCTCTCTCCTCCTTGCCCCCTCTACCACCTGTTGTTCTCTCTGTGATGTGACAATGCCTCTGGCTGCTCTTATCTTTTGTGTCCCTGCCACATCTTGTAGCACTATTTACCCCATCAATGCCTCTGGCTTTAGTTTAACCAAATGTATGCATTCATATTCATGTAACTGATTGTTAACCTGTTATCCTGCCTTTGTTATAATTGTCTTGTTTTTTTTTTGTTTTTTGTTATTGTGCTGCAACTGATGTGGAACCTTTATAAAAGAGCCTTGGCTCAAAGGTACTTGTAATCCTAGATTCAAATAAATAAATAAATGAATAAATAAACCATAACTTCTAAGTGGTGTCTCTGTCATATTATCATTACCCACCCCTATCACAGAGGCTTCATCTGAGTACTGTGTACAGTTCTGGAGACCTCATCTCTGAAAGGATATTGACAGGGTGGAGGCAGTCACAGAAAGGCAACGAAAATGGTGTAGGGCTACACAGAAACCATACGAAGAGAGACAGTGGGAACTCAATATGTATACACTGGAGGAAAGGAGGGAAGGGGATATGATAGAGACATTCAAATACCTCAAGGGGATCAATAGAGTACAAGAAGGTAGCATATTTCAGAAAAGAAGATGTGCAAGAACAAGGGGTCACAGTATGAGGTTGGATGGGGAAGATTCAGGGGCAACGTGAGGAAGCATTTTTTCACAGAAAGGATGCTGGATGCATGGAACAGTCTCTCTGAGGAGCTTGCGGGGGCCACAGTGGTAGGTGAATTCAAGAATTCATGAGACAAGCAGAAGGTAACACTAAGGGCAGGAAGGAGGAGGTAGGCTGCAGATCAAGTAGGATCAGGAGTTTATACAGTAGATGGGGAAGTAGGCAGACTAGGTGGGACAGGCAGTTCTTATCTGCTGTCAAATTCTATGTTTCTTGTTTGGCTTGTTATAAAAGACTAATTTTCCTACAGGTGCTGCCTTCAGCAGAATCTGCCTGTATTTGCAGAAGGAGGGTCAAAAAAGGCTTGTTTTTTTTGGAGACTCATAGGTGAGGTAAGCTGTGGTGAAACTTGGTTGAACTAGTGTTTTTCTTTTTTTACTTTTTTTATTATAGCTGTTTGGTCCCTGTCACCTTCTCCCGCCAACTGGCGATGGGGACACATATGTATTTTTGCAGGTTTTTTTCCCCTGACCTCCCCCCGAGGCCCCGGCACACGGCCATGTGAGGGTGTGGAGGCATGCTATGTACCATGTGACACCTGCTCAGCCCCTTCCACCTCCTGTAATTGTTTGCCACCCCCTCTCTGCCTAAGCTACCCATCAGACCTCCACCCTGTGGGAGCAGAATTATGGGGGGGTGCCAACCCACTCTCACCACCCTCAGGAGAGGAGAGCTTTCCATTGGCATGCTTGATCCTGCTCTGCCCACCCCCCATGCCGGCACCCTGATGACCCGAGGTCATTCCCGAACCCAGGTCACCAGTGTAGGGTGAAGTGTGGTGTCCAATGCCTCAACCCTCAGCACCACTGAGCCAGCCTGAACTAGTGCATTTCATAATGAGTGAAGGGTAAATTTATGAGCAGCCAGAGTAGCCTACATTTAAGGGCCACATTATAAGACCTGTGTCTAGCCCTGTAGTTTGGGGGATGAGTGCTAATTGTCTGGCCTGGGGCCTCAGCTACTTGATAACTGCAAATTAGTTTAATTCTTGGTTTACTAACCTGGGTATGTATCATCAAAACTTCAAATGCCATTCGTCAGTACAGCAGATCAGTACTACCTTAAATAGACCCACTTTTATCTAAGAGCTGTTACAAAAACTGAGATGCTTAAGTTGTTGAATAAGGTGAAGTCAGATAAATCCAGTGAGTGCAATAACCTACTACCTAAACCACTAAATCTGGCAGCAGAGGAACTAGCATCCTAGTAAGCTAATATTCAACTTGTCTTTTCCTTGGGGCAGGTTCCAGACTTTTGGAACAATTTGTATGTTGTGCCTGTTCATAAATCTGGGCCCCTCTCTGGCTCTGGAAATTACAGGCCAATGTCACTTTTGTCAGCCCTTTCAAAAATTCAAGAAAAAATTGTGTTTATTTGTTTTGTTTATTTAATTTGGTAAATCCATGGGCCAAAAATCCATTTTTATGGGTAACCAGAGTAACATAAACAGGCATTTGTCAATGCCAAATGTTTGCTTCCTGGTATTGGCATTGGTAGTGCAGGAGTTTGAGAGATGCATAATAGGAATGGCAGTGAAGTACTGAACTAACGCCAACCCCAACCCCCAACCTGCAGAGACTGACAGGTGCTGGGGGTGTGCCTTGGGTCATCAGACATAATGCTCCTGCCAGAGAACAGCAAGAGGAACTAAAGAACTAGAACTCTACTACTGGGACCTTCAATTTGAGGTAAAATAAACAAACAAACAGAAAAAAGAGTTAGTGTGTTTGTCTGAGTTGGCTGAAGTGAATTGTTATCTGAGCAGTTACCAAGGTATTTGTCTGAGTTGTCTGAAGTTAACTGTTATCTGTGCAGTTATCTAGATGTACAAAGAGCTGTAAATTAGGGGAGTGAACAACAGAAGGAAGCCAGGTGGTTAGGATTTAAAAACTGCCCTAGATAGCTTCTGGCAGAGAACAGACAGAGAACAGCAAGAGGAAGGAGGTTCTGCTAGAACTACACTTCTCTACTGGGACTATATTGCTGTCCCTCCTTCCCTCCGCTCCATCCCCCACCCTTAGCCAGTTCTACTTTTATAGGCACAGGATTTGACTGACAACAGGAACTTCCTGTTTGGGAGCAGGAAGGGAGTGATCACACAGCCACAAAAGACTCACCATCCTAGAAGGAAAAGAGTAGCTCTCTGCCCCCCAGCTGCTGGAGGTCTGACTCTGAGCAACTAAGGAGACTACTGAGAAATATAGGAACTTCCTGTCTCAGAACAGGAAGATCAGGAGCTTTAAGGACACAGAGGCAGTAGGGAAAAATATATATATAAATAAATAAACAGAGAAAGGAGTAAGTATTCAAAAGAACAATTAAGGGGCCAGAAATAAGACATGATGGGAGTGGTGCCATGCAGTGGCTGTAGAGCAGCAGTCTTTTGGGAGACATTCTGGAGGATGCAGTATTGTCCCATCTGCAGGCACCTCTCTGGGCTGGGGTAGGAGGTTGCTCATCTGCAGGCTGAGTTGGCCAGGATTTGGGGAACCTCCTCTCCCACCCAGTGACCACCAGGGCCACCACTGCTTCCACAGACATTGCCAAGAAAGAGGAGATGTTGGACCATGGTGGGCTCAGGGAGGGTTAGGGAGGTTGAACAGGGCACATTTCTCCAGTTGTACCTCTCACAATTCATATGCCACTCTGGCAGGGTGTGGTTCCTCTATAGAGGCACCTGCAGTGGAGACCAAGGAGGATGTTGGGAACCTCCACAAAGGAGACCCGAGAAGGGTGGCATGGGACCCACAGGGAAGGAAACAACTCCTGATGGGGTATTCCATTGTTAGGAGGGTAGATTTGGGGAGGTAGGGAGAGGGAGGTTAGGTGCCTGCCAGGCACCATGGATTAGAGGGACAGGAGCAGATCCTCAGGATCGTGGGAGCAGCTGCAAGAGGCAGGGAGCTGGATGTCATTGTCCACCTAGGAACAAATGACCTGGCTGGGAAATGGATCAGAACAGTGCAGGAGGAGTTTGTGCAGTTGGGAGAGGGCCTTAGACAAGTAGCATGCACGGTAACCTTCTCAGAAGTGCTGCCTGTCTATGGCATGGGTGAGACTAGTGTAATCCACACCATGGGATTCAATCAGTGGTTGAAAAAATGGTGCAGAGCTCAGGGGATTGACTTCATTAGGGACTGGTGGTCCACCTGGAGTGATGCAGGCCTATACTGGCATGATGGTCTGCATCTGTCCAGGAGGGAAACCAGGATCCTGAGAGACAGGTTTAAATGCTTCAATGGCAAGCATTCAAACTAGCAAAGGGGGGAGGCACTGGAAAGGAGCAGGGAAATCCTAGCCCCCACCCAAAATATCAGGGCAGTTAGTGAGGTAAACACCAAGACAGAGACGTTGATAGGGAGAAGGGCAGGGGTAAATGAAGAAACTGACAAAGGTAGTAAGGACAGGGATGGGGCAAAAAGGGGTAAGGCCATCAAGAAATGGAGGGTAATGAGTACCAATGCCCGTAGTCTGGGCAATAAGCTCCTTGAACTGTGGCCTTGATGGAAGAGGGATGCCTGGATATTGTGGCAGTCACAGAAACATGGTACACAGAGAACTATGACTGGGATGTTAACATACCAGGGTACACAATCTACAGGAGGGACAGGGAGGGTAGAAGAGGTGGAGGAGTAGCTCTCTATGTAAGGGAAGGGATAAAACCAATGGAACAAAAGAGTAAACAGGAAGGAGAGGAGGCACTGTGGGTCACCTTAGAGACTGGAAATGGCACCATAATCCGCGCAAGGCTTGTATACAGACCCCCATCTCAGGGGGAGGGAATGGACAAAGATATGATAGAAGGCGTCCTTAGGATGGCAGAAAGGGAGAATATTGTTGATGGGGGACCTCAATATGCCAGATGTTAACTGGAGCACCTTTGCTGCAGCCACATCCAAGAGCAGGGCCATTCTAGATGCCATACAGGGGGCATGTCTCAGACAGCTAGTGTTGGAACCCACTTGGGAGGGAGCAATCTTAGACCTTGTACTCTCAAATGGGGACAGTGAGAGGATCTCAGATCTAGAAGTGGGTAGGCATCTGGGAACAAGTGACCACCAAGCAGTGTGGTTCACAATAAACTCAGCTGCAGAGTCAAGCCATACAGAAGTGGTGGTACTGGACTACAAGAGGGCTGACTGTGTCAAAATGGGAGTATGCCTTAGAAAAGCACTAGCAAACAGACAAGAAGTAGGTGTGGAGCAACAATGGGGAAAATCAAAGCTGCCATCACAGAGGAAACAAGCCTTTGTGTGAAGCAAATAAACAAATCAAAATGAAAGAAAAAGCCACTATGGTTCTCAAAAGAGGTGGCAGAGAAGGTTAGGGAGAAAAATATTGCATTTAGGAAGTATAAGAAAACACAGAAGGAGCAGGACAGAGAACTGTACCAATTAAGGAAGAAGGAAGCAGGGAAGGCAGTCAGAATAGCAAAGGCCAAACTGAAGAAAAGATAGCTAACTCGGTTAAGAAGGGGGATAAAATCTTTTATAAGTACATTAGGAAGTGTACAAAAACAAAGGGAGGGATAGTGAGGCTGAATAGAATGGATGGTGGGTGGGCAGAGAGGGACAGTGAAAAAACAGAGATACTAAATGAATACTTCTGCTCAGCATTCACAAAAGAGGAGGAGGGTGAGGTACCTAATCCAATTAACAGAAGCACTCTGGATGGGGGCGTCGATCCCAGTCCTTTCACAGAAGAAAGGGTTCAAAGCAATGGGGCCTGATGGGATTCACCCCAGAATTCTAAAAAATTAAGGGAGAACAGAATCACTTCTGAAGGAAAGAATTGTTGAGTACATAGAAGCCAGTAGAGCTGGGACCCAAGGCAGCATGGATTCATAACGGGAGGGTCATGTCAGACGAATCTAATTGATTTCTTTGACTGGGTGACCAAAGTAGTAGACCAGGGAGGGGCTGTGGACATGGCCTACCTAGACTTTAGCAAGGCATTTGACACAGTCCTACATAAAAGATTAATAAACAAATTAGCCAGCCTTGGAGTGGGCCACAGGGTGTTAGCCTGGGTAAAACACTGGCTGGACAACAGGACACAGAAGGTAATAGTAAATACAGTCCACTCTGAAGAAGGGGGATACTAGTAGGGTACCATGGGTTCTGTACTGGGTCCATCCTTTTAATGTCTTTATAAGTGACATTGCAGAGGGACTGGAAGGAAAAATATGCCTCTTTGCAGATGACACAAAGATATGCAACAGGGTTGATACACAAGGGGTGGAAAGGATGAGAAGGGACTTGGCAAGGTTGGAGGAATGGTCAAAAGTATGGCAGCTTGGATTCAATTCAAAGAAGTGCAAAGTAATGCACCAGAAACAAAACCCAGGGAAGAGTACACAATGGGGGAGGTAGTAACAACAACAAAAATGGAAAGACCTTGGGGTGATCATATCATATGACCTTAAGGTTAGCAAGCAATGCTGGGAAGGCAGTTGGGAGGGCTGGGGTATACTGGGATGTATGGGAGAGGCATCACCAGCAGAAAACATTAAGTTGTTATCCCTCTGTACAGACAGTTGGTGAGACCCCATCTGGAGTACTGCATCTAGTTCTGGAGACCCCATCTCCACAAGGACATACTGTAGACAGGATGGAGGCAGTCCAGAGGAGGGCAACTAAAATGGTGCAGGGTCTGCAAGAGAAGCCATATGAGGAGAGACTAAAGGAGTTTAATATGTATACCCTTGAGGAAAGGAGGGAGAAGAGGTATATGATTGAAACTTTTAAATACCTCAGTGGAATCAACAAAGTCCAAGAGGGTAGCATCTTTCAGAAAAAGACATGTGCAAGAACAAGGGGACAAAAATTGAAGATAGAGGGGGGATGGCTCAGGGGCAATGTGAGGAAGTATTTTTTTACAAGAGGGTAGTGGATACATGAAACTTCCTTCCCAAGGAGGTTGTGGGGTCTAAAACTGTGGGAGAATTCAAGAATGCATGGGACAGACATAAGGCAATTCTTGCGGGGGTTAGGAAGAAATAGGCTGTTGGTTAACTAGGATCTGCAGCTTATCCAGTAGGTAGGGAAATGGGCAGACTAGGTGGGCCAAGTGGTCCTTATCTGCCATCAAAATCTATGTTTCTGTTTCATTCCACCTCATCACCCTGCAGACTACCAATAGGTGTAAGTAGCCTGCCTTAGGGTCTTAGGCATACTTTCACCCCATTCCACATGAAATAAGCTGAGATGGGTGCAGTATGGGAAAATGGGCTGAATGTTAGAGCCAAAGACCGAAGGCAGACTTCAAAGCCTGTCTCTGGCTGCAAGGTGGGGGGTGGGGTGGAATTGCACTAACATTATGGCTGATGACCCCAAGTCACACCCCGGCGCCTGTCAGTCTCTACAGGGTGGGGGCATTACAGTTGAAAACCATAATGTCCAGGATGTTTGTTGGTATTTTCACTCCAAATTTTCAACATGGCTTTTGGGACCCCACCTCATGAACAGAGGCACTATCATTTCATTACTCAATCCCGAAAGGTGATTTTGCACAGTGACTATGCCATTTGGTGCCACAGGGCAACAACACATTCGAGCAAAATGTGAAAAATGACAGCTGTACTGTTCTTAAAGAGGTTTGAAAAAATGGCAATGTTGAAAATCTGGAGTGAAAATATGAAACATTGGCGAAGTTATGAGCGTGCATAGAAACTCTGCAATGCACACCCATAATGCAATCATTTTGTGAACTTTTTTCACCATGTTTTCAACATGGGCTTTTTGGGACCCCACCTCAAGAACAATGACACTATCATTTCGGTACTCCATCCCAAAAGTTGATTTCACACAGTTACTGTGACATTCTGCATCATAGGTGTGAAAATATGTTTCAGGCAGGATATGAAAATGAAAGCTATACTGTTCCTAAGGAGGTTTGAAAAAATGGCAATGTTGAAAATCTGGAGTGAAAATATTAAAAATTGGTGAAGTTATGAGCTTGCATAGAAACTGCACAATGCACACTCATAATGCAGTCATTTTTTGGAATTTCTTCACCAAATTTGCAACATGGGCTTTTTGGGACACCACCTCATGAACAGTGGCACTGTTGTTTCATTAATCAGTCCCAAAAGGTGATTCCACACAGCAACTGTGAAATCACCTTTCAGGACTGAGAAACAAGATGACATTCACAGTGCTCATGAGGTGGGATCCCAAGAACCCCATGTTGAAAATTTGGAGCCACAATTCCTAAAAATGGCTAAGGTATCAACCTATGTTAAACCCCTCATTGACTCCCATTATACGGCTTACCTCAGTTCCTCAGTTCGGAGTTCAACTTTGAAGAGTGCAGACATGTTCCGGTCCAGAGAAGATCGCAGCGTCAGACCTCTGGAGGTAAGTATGGGGTGAAGGGGGGGTGCGGGGAGGTGGGGTGTACAGAGGTTGGGTGGGCATGAGGGAGAGGGCCTGGGGAGATGATGAGGGACCGTTTTCTTTTTTACAGGTAAACAACAACAACAAAGAAAGACATTGGGGGCAGTTTTCTTTATTTACAGGTAAATATTTATTTTTTAGGCACACTAGGGTGGGATCTCAGTGTGCCAAACTACTGTGTGTGGGGGGAGGGAACACAAGCCAACTCAGGGATTGTGCTCCCCAATGTCAGCTTAGAAAGAAAGGGCTTGGGGGGAAATATCAAAGATATGAAATTAAAACACCCTACCAAAGAAAACAATTAAAATATTTATAAAGGGAACAGCTGTGTTAATCTGGGTTGTCTAGTAGCAAAGAGTATTGCTGAATGATAAGTCACCTGAAGTCTTGATAACATCTTATCAGAAGTATATAAATAAACTGAGGATCCATAGTCAATAATAGAAAATAATACACTATGGCGAGATATTCAAAGGGATTGCACCTGCGCAGCAGCTGAGCTGCACCAGCACAACCCCAGAAATGCGCCTGGGCAATATTCAAAATGGGGATTGTGCAGTGCATTCTCGATGCACCAGGGTGCAAAGATAATATATGCGGCACATCTCCGGGGGCATGCCCATGCATAAGTGGCACATCCCGATATTCAGCCTGGGATGTGTGGCACATCTGCAGGCACATCCCAGAGATGTGCCGCATATATGGGCATGATGTTGTGCCCATCAAAAAGGTCAAGGTAGCCACCCACAGGCAAGCTGCCTTATTGCAAGGCACAATACAGCAAACACAAGCCATGGATGGCTAACCGCCCCAGAACACCATACATAAGCACCCGATTAAGTCCTTGGTGGTCCAGTCGTACCCCCACCATTTATAACACTGATCACCTGGAAAATGCTGTACAACAGCTCCCTGGTAGTCTAGTGATACCCCCTCTGCTCCTGTAACTCTGATCACCCTTAATGTGCATACATGACATTTCCTGGTAGTCTAGTGGTACCACCCTCCCCACCAGTAGCCCAGATTGCTGTGTACCTGCCAATTCCCATTCCCTGGTGGTCCAGTGGTTCCCCCCTCCCAGCCTGTAACTGCGATCACCAGTACTGTTGTTAAATTAATTTCCATGGTAGTCTAGTGGTACCCCCTCCCCTCCCGTACCTCTGCTTACCGGTAATGTTAATAAAAGATCTCCCTGGTAGTCTAGTAGTACCCACCTCCCTGCCAGTAACCCTGATTGTCCATAAGGTTACTTAAAATATTTCACTGGTGGTCCAGTGGCTCTCACACATCATCACCACTCAGGACCCCAGACCCACCCAGCTCCCCCTGTCATCAGTGGGCAGCAAACCTCCCCTCATATCTTGCATTGGCTGCCCACTGAATGACATCTTACAGTATCAGCTGCAAGCCCATATGGGCTTGCAGTGCATACTGTAATAGACATTCACAACTTTGTGAATGAATGACTTCATTCACAAAGTTGTGAATGACTATTACAGTATGCACTGTAAGCCCATTGGTCCACAGTATAGACCAATGGGCTTGCAGCTGATACTGTAAGCTGTCATTCGGCGGGCAGTAGTGGAGGTATGTGGGTAGGTTCGCTGCCCGCCGATGATGGGGGGGAGCTGTGTGGGCTGGGGGTCCTGTGTGGGTGGGGGGTGCCACTGGACCACCATGGAAATATTTTAAGTAACTTTATGGATGATTGGGGTTACCGGCAGGAAGGGGGGGTACCACTAGACTACCAGGAAGATCTTTTATTAACAGTACGGGTAATCAGGGTTACTGGATGGGGAGTGGGTACCACTGGACCACCAGGGAATATAACATCTGTTCTGTCGGGTGATCAGGGTTACGAGTTCGGGAGGAGGTACTACTGTGGTCCCTGGTACAGGGACTGTATGCTGTGCAGGGCACCAGGTGCATTTCGTTGGCCGACCCTGCTCAACACATGCAAATGGGGCCATAATGACTTGCAAATGGCCCCATTTGCACCTTGCATACATAATGGCCCCATTTGCATAGCCAGGTCTGAATATCTGGATATTGCACCTGGCGCAGCTCCAGTTGTGCTAATGCATTCCCTATTCCAGGTATGCAGGCCTGTCTGCAGAATGGACCAGCACATTGTATTTGTGCCACACACATTCTTTTAATATAGTCAGAAGAGATGCGCCATAGCGCATCTCTTTTGAATATATTCCTTTGTTGCTCCAGCGCAACTCAATTGTGCTGCACAACCACTTGCGCCATTGTAGGGTGCAATTCTGAATATCAGACCCTATGTGTCAATAGATGTCTGCTATCAACTGTAACATTGCTTTTTGTACAGTATAAAAATCCTAATATTTTTTTGTAATCTACTGATCAGATCCATAACATGTAATTCATATGTAAAATGTGAATCTAATAATAACCGAATATATTTAAATACTGTACCCTGACTTGCTCTATGGAATTGCCTGAGTTGTCAAAAATAGTAATTTCATATGTGATTGATCTCCTGGGATGGGAGAAAACCATTAACTTAGTTTTAGCAGAATTTAAAACTAGTTAATGTTTGTCAAACCAATAGTACAGTATATTAAAATCAGTTTGTAATTTTTTTGCAAAGATATTAAGCTAGCACCTGAGCAAAAAAGTACCACATCATCTGCGTACAATATTAATTCTGTTTGTGTAAAATTGTCAGATAAAGAATTAATGAAAAAAGAAAACATCAAAGGCCCAAATATGGAGCCCTGGGGGACTCCACACCTTAACATAGCTTCTCCAGAAAGTATTCTATTAATTACCGTTTTCTGACTCCTAGTGGACAAGTAGTTACCAAGCCAGGAGATCACCTCATCACATAGATGTACACCAGGCAAACGTTTCAGGAGCTCAGCATGGTCTACTAGGTTGAATGCCTTGGTGAGGTCCACAAAAGCCACAGCAACATAATTTCCATCATCCATTGCTTTGATGACTTGGCTTGTGAACCTCACCAAGGCAGTCTCGGTGTTATGGTTAGACCTAAAACCATGCTGAGACTCCTACCACAAATTATACTTTTCAAGGTGTTTAATCAAGTGGTCTGATACAATTTTTTCTAGTGTCTTTGAGAGGGAGGCAAACAAAGAAATAGGATGGAAATTATTGGGATTGGATCTAGAATAGGATTTAAAAATAGGCTTTGTGATTGAACTTTTCCGTACTGTTTGGATAAACTTCATAACAAAGGGAAAAATTAAGCAGTTTGATTAAAGGTAAAGCAAATGAATGTATAACCTTTTTCAATATCCTAAAATCTATATTATCTGGTCCAATAACAGGCCTAGAATTCATTTTAGAAACATAACTGATTTTTGGTTGCAAATAATGAAAGTAAAAACTAGGGATATGACATATAAAATAATACATGGGGTGGTGTGTTCAATGAGATTTTACACACACCTGGAGGTGTTGGATGCTACATAATCCCCAAGAGTGAAGCTCAAGGGGTTTATTTAAGCATCAGACACTGTGGGGTGTGTGTAAAATCTCAAGTTAAACAAACCACCCCATGTTTTATTTTATATAATTGCTGGGGATCGTTTTTTTGTCAACAATTGTATAAAATAAAAACATATCTCTCTGCTGCTGCTTCCCACTCCAGTTTCAGCCCTGTCTGTGGTAAGAAGCATCGGCACTGCATGCCTGCCCACACATTACAATACAACTCCAAACCACTCACATCCAAAAATCAAATGGCTAAGAGAATCACATACTCACCCCTCACACCGACTCTCTCTCTTTGGCAGCATTATTTGGCAACTTACCGCCGACTCCGAGTGGCGGTGATGAGCGTCTGAGAATGCCGGCTGACACGGAAGTGGGACTGAGTGGCAGTTAGCACATGCACACAAGGGAAACCAGGTGCATGTTCACCGTTATTACCTGCAGGTTATAACAGCGAATTATAACCAGGTTTCCCTTAGGAAAAAAACTATTCCCAATTATTATAATCATCTATCCTATTATTAGTACATTTCTATTGAAAGGAATCTTAGTTATCCTTTGCTTCATCTAAGTTCTGTAAACCAATACTGTACTTCCCAGATTAGAAAATGTGAATTAAATGCTTCTGCCACTATTTTAGTGTCCGTGATTATGGAACCATCAGTTTCAATTATGTAATTTTCTGTCCCTTTTGAATTACCCATTAAGAAGTTTAAGGTTTTCCATGTGGCTTGAGTGTTTTCCCTGGCTTCAGTCAATTTTTGTTTAAAACCATCAGTTTTGGCTGCATGTATGGCTGGCTGACATTTGTTTCTAAGTTCCTTATAAATTAATTGATGATCTGATTGTTTTGTCTTTCTATAGATTTTCCAAGCCCTATTTCTTGTTCTGATCAATTTAAGTAAATTAGGAGTGATTCAAATTTTATTGTCCCCCTTAACCCTTACTGTCTTGAGTGGAATTACTTTGTCACATATGTCACTAAAATAATCATAGCATTTTTGATATGCTATGTCTATATCTATAATGTTATCTAAAAATAACCAATCTAATAGCTGCACTTCTTCCATAAATTTCTGTTCATCCAAATCTTTAAGCTTTCAGTATGTAATGATCTTATGTTTCTTTTTTAATACTTTAGCTGACCAATTGAAGTACACTGGACTATGATCACGATTCCATCAGGAAACCCTGAGGTGATAATGTGCAAAGGGTTGTTGGTAATAACTCAATCTAAAGTGTACTCATACCCTATTTTTCTAGTTAACCCTGGTGGGGTCAGCGATCAATTGGTGGAATCCAGCTCAGCTATAATATTTCTGACATCAGAAGTAGTGGGTAAAACCAATTCAGATTAAAACCACTAACTAAATTAAGTTTCATTCATGTAGGTAAGATAGGATTTAAAAAAAAAGCAGAGACACCCTCCCTTGATTTATCTGGGGAACATAAACATTGCAGATAGTTAAAGTTTTATTAGAACTTAAAGTGATAGAAAGAGTAAGTGACTCATACATAGAGCTCTCAGGAATAATAGAATGTTCTTTACAAATAAATAATCAGAAACATAAGACAAGCAGCCTCTCCCATCCTACTCACTGTGTCTTTTCTAAATATGGTATAGCCCTGTAACTGAATTTTAGGGTTTGTGATTGTATCGGTCAGCCATGTTTCAGACAAGGCAACTACATCAAATTTATTTTTGACTACCTGGCAGTCTATTAAGGATTTTTTTTAGCAGTTAAACTACATACATTTAAGTGGGCCATATGAAGGGAGGCAGTATTAGACTCAGTAAAATGATTTAGTGAGCTAGTATTATCAGTAGGACCTGGGTTTGGATGTACAGAACCAGATAACATTAACAACAAAATAAGATGTCTAAATTTGTGACAGTATGTAAAACCTTTCTTAACGATTCTACTGGTCTTATGAATCATGTTAGTAATGCTAATAGAATAATCATAATTGTAGCAGTAATACAAGTGAACCAATTGATTGATCATTTTACCAGAACTAAACAGC
The DNA here is from genome assembly GCA_016271365.2 of Neoceratodus forsteri. Classification (NCBI taxonomy): domain Eukaryota; kingdom Metazoa; phylum Chordata; order Ceratodontiformes; family Ceratodontidae; genus Neoceratodus; species Neoceratodus forsteri. The sequence goes on along the minus strand of CM057455.1, from coordinate 826,705,576 downwards.
ATATTCTGTAGCAATACATTTATTTTGTACTCCTGAACTTTTAAAACACTTGAAGCAAAGATTCTGATATTATCTACAGTCCCAGAAACTTTTGTCTGTTTGAACTGCTGGTCTCGCACTTGTTGTCCATTAGTTTTATGATAGTTGTATAATGGCACATTTTAACCCCACTAAACTACATAGATCAGCAATACAATTAACTATCCTGGCTCCATTTTAATCTAAGTTACATTTGCTCATTTACAAAACATTTACATTCACTCTCTAAGAACAGACAATTTCTCAAATCCTGTCTAAAACTATGTATAGAAACTCCAAGACAATCAAGCATAGTCAGAAGTGATTTAATAATAATAATAAATTTTATTTATAGGGCGCCTTATCCATAGCCAAGGTGCCTAACAATTTTAAAAGCAAAACAAACATCAATATAATTAACATTAAAATAACAGCACACCAAAAAAGGAAAATCAGTCTCTGAATGCCTGGTGCCTCAAAAAGTTTTTAAAGCTTGCTTTAATTTAAAAAAAAAAAGTAAATTTGAAAGCATTGTTTTTGACCAGCTGATGTTTTCATTCTTGGAACAACAAAGTATTGATGAATTGATGGAGAGAGTAACAACAGAACTGATGTGTTTTATAACAAACTGTGGTCAGAGCCAATATGGCTGTGGAAAGCTTTTAGGAGCAGCAAGAGCATTGAAAAGAATATGTGGTGCTCTCGCTGCACCAGAGTCAGCTGTAAGTAATACTGCAGCGATTACAGTACTACACATGTGTGATACTCGCACATGTGCAGTTTGCCCTGGAGTCAACCATGCACAACATGGTGGTGCTGACATAAATACATATGCATGACAGTCATGCATGTGCAGTTTAGGTCAGCTGCCATGTTGCACATGGTGGCCATCACTTCTGCAGTTGCAGAAAGGAAAACTAGTGTGCCAGGAAGAAGTATGTTTATGCAGCCCATGGACAGGAAGGGCTGCATAAACAGAATCACTGGAAACTATGCTGTAGCACTGTGGCAGCATCAGACAGCACTCCAGTTACATGTTTCCACAGTGCTCTTATACAGATCTGATGATGGCATAACATCCATGGAGCTTGACCCATGCAGCCATAAAAATCAGACTCAGGAGGAGTCTATTAACAATCTAGAGATCTGGTCTGGGACTTGCTCATCACCACAGTCACTTTCTCATTCTTTTCTAAGCAGTAATTTCTGATAAATGTGCCTTAACCATATTGATCTCAGTGTTGGTAGACTACTTCTCAGTTTCTCCCTGATTGTAATAGGCAGGGGTAGTAGCAGTCTTGAACTGATAGCTGGTGGTGGTGGCATGCTCTGAAAAAAGTGGTCCCCATGCTTGTCTGCACATTTTAGAAATTACCCCTTTCCTTGTTTTTGCTGTAAAAAACTGACCCTTTTAACACAAAAACAAGAAGTCAGTTATGGCCTCCATCCTTTTTGCTTCAAGTGAGGAACATGATTATAGGTTTGCATCACATGTATTGTGACAGCCATAGATGCATAATATTGTTAAACAGTAATCAACTGTATGTAAAGGCTTGTTTTTTTTTTTTTTTTTTGAATGTATACTTTCTTAATGTTGTCAATGCCACTCCACCCATTTTTTCTCTGCTCCTGGATTTCTGTGCCCCAAGTGCATTATTTTACATTTTTGTTTTCAGGACAAAAAGGCCTTTCAAATGAGGATAGTCACTAATCTTAATTCTTTATAGTTTTTTTATGTTCCCTTGTGCATCGCAAGAAATATCTCTTGATGGGAATAACATTTCAGAGGTGTGTCAGGCATGTGTCTAATGGAGCTCAAGCCTGCTAGAAAACAACAGGACATCTAAACTGAGTCCCTTAATTCCTAAAAATGGAGGACTGCTGCACATATGATTGCTACAGCCAGTCAGGCACCACCAGGATTTAAAACAAGAGCTGGACTATGGCAGGCAGCCTGCTATTCACCCTCCCACCTCCTCCTACATTGACTGCTTGTAGCAATTGTCCAGCTCCTCCTCTGCTACGGTGCCACCAATGGTCAGTAGTGTTGGTGGGTGGCCCCATTGGAGTGGTCAAGCAAGCTCCTTGACTTGTTACTAGCCCCCAACTGATATCTCTTTTGACTTCTTCTGTGTCTGGTTTCATTTGCCTGTTTCAAACACCCAATAAACTTTTTTCAAGTGTTTACTTAGATACAGAATATGAAATATATCAAAATAAAATATAATTGCTTTGAAGGTGATAGAAGCCTTTATTTTGACTCTGCTTGATGTATAGTTGGAGAACGCTGAACTCTCACCTTGATTGTTTTACTTCCTTATTGCTATTTTGTATTTTTCAGGTTAAATAAAATATAATAAAATATAATAATTTTTTTTGAGAAGATAGTTTTTATTATGGCTTTTGGTTTGATCACGTACACTGAAGCATTGAAGCAGAGAGATCACCATGATTTTGGTAGCTTTGCACTGTTCCTCTAATCCTAAAATATGCATCACAATGGTTATATAATTGTAGGTCTATATTCATAACAAATGCACCTTTTCATCCCTATCCTTTCAAATGCCTTTAATTCATCATAATAACACACTAAGAAGAATGGTCTTAATGAGTACATTTAAGGTTTTATAATTTGCCCTTTTGCAGTTTTAATGACCTCCCAATCCTGAAGTCATCAATTTGTTTTATCTAAACATCTGTTTGCTCAGTTCATCAATAGTCAATAAGATTTAGAATACAATAACTTTAGAACAAAACTGTAGGGGAAAAGAGCAAAAGCACCCACCGCCTGGACAAAATAAGAAGCCAGATGTATAAACACTTTCAAGTGTCAGTCCTTTATATACAGTGTTATATATATATATATATCTTGTGGCAAAACAGTACAAAAAGGTGACAAGCACAATGGCTGTAGTGACAACACAGAACAGACTTACGTTTTACCTAGCTGTCTGCTAGGCTTAATCAGAGTAATCTGTATAATCATGTTTCAGTGCTTATATGTGCCAGGATCACATGATTGCAGAGAATAACTTAATTATACACCAGCCCCAGTGAATCATTGCTGATACTGTTGAAATTAAAATCGTGTTAAAGCTATGTCCTCATAAACTGAGGTACTTAATTAAAAAAGTTAACACACACACACACACACACACACACACACACACACAATCCAAACATGAGCTGAATGGGATATCTCATTTCTCATTATTGCTATTCCTCAAATAGGAGAATATCTCAGTCCACTTAATATGTATTCTTAAGCATTCAATGGAATAAATTATAAAGTATCATCACTTGATGTTTCAAAGGCTAAAATCTCACAACTATGGTGTGTGAAAGAGATCCCATGAACACAGGCACTGAAACTTGCATATTCAAGTGTTTCACAAATGTAGGGAGAACTCAATATATTTTATTTGCATATCAAATTCAGTCAGTCCTAGAGGAACAAATTACATGCTACACTTTACATTAAATGTATTTCCATATAATACAGTACTTCTAATACAATAGCACTGTGTGTCTTTGCTATTGTATTAGAAGTGATTACGTTTTTTAGCCTTCAAAACATCAAGTGATAATACTTTATCATTTATTCCATTGAATGCTTAAGAATACATATGAGAAAAATAACACTTGACCTTTTGCACAGGTCTTGACCTCCTGTAAAGGGAATGGCTTCAAACTTATTTGGGAGTTATTCAAGAGTTATCCCAAGTCCAAGCTTTAGTAAACCATACATTTAATGCATTCTAATAATAGAAGTTGCCAAAGAGAACATAATAAAAAAAAAATCAGTGCTGCAGCATAGATGCTCAAACATTTCTCAGACAGCCTTGTTTGTGCACCAGGTCTTCCTTCTGTGCGTGAGCATTGTTTCATTCTCTGTCTTGCTTCTTTGCCCTATCTGGTCAGCGCCAGCTTCACATATAGATCTCATATGATATTGCTGACTAATAATTACTGAAATTAATCTGCTGCTTTTTTCCTGAAAAGATATAACATGATCCCATCCAAAAAATATTTACTGTGACCCCAATAAGCAGATCATTTTGTTTTAAGCTGTTTTTATTTTCTTTATGTTAAGCACTAAAGAATGTCATTAAAGTGCTAGTAGGTACAGTGCTGTTGTAACTAAAATAACTGTCAGGATCTGCTGTTAGTTAACAGGTAGCAGTCTGCATGTCTCATCATCATCACATTATTTGACCAATGGTAAGGCAGAATCACAGGCTGCTTCTTCAAACATAGAAACATAGAAAATGCCCCTCTCCCCTCTCCATCCTGAAAAAGACCCTAAAACCTGCCCCTCCTCCTCAACCAACTCATCCTTTCTTTGCTTCCAGAGCCAGCACCCTCCATCACCATCAACCCATTCTGGCTTTGTGAACAAGAGACCATAGTGTGAACGTCAGCACAGCTGATTGAACGCTATTTACATAGCCATTTGAAAGAAAAAAAAATTATTATTTTTTTGACTTTCTAAATACAAGGGTACTAGTTAGAAATCAATTAGCCTGTTTCTGTGGAAGGTAAATGCAGGAACCAATCAAGCGAGAGGCAATTGTGCAGCTAACAAAAAAAAAATGGGGGATGCAGAAATACTTGGAAACAACATACTTTATAAAAATGTGATTTTGTTCAATCTAGGTTATCAGCAGGATTACTTGTGTATACTTTTATATTGTTCAATACTTTTACCTTGGAAATTTGTAAAAAAAATATATATATGAAAAAAAATAAACTTGACCTTTTGCACAGGTCTTGACCTCCCATAAAGGGAATGGCTTAAAACTTATTTGGAGTCATTCAAGAGTTATCCCAAGATCAAGATTTAGTAGACTATATAGTTGATGCATTTTAATAATAGAAGTTGCCAAAGAGGACATAATGAAAGAATAATCAGTGCTGCAGCATAAATGCCTAAAAGTTTCACAGACAGCCTTGTTTGTGCACCTGGTCTTCCTTCTGTGTGTGAGCATTGTTTTCTTCTCTGCCTTGCTTCTTCCCCATTTGGTCAGTGTCATGATCTTCGGTTGAATTAGGCATGACAAGAGATAAACAAGGTGGTCTGGTATTTCACTTAACTAGTGTATTGGTTTGCAAAAATGAGGCTTTTTAGAAATGCAGTAGGAGGTATGCCAAACAAATGTAACTACATCTAAAAGTGTACAAGCTACACATAAACAAGCAGCATTGAAAGCTGTTCAGGGCAAAATGACCTGTCTAATAAGCCTATTCATTAAGCAGCACTAATCATATTTTTTAAACTATGGCCATCTGATTATCGGAATTTTCATTTTTCATCACAGTTTTCACTTTTCAGATGGCCATATTTTAAAAAATCTAATGAATTCAGATTAGTGACTACCCTCATTTGAAATGTCATTTTGTCCCAAACAACTTTCATGTTGGTCGTGTATTGGTAACTTGCATGTTTTCTGAGTATTTACATTTGTTTAACATGACTCTATTGTGTTCACGGAGAAAAAAATTAAGTTGTTTGGAAGACCATATTTCACAAAATATAAAGAATTCAGATTAGTGACTATCCTCATGTGAAAGGTCTTTTTGTCCTGAATAACTTTCACGCTGGTTGTCTTTGTGCACCTTTAATAGTTTTAAAGATATTTAGATTTGTTTGGAATGTGTACACATTTTCTCTCAGAGAAAAGCAGCTTGGAGTTCTGTGTCCAACATTCTAAACAGAAAGGAGGGAGTATTTCTTTAACTGCCATTGTGGTTTGCACTTGTGGAAGGATACACTGAAAAGTCCAAATATGTCTTCCACAGTATGCCATTTTGCTAGCTAAAGCAAATGTCTGTAGGCTCCGGCCACATCCATAAAAATGTGATATAAAATGGAAGGGACCTTATTTAATGTTATCTTTTTCACCAGGGTCCCAAGTTGGTATTTGTACCTATACTCAAGAGGAAGCCAACCTACAGGCTTAAGCAGGACACAGTGATGGGTTTGAGACAGCAACTGAGACGTAAATCATGCAGTTTGATTCAAAAGAACTTTTACTCTTGACAATAACCCCTCCCCAGCAGAATAATAAAATAGGCCATAATCAATGACTGGTATTAATAAATTTTGGGACAAAAGCAATCCAGTTGGGGGACTTAATAAAGAATTAAATCTATAAAGTACACCAAGTCTTTGATAAAACACCTTAACCATGTTAGTAATATGATGTTCATAGATCATGTCCTAGGGAAGATACCTGAGAGACTAATACAACAGCATATAACAACTCATATACAAGAAAATGGACACATTGACATCACCCAACATGGTTTCTCTCTAGGAAGAGCATACCTTGCAAATTTACTTCAATTCTTTGAGCCAGTCAGTGCAGCATTAGACAAAGGTCTCCCAATTGATATAGTCTTTCGAATTTCTCTAAGGCTCTTAATGCTGTCTCCCACAGAATATTGGTAGAACAACTAATTAGACTCATTTCACATCCCAATATAGTTAACTAGGTGATATCATGGCTTAAAAACAGAAGACAGAGAGCAGCCATAAGGGAACACTTGTCAACTTGGGGTAAAGTAACAAGCAGAGTTCCACAAGGCTCTGTCTTGGGTCCTACCTTATTTAACATCTTGGTGTCCACATTGAAGTTGTCAAATGATGCCTGGCTTTGCAGATATGCTGACAACTGCAAAATTGGTGGAACTGTCAACAACCAGCAAGCTCTACAGAAACTCGAAGATAACTTAAGATCACTTGAAGACTGGGCAGTGAGAAACAAAATGCAATTTAACAAAAACAAATGCAAAGTATTGCATTTAGGGCATAATAACCTGGGTGTAACATATAAACTCAATAACATAAACATACAAGTGACTACAGATGGAAAAAGGGAAAGATGAGTAAATATTTCAAATAACCTGTCCTTTGACAAACATACCATAGACACTGTTAAAAAATGTCAGGGCATCCTAGGATGTATCGTTAGAAATATTAAAAGCAGAAAATCAGAAGTCATTGTTCCCCTATATATCAGCCTGGTAAGACCATATTTTGAGTATTGGTCACCTCTTTGTGCCCCTAATAAAATAGGTGGGAAAAAAACTAATATAGAGGGTACAAACAAGAACAACAAAATTAATGAAGAACATGGATAATTTACAGTATGGTGAAAGACTGAAAAGGCTAGGACTGTATTCTATGGATAATAGGAGACTAAGAGGGATCTCTGCTTAACATACAGAACATTTCAGGATGAGTCAGTCTTGGAAACAGTAGGGTTAGTAACACACACAGGTAGCAGTAAGACCAGATCACACCAACTAAAATGCAGGAGAAACTAATAAAACATTTAAAAGAAGCCAATGATAGTCACAGAGAATTATTACTATCTGGAATACATTATCTAAACACATAGTAGAAAGTGAAAATATGAATATATTCAAGACAAATTTAGATGTATTCATGGATAATGATAAATTTTACTCCCACCACTAAAATTAGCAGTGGCAAGTTCATTAAAGGCCAGTGGTCTCCAGAACCTGAATCTCCGCCTATGAACCTATGAGCCTATGCCTTCTTCTAGTGTATAACCAATTGTTTGAATATATTGATAAATATAATCTCTTGTCAGGTAATTAATACCACTTTAGAAAAGGGTATGGCACTGAGACTGTCTTGGTTGAATTCATGAGTGAAGTATATGATGGCATAGAAGGGATACCTCACTATGGCAGCCTTTGTGGGCTTAACAAGGCATTCAATCTTGTGGGCCATACTTTACTAGTAAGAAGATTAAGCAACTGGGGTTTGGAAAACTGGTTTTAGAATGGTTCAATGTCTATCTGACTGTTAGGTATCAATCTGTCCGATATGGAGCTAGTATTTCTGGAAAAGTCAGGGTGGGATGTAGTGTCTCACAGGGTTCAATTATCAGACCTATTTTACTCTCCTTGTTCTTTAATACAATAATGACAGTCATAAATGAAGCAAAAATAAAACGTTATGCTGATGATGCAATTATATACTGTCATGGGTCATCAGCTTCTGAGTTAGAAGTGGTTTTGCCAAGATAACTTGGTTTTATACAGAACTGGTTATGTAGGAATAACATGGTATAGCACTTAATTTATCAAAACCAAAGACAATTGTCATTTGGACTCATTCCAGGTTGAGAGAGAAATGGTAACAAACTAAGTGTGGTGGCATTAGATGGGACAAAGTATGAAAATATATCTTCTTTTAAATATCTTGGGGTAACTTTGGACCCAGCTTTCAGCTTTGGCCCCACATGGACATAGTCACATCAAACGTTCATGCAAAAAAATCGAACACTTGAAATCAGAATGGCGATTGTTAACCAAAATCTACTGACAATAGTTAATTATGGTTCATCAGTGACTGACACTGCTCATCAAATATATTGTCTAAGAAGACAGTCTTACTTCATAAGATAGGGATATTTGCATTAACAGTTCCAAATACAATGCATCATTTTGAGGCACTTGGAAGATTGGGTTGGCTTCCTATCCCCTTGAATTACAAGCTTTCTTTGCCCCGACTTGTTTTCAGGATCTCACAGGCAGGCACCCCGCCTACTCTGTGTAAGTCTTTTATGAATGATAGTTTCAACTCATGCTTTTTCACATGATCAACACCTTCTAAATGTACCATTTGTACATATGCTAAGTGGCCAATGTGCTTTTGCTCATTTGGCAGCATTCACCTGGAATGAAATACCCACTAACATCAATTGTCTGCCTACTTACAGTGCTTTTTCTACAGCATTATCAACCCACCTGACTGGTCTATCTAAATGAATGTTTCTAATACTTTGTACCAAACCGTTGTATTATTTAACTGATGTAGAACTTTATTATCCCTATCTATTAATATTTTGTTTTACCAAGCTGTTGTATTGTTTAACTGACATGGAACTTATAGTCCCTATTTATTATTGTTTTGTTGTAGAATCTTTTGAATCTGACCTTGGGTCATACCTGTAAATGGAATTATATTCCAGTGTACTTACCTGAACAATTAACTAAATAAAAAAAATAAATAAATAAAATTAGATGTGGGACTGAGTCAGATTTGTGAAAGTAGGCTTGTTTTTAAGACCAGTTTTCCTGCAGGTGCTGCCTTCAATAGTATCTGTTTGTATTTGTAACAGGAGGGACAAAAAAGGCTTAATTGTTTGGAGACAGCATAGCTGGGGTAAGTTGTGAAGAGCCATGGCTGAACTAGTGCACTTCTCTTTGACTGAAGGGTAATTCTGAGAGCAGCCAGAGTGTCCCACATGTGGAGGCCATATTATAGGACCTGTCTCTAGTCCTGTAGTTTGGGGATGCTAACTGTCTGGCCTGGGGCTTTAGTTACTTGATAATTGACCTCTCACAGCCAATCACATGCCACCAGCAAGGAAGTGAGTTCTGCCTAAAGCAACCACTGCCAATGTGTCCCATATGTGCATGTCCAAGTGAGTGAGTGCAGCAGCAAAGGAGTGGAACAGATGACTGGTGTCATAGGCATCGGCAGAAGTAAGTGGAGACATGGGGTACTCTGCTGGTCAACTAGGGTAAGGTGTCTGGGCACTGTGTAATACCCCCTCCAGAGAAAGGTGGAAGGTCCAAAGTAGGCCCAGACTGAGAAAAGGAGCAACACCTTGTCTAGGGTAGGAGTATATAAAGATTTAAACAAGGCATGGGTGAGCACCAATAGAAATAAACCAAAAATGGGTAACTAGAAACACCTTGTCAGGGTTAAGGGTATAAAATTATCTTCAGATGACACAGGGAGGACAGAAGCTGAGAATATCAGGAGTGGTGTAGTGCAGTGGCTGTGGGGCAGCAGTTTTCAGAGGACCTTCTTGAGACTGCAGTGCTGCCCCATCTGCAGACACCTCTCTAGATTGAGGAGGAGGTTACTAGACTGCCGCCAAGATTGATAGGATTCAGGGACCTCCTCCCTCACCCAGTGGTCTCAAGTCTGACACCTACACCTCAGAGGATGCCAGTGAGGAGAAATGGTTAGACTGTGGTGGGCTCTGGAAGGGTTGGCTTGGGCACATACCTCAACTAGTACCACTACAAAATTCCTATGCTGCTCTGGTGGGGTGGTACTGCCAGGATGAAGCACCTGTGGTAGTGACCAACAGGAATGTGGGGGCCCTCTGTAGTGAAGACCCCAAGGAGAGAGGTACAGGATGCCAGAGGAGGAGGAGGAAGCAACTTCTGGTGGGGACCCTCCTTGCAGCTTGGCTCAGTTTACCAATGTTGGAAACAGGCTAAGTCTTCCCTCTTCACCAAGGGGGTGACACTTGCAGCCGTGGTAACTACCACCATAATTTGCTTGTCCCCTATTTATCCAAACTTTAAGAAAAACATAACTTCTCCCAGCTCTTCAACTTTTTGACTCCTTTTCTTTTCAGTCTTCTTTCCAGTCTGGCTTCCAGAAATCCTACTCCACAGTTTCCCATGCTGTGCCACTGATTCAGTCCTAATGGAAAGGATAAGGGACAGGTTTCTGCAGCTATTTTTATTGACTTGGCAAAGGTACTTGACTCAGCATCCAACCATTTTCTTTGTGCGGCTCTCAGTCTGTGTCAACTGTTGTCATTCCTATCTTACCGGAGGCAGCCAGTCTATCCAGATAGGGGATTCCCTCCATTCCCCCTTCCCCATTAACTCTGATGTACTACAAGGTTAAATTTTGTGACCTATACTCTTCTCCATTTTTCTTAATGAACACCCCTGCACTTGTGTCTCAACAAAGACTCCCATGTATGCTGATGACACAATACTCTATGCTTCCAGAGCTTCTGCCCTCCTGTTGGAGATGACATTATAGCATGATTTTGACAGTGTTCAGTTCTTGTTCTGTGCTAATCAACTCTCACTGAATGCCAAGAAGACTGTCAGCATGATTTTGTGCACTCAGCAATGGTTCATTAGGCTCAATTGGTCTCCAGTTTATTCTTAATTGAACTCTCCTTGACATTGTCCCTTACTTCAAGTAACTAGGTGCATGGCTTGATAGTAATCTTGACTTCTCAACACACGTTGACACCATTAAGAAGTTGTGTCCTGAATTAGGAGCACTTTACAGGAACAAATCAATCCTGTCTTCCACTCCTGGTGAGGCAGAAATTCATGGTAAAGGTAATTCTATCTTTCTGTGACTATGCAGATGTGGTCTACAGGAGGGCTCCTTAATCCACCCTAGCCAGACTGGACCCCTCTTTCATTCCTTCTGTCACTTTCCCACTAACTCCCTTCCCCTCACCCATCACTGTACCCTTGACCAATCCTTATCCCTTCCCTCTGTTATGTCTCACTGCCTCCCATGGTGCTTCCTTCATATCTGAATTCTGGTTTTGATCTCTTACCTCCATCCTGTCTGACTTACTCTTGCCTTTTCTCCCTCCTCCTACTTTCTATGCTCCTCCAACTCTCGCTGTCTTGTTGCTTTCTGCTTCTGCTCATTGGCATGGCGCCTCTCTTTCTCTGGTCATCTGCCCTCACTCTGGAACTCTCTTCCCTCTATTCATTTAACCCCTTTCACCTTTCTTTCAAGACACTTTGCACTCTCACTTTGTTTCTCCTTGCACCTGTCCTCACTGAGCTGTTCCTAACTCTGACAAATGATGCCTCTAGGCCCTCTGTTAATTGGTTAAAGGAAGGTCTCCTCAGCCTTTTATTCTCTTTACTTGTGTAGTTTGTAGGAATGAACAATGATTGCCTCTACTGCACTCTCCTAATTTCATCAAGTTTAAAAGTAAATGAAGGTACTTGACTGGTGTGAAAATCAGCTTGAGTCCATTGCAAAGTCATGACCCAACTTATGTAACACATCCTGGAATTTTATGGTGTTTTAGAGCTAATGCCTGCAGTACTTACTGTATTTTTCAGTGCTGTTGCTGTCCTCTGCAGTCCCTATGTTCTTGTCTTGTTCTGGCAATGACATGTTTCTAGGCATAGTAAGTGCCCTGTTCTTTTTTGTGGTTTAAAGTGTATGAATTAGAAAAAAATGCTTTTAGAGAATACAGGGACTTCAAAAGACATGTAACAGAACTGAATAAGAGCATAATTTCTGGCTGGTGCAGATATGCATCATCAGCACCCACAATGCCTTGCATAACTGGAATCATGAATTTTGCAATGGAGACAAACAACATTTCACACCAGGGCAAAACAGAGGGAAATAACCTAATTCATATTTAAATTAGGATGAAATCAGAGGGATGCAACAGATGGAATAATTTGTCATGCCTACAAACTACACAGGTATACATAAAATCAGTTGAGGGGACTTTCCCTTTTTTATTTGTAATCTGATTTCCACTTTATGCTTAGTTCTTAGTCTTTAGCCCTATCATTGTTTTTGTGTTTATTAATTTTGCTTTACGGCTTCTTTGCAGTACTATATTATGATTAATTATCTTACTGATTTTTGTACCAGCAATTCTCAGGACCTTATTTATCTTGTCACTTGCAAACCTTGCTGATTTACTGACTCTCTTTGTACCTTATGTTTTCCCTCCCCAGGTCATGCTTGGAAATGGGCTCTGGCTCAGTGTGCATACAGTAGCAGCCACAGGCACCGCCAGCCATTTCCTGAAATTTCTGTGATATTTCCAGAAATATCTCTTACTTTCTGCATGTCCACAGTAGGGCAGCAGAGAGAGAAACTCTTCATAAATTTTGCAAAATATCTGGAAATAGCTGGCAATGTCTGGGGCTACTACTGTATTATTAAAAATATTAATAAACAAATGTGGGTATTATATCGCATAAGGAATTTCATGACATTGGAAACAAGATTAAGAATACGCAATACAATGCTCATCCTTGTTCTAGACTATGGGGAGACCTAGCATGCTGGAACACCAAACCCTGCTTAAATAGAATAGATACAGGCCCAGATATTCAAAAGGGTTGCGCCATGTGCAATAGGGTTGTGCCAGCGCAAGTCCAAAAATGCACCATTCTGTGATATTCAGCAGGAGGCAGATGCGCCCCCCCAAATCACACTGCGCAAGAGCGCAATGATAATGAATGCATGTACAACTGAAGGGGGAGGAACCATGCATAAATGGCGTAGTGCAATATTCAACAACATGCACCATGCGCAATAGGGGAGCAAGCGGAAGTTGCGCACTAGCGGAAATGAGCCAAAATAAAAAGGAACAAGAGAGAGGTGCAAGAATGCTACAGGGAAGGCACATGTTGCTAAACCATAGCCAGCCACATAGGCAACACACACACACACACACACACACAGGGCAGAACAGAGAAAGGGCACCTGGAACCCACAGGCACAGGGAAGGTGTGGGGAGCCACAGCCACAGTGCAGTGCAGAAGGGGGAAGTGCCACACAGCACTGAGGCCATCAGAGGAAGGTGTTCCCAGTGCAGGGGAAGTAGCAGGTAGGACAGCAGGGAACACAGAAACATCCAGTTGGGACACAAGCCAGGGACATGGCCAGTGCCACCATCCAGATGGAGGCAGTTATGAGGGTGAGAAGGCAGGCAGCAGGGGGTGCGACCATGGAAGGGCCGTCAGTGATGTGCCCCCAACAGGCAATACCGAGCCCACACCAGCTTCGAGCTGTACACCAATACCAAGATCGTGGGCCGGTACGGTACCGCCTGAACCTGGCAATTCTGAGGCAGCTCTGTGAGCTGTGCAGTGATGTGATGCAGGCACCCACACGATGGAGCCATGCTCTGTCAGAGGAGACAAAAGTGATAGCTTGCATGTGCCTGCTCACCACGGGTACCTTCCAGAGACCAACAGGGGATGCCACAGGCATAACCCAGTCGGCCGCGTTACGCCACCTCACCCAATTCCTCAGTGCACTGCTGCCACACGCTGCGGAGTACATCCATTTCCCCAGCACACCAGCAGAGCGCACAGCAAACATATAGGAGTTCCACAGGGTAGCACATATACCTGGCGTGCTAGAGGCAATAGACTGCACCCATGTGGCCATCCTCACAGCACCTGGCCCTGAAGGGGCCGCATATATCAATCGGAAGACTTATGCAAGCATCAACTGCCAGGTGGTGTGCAATGCCGGGGGTGCATAATCAATGTCTGTGCCACGCACCCTGGGGGAGCACATGATGCCTTCATCTGGCACCAGTCAGCACTGTGCCACAGATTCGAGAATGGGGACATCCCCACTGACCACTTAGTGGCTGAGTATGCAAACCATGCAGAAAAACATAGAGCTTGGGAGGGGCATAGTCAGAGGTGACATGGGTAGTAGCCTAGATGACCCAAGGCAGGGCAACGCTGATCACCAAACTAACCTCCACCCTCTCACACAGGAGACAGTGGATACCCACTCCATCCCTGGCTGCTCACACCATACCGGCAGCCTGCAAACCCATCGCAGCAATGCTACATGAGGCACATGCCACCACACGCAATGTCATCGAGCCGGGTGTTCTGGATGTGAAGGCACGTTTCTGTTGCCTGGACACGCCTGGCGGTGCCTTACAGTACAGCCCTTCAAAGGCCTGTGGGCTATTCCTGGCCCATTGCATCCTGCACAACATGGCCAACGACTGTGGGATAGCCGTACAGATCGAAGAGGGGGACAGCGATGGGGACGATGAGGATGCTGGTGAAGATGGTGATGGGCAGCCCCCCTTGGGTGATGGTACCCCTGACTGATCCGGCTGGCACAGCTGCACTGGGACACCATCACAGAGGAGCACTTCAGCCAACCCAGGTTAGTCATGGGGCCATGTGCAACCACCAGTGGCAAAGGCACAACCCACAAACAAGCATGGACAAACACCAGGGTGCATGCTGTCAAGGGTAGCTGAGCATGGAACCACACACACCGCCAGGGATGGGCAAGGTCTAACAGCACGCGTCATATACACACACACACACACCTCACAAGGCATGCACAAAGGGTAGGAGGCACTGACCCAGACTGCCAGCCACGTAGCCACACCACATCCACAGACCACCACGCCCACTGCCTGTCATTGTGTCTATGTCAGACGTTGGGCACCAGTGCACAGTGGTGGACAGTGCAATGCAGGCATCATCATGCACACGCCACAGCGGACAGCAGCTGGAGGGTGTGCAGATGGAACGTGTGTGTGCCTGCAGGGCCAGGTACCCCACCCGTGCATTGCACACTGAACAACACAATGCACGCAGGGCAGCATCAGACAGTAGACATGCTGGGACACAGGTCAGTCACACACCACAGTGCCACGGCTGCCACGGATGCATGGGTGGCCCCGCCGAGACCTGCCAGCAATGACAGACTGACCAATGGCCTCATGGGGTGGCACCGACAGTCCCCCAGGGGTTCCACTGCATGAATGTGACCGTGCTCACACAGGGGTCTGCAGCACACTGAACACACCTGCGCCAGATGTGCTCGGGATGCCCACAGCTGAAACCGGTGTCGACAAGGAGGGTGTTGCACGATGCCGGGAACGGGGGTGGACATTGCACTGCGCAGTGTCTGCGATGCATGGGCAAATAACTGTGTTCTCAGTGTGGCCATGACAGCTGTGATTGTCTGTGTCTGCCTGTCAATGGCAGTGGCCACATCCTCCAGCAACCAGTCCATCCCTGCCAGGAGCAGAGCGATGTCTCTGCTGCGCCGCACCTCTGCCTGGCGCAGAGCTGCACTGAGTGCATCCACCGCCATCACAAGCCACATCTGCTGATTGACTGATGCTTGGAGTATGCGGGTGTGCTCATCTAAGAGGTCATATGCCTGATCGGAATGCTGTCTCTCATGGTGTTCACGGCCCTGATGGTCAGCACCCCTTGATGGTGGGCGCTGCACACCAGGGCCAGGCTTGGGCATGTCCACAGGTGGTGCACTGACACCGCCACCTGACACTGTACCCCCATGGCCATTGGCCGACTGCTGTTACTGCCTCTCCAGCTGCCGATCTCCAGGGCTCAATGGTGCCACCGCAGTGGCTGCAACAGCCCCACTGTCCTGGACACACCAGTGCTGCCCCACTGGTGCAGACAGGCACAGGCTGGGACTGTGATGTTACGCAGGCCTCCACGGCGGCACCACCAACAGCCATGCCCATGATGTCACCTGCTGTGTGGCCATCCCATGGCCCACACGTCTCACTGCCCATGACGTTAGCTTCATCATCATCGGTGATGGATCCGGCACCAGCCCGAGTCTCAGCATGCTGACATCCATGGACACTGGCACGCTGGGATGCAGGCAGGGCCTCCTCCGCACCTGCTCCACCAACATCAGTCCGGACGTCCAGGCAGGCCTACTGTCGCCCTGACTCCCGTTTGCCTGTGGAGGTGGATGGGCCCTCCTACATCACCATGCTACTGCCCTCACTGGAGAAGCCCACCACCGCTGACCCATGTAGATGCTCAGGAGCTGTAAGGGAAAAACAGTAGCATTAATGTATGTGACCTACCCTGTCCCCCCCATTGACAGACCAGGACCTACCATGCAGTGATGGGCTACCACCCATCTAGAATCCACCACCTGGAACATCCTTGATGGTGCAAGGCTGCATGCTGGCAGCAACCCACTCTTCTTGTGGGGTCAGGCGTTGCACCTCCGGCTGTCCCCCACCAGTCACAGACCTGCTGTCTGATGGCAGCCACCTTCTCCTTAATTCTCCACCTGTCCATGCCCATCTTCTTTTGCACTCCTGCACTGAGTGCTTGTGACCGTGCAGGTTGACAGCACGCCACCTCTTCCCATGCAGCAGCATGGGCCTGTGACGCTCCCTGGCATCCGCTGAGCAGCGGCTCCTGGTCAAGGTAGGCCTCAAACAGGGCATCTGTTTCGCCTTGGTGAAGTTCAGCCTCCTCTTCCTCCCACGTCTCTGTTCCTCTTCCTCCACCTCACGATCAGTCATGATTCGTCCTGTGAGAATGACAGGTGTTACCTGTGACTGTGCAGTCCCATGCATGTCTGAAACACCACAGTCCACACTCCCAAACAGCATGCAACTCATCGCAATAGACTGCAGTAACTGACTATGGCCAGTGCAGCCCAATGTCGCATTTTTATAGTGAAATGCATGCAAATGAGGCGAGGCGAATTTTTAAGTGGATGCAAAACGCAGTGACTGTGCCATTGAATGGCTGATTAGCTTATTTGCATATGCCGGCTGAATATCACGCTATTGTGCTTTGCACAATTGTGTTGAACGTGCTGAGCCAAGGACACAGTTCTGTGACATGTGCAGTACACACCTAACTGTGCATGCCCGGGTTGATGATGCAGGTGCCTTCCGTGCTGCTGACGTGCTGTGCATGGGAGACAATGCAGGGCATGGCCACCATTGTGCCAGTGGCGCTACTGCACTGTTCACATATATGGTGCTGTGGCACTGGGGCACCGTAGGTGCACTGGGGCAACAGCGCTGTAGGCCACTACAGGAGGTGGCACACAGGCACCCATTAGCGCTACACGAATTGGGTTCCAAGAAAACTGTGGCTGTCCGTGCGCAAGAGACCCTTGACCCTGTGCCTGACCTTTGCCCCCTAGGTGCCATGCATCAGGCATGGGTGCACCACTATCACGCTGTTCAGTGACAGTGCGATAGGGAATGGCAGTGCTGTACTGCGCAGCATCTGCACGTGGCAGGACAGTGCTGCCGGGCACCATTTTGACTCCACCACTTTGCTGAGATGGCGCGACGGAGGCAGTGATGTGGAGCCAGGTAGAGCTTTCTAACCTGGTAGCATTGTAGAGCCCATGTTGGGGCTCTGTAGAGGATGCACCCTGGACAGGGCCAGGAGTGCAGTGTGGAAGGAGGTGGCTTTATGCTCTTGAGGAGGCCACCGGTATGGGGGCGAGGGAAAAGCAGTGTCACCACTGTTATGGGGACCTCAGGCGCGAGGGACCTGGACCTGCTTGCTCACCTGCTGGCATGTGCCAGGATGGGCAGTATGCCATGGCCAGGTAGGTGCCCCATCAATACACTGATATCGCCCATAATGTGGTATCACAGTTGCATGTGTCCAGCACATGGGGTCTCGTCCAGTATTGGCCGGTGGTGGTATCGGGTGGGTGTGATCGGTATGGCTGTGTGGGATTGCACACACATGGGGTGGGGGACTTTGCTACCGGATTGTACTGATGTTCCTCTCTCCATGTTTGCACCTTAGGCCCAGAAGAGCACAGGCAGGCTAGGGAGCGGAGGTGCCGCCTGAAGGACCAGCAGAACAGAGGGCTGAAGGTCTGTAGCGTGGCGTGACCAGCCTGATGATGGTGAGTGCCTTACATCCATGATTACTATTGCATGCTTTTAACTGGGTGGGCAGCGGGCATGGCCACCATCCATTGACACCACTGCCATGCAACACAACTTGTTACAGTCAGCACTGTCCAGTGGCACTGCATGTCTGGGAGTGCATCGATGGTGGTCCATGCATGCACCGGGCACATGGCTGTGCCACTGCCTTCACACCGCATAGCCAAGTCACTGTACGGCCACGGTGGTGCTGTGCAGGACATGGGCAGTGGGTGTGTGCAGTGGTCCACATGGCTGTGGCTGCCTCAGTGGGCAGGTCTTGTGGACACGGTCACTGTCTGAGGCCGGGAGATCAGAGGGCTATGGGTTCAGTTCCCACATCTGGCACTTAGGTTAATATCCCAGTACTGACACTGTAGTGCAGCATGAGAGGGGTGCTGCACTTCTGAGGTGCCGTCTTTCGGATGAGACGTTAAACCGAGGTTCCATCTGCCTGGATTGGTGGTGGTTCAGGTGGATGTTAAAGATCCCATGGCACTTATCGAAAAGAGTAGGGGAATTTCCCCGGTGTCCTGGCCAAATTTCCCTCCTTCACTAAAAATACCACCAACAGCTTAATCTGGTTCAAGGTCAGTTGGCATTCATCTGTATCCCCCCACCCCCGGGTCGTGCCTGAAAATAGGCAGGATTTGTCTAGTGCACTTACCCGGTCAACAAAAAACTGTGGGTGGTTGCACACCATCACAGGGGCGTGGCACATGGCTGTATGCCATGCACAATGGGTGGGCTGCAGGGGGCTGGACAGTCACACTTATTGACTCTGCTCCCTCATCCTAGGTGGATGGTGACTCCAGGCACTGGAGCGAGGTGTGCAGGAGCTGCTCCAGGTGGAGAGGGTGACCCTGGAGCTACTGCAGAGCATGGACCACCATAGGGTGAGGAGGAGGAGATGACATCGGCACCACATGGAGGAGGACTGGGGCAGACGATGAGCACTCCATGCCCCTAATAACACCTTCCCCTGACCCACCCTCACACCTTCTTCCTCTCCATATTTTCACCCTGCCCTTACCCGCCCCCACCTGGTATGTGGCCCTTCCCCATTGTATATAGTTGTATATAGTTTTTGTATTTCCGGTTTTAAATACATTTGTTTTGTTATGACAGCTGTGTTGGTCTCTGATTTGCAGCGGGCTATAGGTGCTCAGCTGCAGTGGTGTGCATGGCATCAGGGGTGGTGCACGCATGGGCGTGTGTGTGTGTGCAGAGGTGAACCGCCTATGGTGTGGGCAGGGGGATCAGTCACTGTCTGTGGTTTGTGTGTTGCACTCTGTGCACTGGATGCCTGTGTGCAGTGGTCCACAGTGCCTGCACTGTGTGCATGGCACCCTGTCAGACTGTCCATGGCCTGTGCAGCTGACACCCTTGCATGTCTGTGATATGCACGGTCTGCTGGTGTGTCAGTGGTGGCTGTCCATGCTGGATAACAACTGTACCCGCATAATGCCAGGTTGCCTTCCATCACCAGTATGGTGCATGTCTGCCTCCCAGTGGCACTGTGGCCTCCACTGTTGTTGTGCCCCGCCATGCTGTCGCTAGTGTCTGTTGCAGAGGATGTGCTCCAGTGTCTGTCACCTGTGCTCCGCAGCATGCTGGTGGACAACTTCATGGTGCCTGCCAGGGATGGCTGGCACACCTGTGCATTGTACAGGTGCTGGCCATGTGTACACGACAGCAGCGGCCACACACCAGTGGCTTGGTTGACCCACTATTGTGTCTCTGTATTGGTGTGCCCTGGTATGGGTGGGTGTTTGTCCATGCACTGTGTTGCATCCCTGTGTGGTGCATGCTTCCATGCAACACTGTGTGTGTCTGTGCTGGCTGTTGTGGCCAGTGCTGGGATGGGATGTGTTCTTGGGGGGGTGTGCAGGGTGCTGTACTGCTGGTGGTGGGGTCCAGGGCATGCCCTGTTGCATGTAGGGTACCTCGTGTGGTGACGCATAGTCAATCTCTCAGCTGTACCTTGGGGGAGAAGTGCAGGGTGGCACTGTGTATGCTGTTGTTGCATTGCTGTCTGCTGCTGCCTACAGCAGGGCGCACATGGTGGGGCTGCCTTGGATGGCTCCGTGGTGCACAGGGTTGCATTGTCACAGTGGGGGTGGTGGCATGCATGGGGTGTCCTGCACTGTTGGGCACTACTCCTGGGAAGGGTGTATGGTGATCGTGGTGCAGGATGTGCTCTGCATTGGTGGGATGGTGTGGAACGGGGGTGGTCAGCCCTCTTTGTGTGCCAGTCACAGCTTGCCAGGGGGTGTGCTGGGGCACCATGGCCCAGCTGTGGGTTGGTTGCTGGTAACCATGGACTGGTGGTTATTCCAGCTCTCCCCCGGTTGTGCAGTGCATGGGATGTGGGGGATGATGTCTGTTCTGCTGTGTGCTCCTCTGCCCATCTGTGGCATGGGTGGTAGGCCCCTGCATCCCTGGTTGTGTTGTTGCATTGCTACCCTGCTCCAGGGGATGTCCCTGGTTGTGCTATGGCACATCTGGACTGCTCCACTGTGCATTCCTTGTCAGTAACTGAAGGCAGCCTGGCCTTTTGAGGTGGACCTAAGGGGAATATGTAGAAGATGCATGTCTTTTTGCCTGAGCATGTAGACAGGATGGGAGTGGATGAACAGGACCAAGGCTAGGTAGGTAGGGGGGCAAGGACTGGTCCCAGAAACTTGGCCGTGAGGTGTGCACAATGAGAGGATCTATGGTCCTGTAGGGAAGGCTGGTCCTGGGACAGATAAAGGGTGCAGTGATGGGTGGAGTAGGGGCAGTCAAGGGTGAAACAGCAGAAGGAGTGGAAGAGGGAATCCAGTCTGGTCAGGTTGGACTTAGGGGTCCACTGTAGACTACATCTCCATAGTCTAAAAATTGGCAGAATCATGTTCTGTATGATTGCACGCTGAACTGGCAGGGGGATGCAACCATGATTTCAATAAAGTGCACCCAATCTGGGGTGGAGTTTTCTGTGGAGTTCATCGATGTGCACAGAAAAATCAAGGTGCTGGTCAAGCCAGACCCCGAGGTATCCGAAGGAGGGCAGACCTCCAGTGAATTCCCATCTAGGGTGTGGAAAATAGGGTTGGAGAAGAACCATGAGAGTCTCTACCAAATGCTGAAGGTCATGGAGACTGTCTTTTTGGTGTTTAGGTGAAGTTGATTGGAGCAAATCCATAGCTGGACACTATTGAAGTCCTGCTGCAGTGTTGTAGCCACATCAGTAGCAGAGGGGCAAGATGAATACAGCACCATGTTGTCTGCATACATGTGAATGGAGGTATGTGAACAGGCAGAGGCAAGTCATTTAGGAAGATGGAGAACAGAAGTGGGCCCAGGACAGAGCCCTTGGGCACCTCCAATGAGATTGGGAGGTGAGAGGAGGTGGAGTTTCCAATCCTGACAGTTTGTGTCTGGCCAACCAGGTAGGATTGAAACTAGTTGGTGGCCTTACCAGAGAGCCCCTGCATTGGTGGTCTTGTCAGAAGGAAGGGGTGAGATACTGTGTTGAACGCCTTTTGCTAGGTCGACAACGATGGCTGAGGTGATGTGCCCTTTATCCATGGCAGAGGATGGAGTCCGACAGCCTTAGCAGGGAGGAGCTGGTCAAATGGGACTTCCTGAAGCCAGACTGGTAAGGGGAATAGAAGGAAGAGTTGTCGAGGAAGGTGGAGAGTTGAGTGAGGACAAGTTTTTCTTAGATTTTAGCCAGTATGGAGAGGAGATAAATAGGGCTGTAGTTTCCTGGGGTAGATGGGTAACCTCCTTTAGGGAGTGGAATGACCATGGCGTGTTTTCACTCAGCTGTACTGAGGCTAGAGAGAAGGACAAATTAAAAAATGCTGCCAGTTGGCAGCAATGGCAGGGGCCGATAGGTACGGCATCTTGGAGTCAAGGTTGGAGGGGCATTTGCCCTTGTTTGGGTTGAGGGCAAGAAGGACATTGTTCACCTCTAGTGGAGTAACTGAATGGAAGAAGAAGGAGTGGGTAGATGGTAGGGGGTTGGTCAGTTGTAGGGGAGGGGTTGGGGAAAAGGAGCAAGGATGTTAGAGCCACAGCGAGCTTGTAAAGTAGGAGTTGAAAGCTGTGGCTACAGCTGGAGGATCAGTGACCGTGGATGCTTCTATGTTTAGGGAAGTCATCGGTGGATGGAGGGGGGCAAAAGAGTGATTTGAGGACTTTCCAGAAATTAGCAGGACAGTTTATGTTTGTGCGAAAGGTAGAATTGAAGTATTTAGTTTTTGCCTTGTGGATCAGCCTAGTGGAAACATTGCTCAGGGCACGTACTTTAGGTGGGCTTGGGGTAAGCCTGATTCCTTAAATGCTTTCCAGGCCAGATCTCTTGCTTTGATGGCACCATGGTGGCAAGGTGAGCTAGGATCAGTGGCGACCATATACTTTTGGACCATATATAAAAATAGGGCTGGGAGGAGATCCACTGGACATCTGGGCTTACCAGACACACCATAGCAGTGATCAGGAGCTACTAGACCACTATATGAGGAATGGTGAGGGACATGAAAATAAAATGGAAGCAGTTTAGCAGCAGGCCCTAATGTATGGGGTTCAGAGGCAGAGGGATGAATAGGGCAGAAGTGCCTAATGGCATGGCCTCTGGACACAGCATTGTGCTGTGTGATTGTTGCTGTGTCATCCCTGGAGTTTCATGATGGTCAAAAAAGTATAAGACCGTGTGCACTCTAGGACAGGATGAATGACTCACCAAAAGGAATGTAGTTTAAAGTATTTATTCAGCCAAGAACTTAGCATCCCTTAGTGCCTCATCCCTGCAATTGGGCCTTCAAGAGGGTGTGCCAATGTTACAACAGTGCTACCCATTTAATTACATCCTTTAAAGTGATAGTGCATATTTTATAATAAATACACAAATTAATTCTTTATGTGTTGACTTGTTAAATCTCATTTAGCATAAGAAATACATTTACTTAAAAACTCTTAGTGTAGCTTTAGAAAAACGTGGATAAATTGATCAAAAATAACTGGAATGTGGAGGTCAAAAAGCCAAAATGAAATAAAATGGGGTGGTGGGGTGGGGGTGGGGGTGGGAAGGATATGAACAAAATGGGAGACCAACTACCTAGGTTAAACTTTTTGTTACATGCACCATAGTATGTAATAGTTTATAGAAGTCAAAGACCACAGAATTTAATAATTATATTTTTAGAAGAATTTTATCAATTTGAGGGTGGAATTAATTTTTTATTTCCAGATTTCCAGTCCCAATCTTCCATACAACTGAAACTGCTCCTTGTAAGTGGATATGTTTACTTACTGTGAACTTCAAAACCTAAAAATAGGAAAAATCAGAACAAAAAGGAAAATTAAGTCATTATTTGATCTTATCCAGTAAGTGCTTTATATTTAAGCATCACAACAAATAAAAATAAGCACATATAGAGACATTTAGCACAGGCGACAAAAACATCGCAGAGCAGGAATCAATCATTTGGGTTACATCAGTACGTAGTAAATAAATTAAGTTTAAGGCTCTTTGATGTAGGGGTATAGGTGACCTCTCTATTTAGACCATTTGGTTGTACTGTATCTAATGTTACTATCCATCTAGTTTCTTTTGGTTTAACTTATTCTGTCTGTTACCGCCCCTTTCAAATGGAGGTACCATATCAAGTGCCACGAACTTAAGGGTGGACAGACCAGAGTTATGAAATTATAAGAAATGTCCTCCTAGAGGACTGCAATCACCAGTATACACTTATTCAATCTAAAAGATCATTACAAATAGGTAAAAGGACATGCATACAGATATACAAACAAAACATTAATATTTCTGTATGCATCATAAATGCTTACAAATTAAAAATACTTTTTAACATACACTCATATAATTATTGTTTTAGTTCTCATTTTCCTTATTTGTTGTATGTTTAGTAAAATGTTTGCAGCTGTTCTCATTATAAATTCATCTTCTGTTGTTAACAATATATTAATCTGCACATCATCATCATCACAACATTCCAAAGAAGGTGAAACATTTCCCAACCATTTCTTTCTAGCCCTTTCACACCAGGAATATTTCAATATACTATGTGAGAGGTTCTCTATTTCTTGTGCCCCACAATAACAGAATAATTATACAGGGTCCCTTAACTTTTTAAATTTTGCCATGAGTACATTTGATTCATGAAATTCAACCCTAAACCAAGCATAAGTTTTTCTTTGTTTCAGATATTCAGATCTTCTAAAACAGCAACATAATATTTGTATTTGTGTGTTAATACATTATTACTATACCGCATGGAAAATCGAGAATTTCTTATTTTTTCTAAATCATCCCTGTTGTATTTTTTTAATAAGTAGCTTCTTAATATACTTTTCTTATTGTACTGATATCATAACATTTTTAAATATCAATTCTAATAAGGATTTCAATCCTACAGAGCATAACATTTTTGTAACCTTAGATAACCATGGAGATTGCCAATGGCCATTCACCTGCCACAATTTTTTTTTTCCTCTAAACATTTTCTAGTCATTCTATTCTCCTGTAGACTGTTTAATCTAATCCAAAATGTATACCATGATTCAGCCAATATATTCAGGTTAGTTAAACTTGTTTCTGCTCACACATAGATCGCTGGAATTGTTGGGGAAACCCAGCGTGGATCTCAAAAGTTGTATTATTGATTTTTCTAGATGTGATATGTAGTTATGATCCCATAATTCTGCACCATATAAGATTTGGGAATTGCAGTTTGCTTTAATCACAACTGATAATGGTCTTATAGAATGACCTCCAAATCTTGTGTTAAATCTTTTCAGTGCTAATGATGTGTTTGGTAACCTTATTTTGTGTTAAAGTACAATGAGACTTCCAACAAAGATTATAGGAAAAAACAACACCCAAGTATGTATAATCATTTATAACTTGTAAAGGTTGTGATTTTATAAGTCATTTCTCTGAGTATTGTTTACCTCCAAAAAGACATTATGTTTGACTTTGACATATTTATTTTTAGGCTCATTTCATCTGCGAATGAGTTCAGTAAGTTTAATTTTCCCTGAAGACCCTTAGCCATTAATGAAAACAATATAAGATCATCTGTGTATGCCATTCCTGGGCAAAATTCTGAACCAATCTTTGGAAAATCTGTAATAGAATTTTGCAATATTCTTAATAAAGGATCAATGTAAATTGAAAACAATGTAGGGGCAAGGATACACCCCTGCCTAACCCTCATATTAGTTGGAAATTGTGTAGACAAATTTCCAACCAGATCTAACCGCACTTGTGCCCATGTATTAGAATACAAAAACCTAATTGTATTTATTATAACTGGTTCTATTCTGAAATTATACATTTAGTCCCAAAGCTTACAGTACTTTTGTCAAAAGCAGTTGAAAAATCAATATATGCTGCATAAAGGTTTTGTGACCTTAGTTTTATATATATTAACATAAATTATGTAATATAAAACAATTATCCATTGTCAAAAAGTTTGATGAAAATCTTCTTGAATGGGGATAATCCTCCTGCTCTATTAATGTCAATGATAATCTGACCTTAAAATACTCATGCAAAGATTTTCCTATTATATCTAAAAGACCAGTAGAGCTATAATTCTTTAGATCCTTTCTATTTCCCTTTTTATAAATGGGTACGGTCACTGCCCCTCTCCAGGATTCTGGAATACAATTTCCCAGTATACACTTATTAAAAAAGCAACATAAGTATTTCTGTCCACTGATAAAATGAGGAGTGAGGTAGCACCCACTGCTCGGACCAGGAAAACAACACTCCGAACAGCCAGAGATGGTGTATAGAAACATAGAACACAGAAACATAAAGTTTGATGGCAGATAAGGACCACTTGGCCCACTTAGTTTTCCCATTTCCCTACCTGATGGATAAGCTGCAGATTCTAGTGAACTGAAAGCTTACTTCCTCCTACCCCCAACTAGAATTGCTTTATGTCTGTCCCATGCATTCTTGAATTCTCCCACTGTTCTTGACTCCACAACCTCCTCAGGAAGGCTGTTCCATGCATCCACAACCTTCTTCATGAAAAAATACTTTCTAACATTACCTCTGAGCCATCCCCCTCTATCTTCAAATTGTGCCCCCTTGTTCTTGCACATCTTTTCTGAAAGATGCTACCCTCTTGGACTTTGTTAACTCTCTCAAGGTACTTGAATATTTCTAGCATGTCCCCCCTCTCCCTCCTTTCCTTAAGGGTATACATATTAAACTCCTTTAGTCTCTCTTCATATGAATTCTGGTGCAGACCCTGCACCATTTTGGTTGCCCTCCTCTGAACAGCCTCCACTCTGTCTATGTCTTTGAGGAGACTGGGTCTCCACAACTGCACGCAGTACTCCAGATGGGGTCTCACCAACTGTACAGAGGGATAACAACTTCCTGTTTTCTACTGTTGATGCCTCTCACTGTGCATCCCAGTATCCCCCCTAGCCCTCCTTACTGCCTTTTCACATTGCTTGCCCACCTTTAGGTCATTTGATATAATTAAACCCAGGTCCCTTTTGATTTTTGTTATTGTTAGTATCTCATCCCCCATTGTGCACCCTTCCCCTGGGTTTTTGTTTCCCAGCTGCATTACCTTGCACTTCTTTGCATTGAATCTGAGCTGCCATACATTTGACCATTCCTCCAACCTTGCCAAGTCCCTTTTCATCCTTTCCACCCAACCTTGTGTATCAACCCTGTTGCAGATCTTTGTGTCATCTGCTAAGAGACATACTTTCCCTTCCAGGTGCTCTCCAATGTCATTTATAAAGACATTAAAGAGGACTGGTCCCAGTACTGAACCCTGTGGTACCTCACTAGTTAACTTCCTTTTTTTCACTGTGGATTATGTTTACTATTACCCACTGCATCCTATTGTCCACCCAATTTTCTTTCCAGGCTACCACCTTGGGACCCACTCCAAGGCTAGCTAACTTGTATATTAATCTTTTGTGTGGGACTATATAAAATGCCTTGTTAAAATCTAGGTAGGCCATATCACAGCCCTCCCTGGTCTACAACTTTTGTCACCCAGTCAAAGAAATATATTAGATTCATCTGATGCAACCTTCCCACTGTGAATCCATTCTGCCTTGTGTCCTGTGTCCCACTAGCCTCTAGGTACACAACAATTCTTTCCTTCAGAAGTGATTCCATCATTTTCCCTATCACTGAGGTCAAACTAACTGGTCTGTAGTTTCCTGCTTCTGCCTTGCTCCCACTTTTGTGAAGTGGAATCACATCCGCCCTCCCCCAGTCCTCAGGTACCATCCCATCCTCCCATGATTTGTTAAAGAGAGTAGTCAGTGGGGTCACTAGCTCTACCTTTAGTTCTTTTAGAATTCTTGGGTGAATCCCATCAGGCCCCATTGCTTTGTCCACCCTCAGTTTCAAGAGTTCTTTCAAAACTCTTTCTTCTGTGAATGGACTGGAATTGACCTCCCTATCCAGAGTGTTTCTCTTGTTTGTTTTAGGTACCTCCCCCTCCTCTTCTGTTGTGAATACTGAGCAGAAATATTTATTCAGTATCCCTGCTTTTTCACTATCACCCTCTGCTCACATTCCCTCCGCTTTATTAAGTCTCCGTAACCCTCCCTTGGTCTTTCTTCACTCCCTAATGTACCTATAAAAGGTTTTATCCCCCTTCATAACAGAATTGGCTATCTTTTCCTCAGTTTGGGCCTTTGCTAGTCTGACTCACCTTCCCTGCCTCCTTCTGCTTTAACTGATAACATTCTCTGTACTGCTCCTTCTGTGTTTCCTTATATTTCCTGAATGCTATCCTTTTCTCCTTAACCTTTTCTGCTGCCTCTTTTGAGAACCACAGTGGTTTTTTCCTTCATTTTGTTTTATTGATTCGCTTCCCACAAAGGCTTGTTGCTCTGTGATGGCTGTTTTGATTATTCACAATTGTTCCTCCACCCCTTCTTCTTACCTGTTTGCTAGTGCTCTTCTGAGGCACTCTGTCATTTTCCCAAAGTCAGCCCTCCTAATGTCCAGTGCTCTTGCTTTTGCATGGCGTGACTCTGTGGCTGTGTTTATTGTGAACCACTCTGTTTGGTGGTTGCTTGTTCACAGATGGCTACCCACTTCTAAATCCAAGATCCTTTCTCTGTCCCCATTTGATAGTACCAGGTCTAAGATTGATCCCTCCCAAGTGGGTTCCAACACTAGCTGTCTGAGGCATGCCCCTTGTAGGACATCAAGAATGGCCCTGCTGTTGGATATGCCTGCAGCAAAGGTGATCCATTTAACATCTGGCATATTCAGATCCCCCATCAACAATATCTTCCCTTTTTCTGCCATTTTAAGGATACCTTCTAACATTTCCCTGTCCATTTCCCTCCCCTGCGATGGGGGTCTGTACACAACTCCCATGTGGATTGTGGTGTCATTTCCTGTTTCCAGGGTGACCCATGGTGATGCAGCTACTTCATGTATACCCTTTAGTTCTGTTGCTTTAATCCTTCCTTACATAGCTCTACTCCTCCTCCTCTTTACCCTCCCTGTCCTTCCTATAGATTGTGTATCCTGGTATGTTGACATCCCAGTCATGGTTTTCTGTATACCATGTTTCATTGACTGTCACAATATCCAGGCATCCCTCTTCCATCAAGGCCATTAATTCAGGGAACTTGTTACATAGACTATGGGCATTGGTATTCATCACCCTCCATTTTCTGATGGCCTTACCCCTTTCAGCTCCGTCCTTGTCCTTACTGCCTTTGTCTTTTTTTGTATTTACCCCTGTCCTACTCCCGAATGACTTCTCTACCTTGGTGTTTACCTCACTAATTACTGTGTTTTGGGGGGATGCTGGGATTTATCTGCTCCTTTCCAGTGCCTCCCCCTTGGCTAGTTTAAATGCTTGCCAATGAAGCATTTAAACCTATCGGCTAGGATCCTGGTTCCTCCCCTGGACAGATGCAGACCATCGCACCAGTATAGGCCTGCATCCCTCCAGGTGATTTCCCAGTCACCAATGAAGCCAAAGCCCTGAGCTCCACACCAGTTTTCAACCATTCATTGAATCCCATGGTGCGGAGTACCCTAAAATCATCCTTGCCATAGACAGGCAGCACCTCTAAGAAGGTTACTGTATAAGGCACTTGTCCAAGGCCCCTCCTCAACTCTACAAGCTTCTCTTGCACTGCTCTGATCCCATTCCCAGGCAGGTCATTTGTCCCTAGGTTGACAATGACATCCAGCTCCCTCCCTCATGCAGCTGCTCCATGATCCTGAGGATTCACTTCCGTCCTGTCCCTCCGAGCACTGGCACCATACCTCCCTCTCATTCCTCCCCCACTTCAACCCCTTTAATGACTTAGACCCCCACCAGGAGTAAAATATAAAATATAAAATAGGTTGTATTATAAACTGCCAAACAGACAAAAACAAGGTGAGAGGAGCCCCATGAGGCAGCAATGCAGGAAAAACCTTACATTTCACCCAGTACTCTGCTGGCTTCGTCATTCTTCAAATTTTATACACCACCACTGGTTGTTTCAAAGTGTTGTTTTCCTGGTCTGAGCAGTGGATGCTACCTCACTCCCTCATTTTGTATTGACTACAGTGAGCACCACTGTGTTACTCTGGGTGGACATGTGCTTTTCTTACTTTCTGTCCACTGATACTCTACATTTAAATAATTTCCCCAGTATCATATCTGCACCTGGGGCCTTATTTAATTTTAATTTCCTATCACATCTATGACCCACATTTTGTAAATGACTGAAAATTCAACGTAATCATAATTTTGTCCTGCTCCAGCCATGATCTCTTTCCATACTTAGGTAACCCCCCTACAAATGGGGATTCCCAAAAAGTCTTCCTTGGGCTTGCTTAAATGCCCATGGCCAGGCTGGTATCCTGTGTCTTAGCATTTAAAAGTGTTTGTGTGAGAGTGCCTTAATGCCTGTGTGCTCTGCCTCTGTAAGAGCTGCCTATAACTTGGTGCTTATTTAACCTGGGAGGGGGCTAAGTGTTTCTATGCTCGAGTCCTGCCCGGGCTGCTAGATAATCGCCCATTCTGCCATCGCTGATTTGAGCAGAGGGAGCTATGTTAGAAGCTGTACTTATTTACTGATTATCTATTAGAATAGTAATGTTATGGAAGTTTGTCTAACCTGCCTTTTTGCAGGATGGACTTTACGTATTGCACCACCATTTGGTTTTGGACTGCCAGTCAGCAACAATCAGTACCTTTGGGGACTCTAAAATGCAGCCTATCCACAGGGGTCTTGAGGAACAAAATTCTATAGGAATTGTAGTTTGAGACTTTGGTACCCAAATGGACCTGGAGAGGGAGCCCTTGTATTGACTGACAGATGGATCAGCCCACCTAACCTTTTGAATCTTGGGAAAGTCCCAGGCTGCTGGCAGCAGAAAGTCAGTCTGAATTAGGAATCAAAGAGTGAACAGCTTGAGTGTGTCGAGCTGTGGTTTCTACCCAGTTCGCGTGGGAGAACTGTGGAAGGGCTAGTCTTGGTCTGCCTTCTACTGTCCCTTGCGAGGAGCTTCAAAGAAACCAGACAGCTCTAGAAGTTTGAGAGATTTAAGCCACTGACTTGATGACCATGCTTGAAACCTGAAGAAGATTGAAGATTTTCTGAATGCGATCGGCCTGTCAGGAACTGCATTTACCGCTGAACACCCGGTGTGGTGCAGAGACTCTGTGATTGCGACCGGACTGTCATCCGCCTGGTATAGTGGTGATTACTTTACTATAAATGTGCAGTGCTTTACTATAAATGTGCTTGTGGGTCTCAATTTGGTTCCCCACTGTGTGTGTCACTGTTCCCTGTCTGCTGGAGGCTGTATCCAGCTTTCTCAGACTCACATCCAGACTGTTCCTCGTTCTGGGCCTTGTCACACTGGCCCAGTCAAATTACTCACACCACAGAGAAAACCATTGGCGAGAGACCTGCCTGGGGATCAGCTCCCTGCTCAATGCCTTGAACAGGAAGGATGCCTCAGTGATTCTTGTGGGCCCTGCTTCTCCTGGCTCTCCAGCTTATCAACCTACAGTCTCAATTTCGTCCCTCTTGTGTCCTGTATTGGGTATCGGAGTAAACAGGTAGCTCCTGCAGCATCAGCTAAATCAAAAGTGTTGTCATCTAATTTACTTGTTTCTTGTCATGAACTGAACCATTCAGCTCCGGATTACAAATTGTGTGTAGTTGTGCATGTTTCTTTCTTCCATCACATGGCCCCAACCAGCTATGATGCCGGCCTACCCAGGGCAATGTCCAGGCTAGCCAACCTTAATTCCACCTGGGTACCCAGTGTGTGTGACCGTGCTGGGACTCTGAAGTGCATGCATGACTCCTTAATTGATTTAGCCTTTAAGCCAATCAACCTGATTATGCCCCTTCCTTGTTCAAGTCCCCTCAATAAATCAGATCTAAATCTTTTTGCATTTAATTTGACTGTGGTTCCAGTTTGTACCAAAAGCACTGTGCTGTTGTTATTTACTGTGTCTAGCCTTGTTTTACAGGGGGTCTCCAGGGTCGAACTGGTGGAACCAGCCCTGGCCAGTAAGTGCAAACAGTGTGGGGAATTGTATGCTGAATAGGTGCTACTGTGAAAGTGTTTGTTGTGAATTGTCTAGGCCACTAGAAGGGGAAGGGGGGTTTACAGTGTCCTGAGGCATGTCCAAGGTTAGCGTTGTTACTAACAACCCTGTCCTCCAGGTGGAGACACCCATTTCAGTACCCAGGCCCCTTAACCTGCAACTAGCCATGCAGGCAGGGGTAGTAGCCCTTGGGAGATAGTGCTACCTAGGGTTACACTTATCTAGCATTACTTGTGAAAATATTTAACCCATTCTTCTGATGAAACATAATTTTCTAGTTCTACCATCAAATCCTTACAGCCAGATGCCACTAGATACCAACATTTTTACTACCCTTTATCTCTGTTGCATCTATCATTTGTTTCCATTGTGCCACGTAATATTCCTTCTTTTTCCTTACCAATAACTTTCTATAGTCTTTTCTTAAAGTCTTTAAATTTCCCTTAACTTCTTTAGCGCAATGTTGTCTATATATTCTTATTCCCTTCATTAGTTGTCTTTTCATAACCTTGCACTCGTTATCAAACCACCCCATAGTTTTTTCATGAGTTTAAAGCTTCTTTCTTTATAGAGTTTAGCTTGTATCTGATTAAAGAAAGGTTTCAGTGTATCATAAAATACTATGGTGTCCAAATTACCCATTAATAGTATTGTATTCCTGTTGGTGAGTCATTCATCCTGTCCTGGAGTTCAGATGGTCTCATACTTTTTCCTACAGATCTTGTAAAAAGAGATG
This sequence comes from Neoceratodus forsteri, assembly GCA_016271365.2. Taxonomy (NCBI): domain Eukaryota; kingdom Metazoa; phylum Chordata; order Ceratodontiformes; family Ceratodontidae; genus Neoceratodus; species Neoceratodus forsteri. The sequence goes on along the minus strand of CM057455.1, from coordinate 826,672,982 downwards.
TAGTGACCATGTTAGTCCAGTCAACAGCATTACAGAAAAAATACAACAAATATGTTGCAGGTTCACTTTTCACCTGTGTTCACTTTTGACCTGAGGAAGAGAGTTTCACCTCTCGAAAGCTAGTCTTAAAATTAATTTTGTCAGTCCAATAAAAGGTATCACCTGCAACATATTTGTTGTATTTTTTCCCTACATTCCTACAGATCTACAAGGATGCAGCCTCCTTTATTTGTGTGTACCCTGATTTAAACCTGTGTTACACCCATTTGTCTCCATTTTTTTTGCAGGTTCATGGTGGTTTCACATTAGCTGTTTGCAGTCAAAAACCCTGCTTGTGACCTCAAACATCTTGTGGCCCTAACTTGCATTGTGATGTAGCCACTGAAGGAAACTCCTCCTCAGCATCTAATGGGGCCTTTGCATCAGTCTTTGGGAGTGGTGGTATGAGGAGCCTCTGTGTGCCTTTTAAGGCCACCAACCCTATGTAACAGGACAACTTTGTAAATAGGTCCTTGGATCTAAAGTTAGGTTTTGTCTAAAAATAAAGTTTTAACTACTTAACCCCTGAGTGCAACTGTCTATGGGACTCGTAGTTTTACATACTGTGCATGTGTATATATTGTTTTATATTTTTGGTAATAATGTCCTTTTAAAATATTTGTATCCAAAGCACCAAATGCACCACCTTTGAGACAGAATTTGATGAACCAGGAAGTCTCAGGTTTCAAATCCCAGCTGTGTTTTGTTACTGATGAGCAAAATAGAACCCCATGTTTGCACTCCAGCTGTTAGATTCGGTAAGTAGCAGAAATTGGTTTCATGGGTGAAAGCATGAAGCAAAACTTGCTTTCACAAATCTGCAAAAGCAGTTTTTGCTTTCTGGTTTCATTTGTGAATGCAGTTTTATACACTTTTTCTTTATTTCATGTGTCCCCACAGTTACCACCGTTAACTGCTACTGTGTATCGGGCCCCTGGTTTTTAAATTCAATAAATGTGTGAACAGCAGGTTTAAAGTCCCAACCAAGTCACTTAACTGCCCAGTGCTCCCAGGTTGCCCCTGAAAACAGGCACTTGTGCCTAGTGGGCCTTACTCGGTTACCAAAGACTAAAATAAACAATTAAAAAATTAAAGTCCCAACTATTTTTTTAGTTACTGATGAGCTAAAGACCCTATTTTTAACTTCAGGTATCAGACCAGGAGGTGTCAGAAACCACTTTAGTAAATGAAATTATAACGTGAAGGGACAGCCTGCAGAGTAATTGTAGTAGGCGAGGATTTGTCTGTAGCTCCTCCCATCAAATACCTGAGCTGGTCAGGGTAGTTAGGTAGTTTATTTATTTAGTTAGTTATTTACAGACCCCTGATGAAGGCTACAGTTGAAGCATCGGGGCTAGTGCTGTGAGATCAAAAGCTTTCTGAAGTGGTATACACTTGTGCTTGTTCTCAAATAAATTAAGATTTTACAGTACACTGCAAGCCACTACTATGGACAGTTTCGTGCAGCTTTAATTTGTCCATCTAAAGCAATGTCTGTAGTTGCTGGCAGGGGGCAGCATTGCCTAACAGAGCTCCACTCACAGGATTTCTGTTACTGTACTGCATTCTGCATTCCATATTCTGAGCGAAAGCACTTTTCAACAGCTCTGACGTACTGCTAACTAAGCTACACCCCGTAGATGGAGAATGCTATGGTGTATCACAGTAAGTACAGCACTGTAAGCATATCTTGGTCTGGTAATGCACGGTGGGGAACCGTGGTAAAGCCACAGCATTGTTCACTATCTTGGGGGAGGGTTGAGTTACCTAATGGGATCTGCTTATCAACTGCTCTGCTTGTCTGCCCCAATATGCTTATCTGTTTTAAAGTTCGAGGAGAGAGATGTGAACGGTGAACGGGAGGGAGGTTGGTGGGGTAAATCACAGACAGATAGACAAAATGACAGCTGCCAGCAATTAACTAAATTAGCCAAGTCCAGAAGTGCTCACTTAATGGCCAGCATTTGCACATTTACGGACTGTTAACTAAATCAATTATCACCGCTGGGTCCTCTAAATGGCTTACTTAGCGCTATTCACTCCCATCGGCTGTCCGCAGTTGCTGGCATACAATGTCCACTTAAATAGGCAAAACTAATATTACAGCCCATGGGGATGGTTTGGGTTTTCAGTTTTTGTCCGTATTTCCCGATTGTCTGTGGTAACCGTGTCTGCTGTAGGTGGGGTTTACTGTACATTGCATCTAAGTCTTGGTGCCATTGTGGATTACTGCTGCTCTGAAGTGCTGAACTTTTTGCTGAACTGTTTGTGTTTGGGGCTGGATGGTCCAGCTCAGGACCCATTCCACTAACCACCAGCACACTGTCTTCCTGATTTGCCCTTCCATCGAACACCTGAGCTGGTTAGGTTAGTCAGGTAGTTGCCTTCCCCAGGAAGAGAGCCATGAAGGACTACCCAAAGGTAGGTGATTCTGTTCAGAGGAAAGGAGCAATGGGCTTAAATTGGCCTGCTTGGTCCCAGTTCAGCCTCTTGCTCTCTCCCTCCAGTCAGAATTCCTACCAACCCACCCTCATAAAAGTCTGGTTTCCAGTCAGATAGGGTAGAGATCCCTATCCCATTGGGGGGGGGGGTTGATCATCTTGGGGTTTGAGTGTGGGAATTAACTTTTCCAATTTTTCCCCCATGTGGTTTACCTGGTTTTTTTTTTTTTGCTTCCTTCAGTTGGTGCTTAGGCTCATAAGGAGTTGTACATGGGGGAATGGGGGATCTGCTTACAGTCTGGAGATGTTCTCCTCCAGGCCAGCATTAGGTGAACTCCAGATGACCAGGGGCCCATCTCAGGCTGGTCAAGGGATAACTTCATTGAACTAATCCCATTTGTGAAACACCATCCTATGCAGAGGGGCATATATCACAGTGTACAAGGGCCCCCCTCACCTTGGAGACCCATCCTTCTGGATGCCTTACCTCTGGACAGAGGTCTGGTTAGAGGGCCCTATGGGTTGCAGTGAACTGGTGTAAGACTTTGACTATCCATTACTTTGCTGAGACTCCTGAACTGTGCATGTCAAGCTGTAGGATACAACATTTACATATGTTTAATAAACCCCAGACTGTATCCATTTCCTCCAAGATGTTACAGTAGAAGGGGGTAATGATGCCTACAAAGACAAAAACAGTTTTGAAAAACTGCTATTGCAAATTTCCAACAATGTATTTACACTTGGTCCAAGAGTTGCAACAGTGATTTTAGAGGCCATGCATGAATTAACCTTATACAACTTACAGTTGAATTTTTAAGTTATGCTTATGAAAAAAATGTTTTATATTTGTTTATAACTTTTATATTAAAAACACAAATCCATTTCAAAATAACAAAACAACCACATTTGAGACAGGATCTAAAGAACATGCAAGTTTTATGTTTCATTTTTCAAGTCACATGAGTTTTTCAGTTAATGATGCACAAAAAAGCCCTTTTTACATTATTTTTAACATTTTTGCCATCCTACAGCACACAACCTTCCTAGTTAAATCTCACTAATCTTGGGAAATTTTGTGATCCTACTGCAAAAAGCAAGCATGCCAACTTTCAGGTTCTTTCATCCAAGGGTGGGTGAGTCATAAGCAATGAATATTGAAGTTTTGCACTGAGGTGCCTTTTCAACCCTAGTGCCACTACTGTGGCACAATATTACTGTACATTATAAATGACTCATTTTGCCTGGTTTCCATTTACTTTCTCAAAGTGGTATCTTCCAGAGTACATGATGATGCAGTATATGAGAAAACTGTGTCAAATCTTTTTTATCTCGGTGGCTGTATACTGTGTTTATCTCAAGGTTTCTGCTCTACATGAAGGTATTATCTGTTTATGATGACAGAATTCAATTGATTAGTTTTGTGATGCATATGAGGGGTTATGAATTAATTAAAAATGGTATAATGTTTTATAAGACTTACCTGGTACATGATGTCATTAATTTATTTCATATGCAGTAAGACCTGGTGGGTTCGTTTCAGCTTTGAAACATTTGGTCCTTGACATTAGGTTCAGCAGGCTACAAATAGGGATATTGGGCACCCCTTAGCTACCCTTGTTCCACCCTCCCTGGTCATCCAGTCAAATTAAAAAAAGAAACTTGGCACCTTTGCACAGTGCCAGATGCTAGAACTTGTTTTTTTTTTTTTGAATCCAAAATGTCTGGAGGGGAAGGAGGAGGTAGAGAATGACTGGGGTGGGTGAATGAGTGGTCATGGATTAACCCTGACAACCTAGGAAGGGCAAAGTGTTTTTTTTGTATTATCTGGCTGAAGTGATCCCAGAGTGATCCCAAAGATTAACTAGGCTGAATCAAAGGTAAAAGTACGGAACTGTGGCACATTCACAGAATACAAATTCTTTATCAGCTCATCCCTAGTGTTAGATGGTGCAGGTTTACAGATTAGTGCCTTTGGCAGTTTTGCCCTTTATGGTCTTCTTTCAAATATATTATGACATGACTAAGGTCCTGTACACAATAGAGTAATGGTTTAAGAACCATTTTAGAACTGGTGCCAAGCTTGCTAAATAGGTCAAAACCTGATTAAAGGTGGTAGTCATGAGGCGGGGGGGTGTTTAATATCTTCATCAGTGACTTAGTGGATGGGATCAAGTGCAAAATTTGCTTGTTTGTGAATGACACAATGCTGTGTGGGAGGGTGGACACCGAGAAGGAGAGACAGGAACTAAGGGAAGACCTGGTTAGGTTAGAGAAGTGGTCTGGCATTTGGCAACTAGGGTTCAACACTAAAAAGTACAAAGTTATGCACTAAGGGGCAGGACCCCAGAGACCAAATACAGGTTAGGTGATATTCAGGTCACCAAGTCTGAGAAAGAAAAGGACCTGAAGGTTATTTATTTTATTTTATTTTATTTAGTTTTTATTGACCGGGTAAGTGCACTAGACAAATCCTGCCTATTTTCAGGCACGACCCAGGGGAGGAGGATACAGATGAATGCCAACTGACCTTGAACCAGATTAAGCTGTTGGTGGTATTTTTAGTGAATGATGGAGATTTGGCCAGGACACCGGGGAAATTCCCCAACTCTTTTACGATAAGTGCCATGGGATCTTTAACATCCACCTGAACTACCACCAATCCAGGCAAATGGGACTTCAGTTTAACGTCTCATCCAAAAGACGGCACCTCAGAATGCAGCACCCCTCTCATGCTGCACTATAGTGTCAGTACTGGGATATTAACCCAGGTGCCAGATGTGGAACTGAACCCACAGCCCTCTGATCTCCCAGCCTCAGAGGTGAGTGTGCTACCTACTGAGCCACTGACACTGCATGTTATCATCCAGAGTGACCTGAAGCACTCGGCACACTGCAGGAGAGCAGCATCAAATGCAATTCGAATGCTGGGCTGCTAGCCAAGGGGATTACCAGCAGGAAGCCATAGGCCATACTACCTTTGTACAGGTCACTGGTAAGACCGCAAAGAAAGAACAGTGTGCAGTATTGATGCCCTTATCTTAAGAAAGCTGTCAACTTGCTGGAGACAGTCCAGAGAGGGTGATCAAGATAAATCAGGCCAACAGAGCAATAACTACAATAAGAAGCTCAAGGCTCAACACATACTCCCTTGAGGACAGAAGGGAGGAGGCTATAATCCATACCTTCTAATACCTTTTAAAAAGAGCTGAAAACTTATCTGTGGAGCATGGCTTTTTACACAATTAATTATTTATTAATGCTCTGGTTTTATTATCATATATTTTTATCTCGTGGCATGTTGATTTTATTCATATGTTTGTGTGTGTAATGATTGAATTGTTTAAATTGTTCAGCACCTTGATATGTTGAAAGGTGCTATATAAATAAAAATTATTATTATTATTATTATTATTATTATTATTATTATTATTAGGTATTAATTCAGTGAACATTGATGGCCTCCTTAGCCTTAGTAGGAACAAGTCCACTAGGGAATAGCCTAAAGTTGTTAGTGAGAAGCTTTAGAGACAGAGATGAGAGCACTTTTCACTCAGAGAGTGAGTGGCCAAGTGGAATGAGTTGACAGAGGAAGTGGTCTCCCTGAAAATGGTGGATAGCATCAGTAGAGGTGGGACTGAATGAAGAGGAGAGTTGCTGGGGAAAGGGGTATTGAGGGGGGTCTGGGAAATTTGGGAGGGTGCAGGTCCCACTGTAGATATAGGGAGACCTGCACAATTGAGCAGATAAGATAGACCATAAGGCCTTTATCTCCTGGCATATTTGTGTGTATGTTAAGATTTACCATGTTACTGTGGCCACATTCTGTTTTTCCACACTTAATCCCATTTTAGACCATTTTATAACATGTGTTGTATACATATCCACTAGAATCCTTCTCCAGTTTCAGCAACTGTACTATGCATCAGAGGGCTATGTATCCCAGCAGTCTATTGCATATCCATGATGATTTGCATAGTTGCTAAGTACAGTCTCCTTGTGTAGTAATGGTATCCCTCACTATGAGAATAGCTGTCAACCTGGCAGCTTTGAGATTTATGGCACACAAACAGTTCTTCAGTTAAAAACTTAAGCTCCAGAAAGAAGGCAGGAAATGGAGATAGAGAAGAGCAGCTGAGCTCCATTTAAACCTGCTAAAAATATTTTTTAGCATGCAGAATGTAATAGCATGCTGCTATCTTGGTGCAAGTGGAAACAGAGCAGTATGGGTGGTGGGGCAAACTGATAGATGGTGAGAGGAAATTGTGCTTGTTACTTGGAACAATGTTGAATGGGTTCCTAATTTCAGATTGTCAAGGGAGACATTTTTAATGATTTGCACAGAAATAGGTCCACTGCTACACCAGTAGAATACAAGGCACAGATATGCAATTGTAGTGGAAAAATGGGTGGCAGTAACATTGTAATGACTAGCCACAAACATTGAGAAGCTGACCCTAAGTCATATGTTTGGTGTCGGTCAGGCTACAGTTAGGCAGATTGTAACTGTTGTTTGCAAAGCAATAGTGAAACTACTAATGCATATAGTTATAGTAATACCGCACACTGATGCTATAATACAGTAGCTGGATTTGAAAATGACTGGTGTTTCTCAAAGTGTGCTGAAGCAATTAATGGATCAAACTTTCCAATCATTTGCCCTCCTAACAATGCCACCAAGTATTATAACTAAAAGTGTTATTACTCAATTATAATAACTGGTTTCCCTTTTTTCCCCATCGGGAAACCGTGGCATAATTTGTCATAATAAAGGAGTGTTTATTACGGCAAACATGTGCACAGATTCCCTTATTCTGTGCATGCACCAGCCACAGTTCCTCACTTCTCCACCACTCGCCGAACTCCTGGGACACTAAACCACCACCTGGAGAAAGCAGTAAGTAATAAAAAAAAATGCACCAAAAGGACTTGTTTTTAGCTCCCCACAAGATTAAAAAAAAACTTTAATTAAATAATGGTGACCGGGGCCACGCACTCTAACTTAACTGGACCACGGCCACACAACAACTTTTTATTTCATATAATTGCTGAGATGATAAAAGGGAAACCCAGCAATTATATAAAATAAAATATGGGTCGGTGTGTGTAAATTCATTTGAAGAGATGTGCAAGAACAAGGGGGCACAATTTGAAGATAGAGGTGGGACGGCTCAGAGGTAATGTTAGAAAGTATTTTTTCACAGAGAGAGCTGTGGATGCATGGAACAGCCTTCCTGAGGAGGTTTTGGAGTTAGGAATAGAGGGAGAATTCAAGAATGCATGGGACAGACATAAAGCAATTCTAGTGGGGTGCACGAGGAAGTAAGCTGTGGATTAACTAGAATCCACAGCTTATCCTACAGGTAGGGAAATGGGCAGACTGGGTGGGTCAATTGGTCCTTATCTGCCATCAAATTCTATGTTTCTATGTTTAATTCAAAGTTTGCACACACCCTTGGGGTAAGATGCTATTTATAAACCCCTCAAGCTTCTCTCTTAGGGTTTATGTAGCATCTAACCCCTCGTGTGAGTGTAAACTTCTTGTTAAACACACACCGACCCATACTTTATTCTATACGTAATGCAAGTCTTGGTTTTGACCATAGGTACAGTTTTATGGACATAAATGTGGGACAGCCTAGTAAAGTGTACAGTGTGTTTTCAAAAACAGTGCACTGTATGAAAAGGGACAGAAAGGAACACTTCTCATAGCTGCCACGTGTTACTAGAAATGTTCAGCTACCAGCAATGATTGTGGGTGACCCTGCTTACCCTCTTTTTCCATTGGTAATGAAACCTTACCAAGACTATGAGAACTATGTCAAAAGGCAATTCAACTATCGACTGTGTAAAAAGCATGCATGGTTGTTGAACGTGTCTGTAGAAGATTGAGGGGTAGATAGCATAGCCTGCTGAAAAGGAATAATTTTAATACTGTTTTAATATTGAAAATGTGCCAGCTGTTGTTGTGGCATGCTGTGTGCTGCGACATTTGTGAAATCAACAGCACCAGTTCAGTTTGTGCTGGATGTCACAAAAGAGACTGACATTCTGCAGCAGTCTGACTGTAGCACAGTTCCTTCCACGATGACATGTCAATGGCAACACGGTCCAGGCAAGCTGCTGTCATTTGGGCTGCACTGTTGGACTATTTTGTGTCACAAGGCTGATTATGGACAAGCAAACAGAGATGACAAATGTGATGCTATTGAATAGATGAACTCATTCTTAAAACTTGGAAGTGCACAGACATTTAATTTTGAATACCGTTTCATTTTGTTAAAAATTGTGTATACTTTTTACTCATCTAAAACATTTGCAGTTAAAAACAGTGAAACTGCAAATGTTCTATACTGTTTACTAATTTAAAACATTTACAGTTTCACTGGTTTGTAACTTGTGTCATCATACTGTTATTAAACCCATTTGATTGGTACGTTATGTACTTTAATTTAATGTTTACATAAGAGAAAATCAATATGTTTAGAAAAAGGTAACTAAGTACTGATCATTAGGCTATAGAAATCATAGCATAAGTCATAAATTCTGAGTTTGAGATATTCATAAGCCATAAATTATCATTAGGCTGTAACTGGAATCATCACAGTCGATATAAGCCATACATTCTCAGTTTGAGATATCCATAAGCAGGATGTCCGGTGACATCACCGCTAGGGATGCAAGGCTAGCTGCCGAGCTCCATTGGCCCGATCACCAAAACTGCTCCTACAAGATGATTTTTATACTAAAACAGCCAGATATAAGAACCAAGGAGCCCTACAATTGAATAGGATGTCATCATTAAAGCTATCTGAACAGCAAATAAAAGATTCCTCTTGATTACCACTGACCATTCTGCCCTCCACGGAGCATCAAACTAAGATGGCAGATCCGCATTTCATTCAGGCTGTACAACCTAGCAATGCAGCAATCCTCATGGAGCTTCAGGACTTCAGAAGTAGGCCTGCAATTTTCGCTCAGAGCCAGCAATGGAGCTAAACAAGCTCATTCAACGAGTGACTGAAGTAAAAAGCCACACAATGGACTTGGACACCCAAGCAGATCGGCTAGAGAGGTTAATAGTCCATGTCCTAGAGGAACAACAAGCACTCAAAGATAAATGTGAGGACTTAGAAAATTGCTCATGGCGTAACAACTTGCAGATCCATGGGGTACCAGAGAACGAGGAGGGCAGGGACATGTCTAAATTTGTGATATCCCTTTTACGGAACACTCTACAATTGGACCCCATCATGCGTTTAGATGTGGAGAGGGCGCACAGGGCCATCCAGCCAAAACCGCAAACTCCGGATGGCAGGCCAAGAGCCATAATTCTAAGGCTACTAAATTATGCAGTTAAACAACAATTATTGACCAGGGCCTGGAGAGTGAAAGAAACTAAGCATAAGGACCACAGAAACTATTTTGACAACGATTACTCCCCAGCAATAGCTACAAGATGCAGGGCCAGTGCACCAATACTGCGAGTGTTAAAGAACAACAACTGCACTTCACTACCCCCTATCCAGCCCACCTCACAGTCATGTTCCTGGGAGGTCCACAAACCTTCAACACTCTGAAGGAGGCCATTAAAGTGCTGCAGGAGAAAGGAATAGAGACCCCTCTACCTCCACGAGGTGCAGCAAGAAAGGAGTTACAAACACGTCATTAAGAGTCCCAGCAAAGCTTCAGACCAACAATCCAGAAATGTCAAGGAATCTCTACATTACAGGACATCAAAAAGCTGCTGTAGACATTTCAGAGGGTCCAGGATGGCTGAAACCCCTATCCTAGGGGTGAAACTTTCTGTTTTAGCTGGCCCTACATGACATGGTACAGAGGGCCTGGGGGACTCATGAGACATAACAATTTGGACCTGATTATTGTGGGGGAAGGTGGGGAAAGCCTTAAACAAAAGTGAGATGACACAATGAAAGGTATAATTGTAGTTAATGGTATACTACTAAGGGTTGCTCTCTCATGTGCTCTTTCACGCTCGGGGGGTGGGGTTGGGGAGGCAGCGTGGTTGGGCACAAAAACGATCGACCTGCACAATACATCAATCTTCAGGCTGACGTGGAATACAAGTTACTAGGTCTTGCTTGTTTTATTAGAACTTGGGGAGAACACCAGCCCCCCCGGCGGTAGACGATTTGTGCGGTCATCCTGAATCATGAGCGCTCCAAGAACACTTATGCTTTGGCTTTTACTGGGCCTAGCCCAGCACAGGATGACTCTAGGCATCACTTGGGCATAGACAGAATGCCATGCTGGGGCCCATGGCACCCACAAGGTTTACAATCTAAGGGATCTGACCATCATCCCAATTTAGAAGGGAACATTTCTCCTTCCTACCTTGAAGTCAATTTTAAAGCAGAATGCAACTTGCAGTATATCTGCTCCAGTTCAGTTGTTACTGTTACAAGTTTTGGGACCATCTAAATGTTTAAAAGGTGGCCATATTGTTTGTTTAATAAATGAATCAGGCAGTCTAGAACTGTGACAGATGGCTACAATTGGCAGAGAGGCAGGCACTTTTACAAGGTTTAGGTGCACCAAACCAAGGTGTATAACATCAACACCAGAGTGGCCTGCTCTCTCTATCTCTAGAAATAGAAAATGTTCCAAGGCACCCCCTTCTACGTGGTCGGGGGGAGTTCTGTTTATATGTCAAACAATGCTGTACATAGGTGCCGGAACAGAGGGGCCACTAGGGCCATGGCCCTACCACTTCTATAAGTGGCCCTACCACTTTTGCTATCATGGTAAAATATTTAATAGGAAAACGTACCCTGACATCCTTGGCCTATCACTTTTCAAACTGTTCTGGCACCACTGATGCTGTACATTGAAGATATATATTGTATTTACATGTTTTTTGTTACAGCGAAGGACCCAGTTGGAAGGGTCTAACTGTTACCAATAAGTTAATTGTCTAAAACAAAAAAAAGATGTCAAAAGCTTAAAGGCATTTAATAGGACAGAACTGAGAAGACTAGTAGGAAATTCAGTATCATCCTGGGGAACAATCAGATTACAGAAAGGAAGCACAAGTCAAAAGGGGAGAAGAGAATATGGGACATATCTCACTATACGCCTCGGATGCAGAAATAAAAATTGGCTAGATCCTCTTTAACTTTGTCTTTGAATATTAATGGGTTGCATAGTCTAGTAAAGAGGTCAAGACTCATACAATACCTCAAAAAGGAGAAGCTGGGTGTGATTTTCCTCCAGGAGACTCACCTCTCAGCTCTAGAGCACGATAAATTTAAAAGGTGGAGGGTAGTAGCCTCAGCACACAGATCAGGATGGAGAAGAGGGGCAGTAATCTTAATAAAAGAGGGTACACTGTTTGAATTACAGGAAGTATTCAGAGACAATGAGGGGAGATATGTGATAGCTACAGGTCTGCTCTATAACAGACGGGTGACACTGGCCTCGGTATACCTCCCCCTGGGGTCAACCAAGAATGCAGCACAAAAGTTTTTTGCACAACTATTGTGGATGCTTCAGGAAGTTGTTAATAGGTGGAGATCTCAATATAGCCTTAAATCCATCGTTGGATGTGTCCTGTTGTCTCTCTCAAACCCATTATAAAAATACTTGGGAAGAACCATAGCATCACTGGGCTTTATAGACCTCTGGTGCCAGACCTTCCCCACAGGAAGACAATACACACATTTATCTCCCAAGACAGGACTGGCATCCAGACTAGACTATATTTTTACCATGGTGGAGCATTTAGGCAATATACAGGATGTCTGGCATGGAGCAACCTTCCTGCTGGATCATGCCCCAGTCTTTACTAAATTTGCCTTGGGGACCCAAGAAGACATTCTGGAGATTTAACCTGACGCTCCTTAGAGATGCTGAGTTTACTCAGCTAGTTCAAGATGTAATCCCCAGAATCATACAGGAGAATGCCAGCTCGGAGGTTCCCAATACAACAATGTGGAACACGATAAAAACAGTACTATGGTGAGTGATAATGGCCTATGCCAATAGGGAAAAAAAAGGCCAGGAATGCACAGCTCAAGCAATTCCAGGTGGAACTGGCTACGCTTCAGTCCTTTTATGCCCAAGGAGACACAACAGTAAAACCGCAGATTCTGAAATTAAAACAACAAATACAAAAAAATTGTAGATACACAAATACAGCAACAGCTGTTCTACCTGAAAACTGCTACATGAGGGAGGCCCTAGGAAACACGTCTACAGCCAGAAAGCTTAGAGCCCAGAAAACAAAGGCATGTGTTTTGACAATGAAGTATCCATCCACAGAGACCTTGGCCATAACCCCTCAAGTCATCAGAAAATAATGGCCACCTACTATAGAGAGCTGTACAAAGCAGAGGATCCTTGTCTACCCCAAATCGAGGAATACCTGGTGAAACTACACCTCCTAAGATAACACAACAGCAAGCCCAAAACTTATAGCCCCAATAACCAGGAGAAAATGGACATAATAATAAAAAAAGCAAATACACTAAATTCCTCAGCCCACGTGGATATCCCCTAGAATTCTACAAAAGTTCAAAGATCTTTACTCCCTCCTTTTGAAAGCCTCACATGAGGTACAGGAAGGCAAAGTCCCCCGTCCTGGTGGTTTGCAGTTCTGCAGCCATCCCCATACCAGACAAGGACCCAAACTCCCATCTTCCTACCAACCAATATTGATGTTGAATTTCGATTATAAACTCTATATCACTATTTTGGCCAGACAGATGGAAAATTTCTTACCCAATATAATAAACCCAGACCAAGTGGGTTTTGTATCTCAGTGTCAGGCAGATGATGCAGTCAGGCGTACTTTCCTAATAAAAGACTATGCCAGCCAGAGATGCATACCCCTCACGCTGTTAGGCTTAGATGCTGAGAAAGCATTTGACAGGGTGTTCTGGACACTTTTTTGGGCCACCCTGGCACAATTTGCTTTCCCTGATGCATTGATAACACAGCTTCAACAGATCTATGCAACACCCCAAGCTTATCTGAAACTAGATGGTTCACTCCCAGACTCCTTCCCCTTACAGAGGGGAACTTTCCAGGGCTGCTCCCTGTCTCCCCAACACTTTGCCCTTTACCTAGAACCTCTGGCACAAGGCATACAGCTATAGCCTGATACAGAAGGAATCCCAATGGGGGAGAGGCACTGTAAAATGTCACTCTTTGCGGATGATATTTCACTTACCCTAGCCTCACTGGAGACCTCCATACCTAAGGTTTGGGAGCAAATAGTTATATATGGGTCCCTCTCAGGATACAAGATAAATCAGCAGAAAACGGAGGTACTGCTGTGCCGATTAACCCCTACAGTGTCCCTGAAAAGAAAATTCCCATTCAAGTGGCACAAGCAATCAATGCGATACCTGAGTGCCAAATTACATAAAAATCCCATACATGAGAAAATGACAAACTTTGAGTCATTGACTCAGCAGCTAATAGAGGATACCACAAAATGGGCTCAGCTCCCACTGAGGTTTCTGGCCAGGGTTAAGGCGATTAAACAAAATATATTCCCTAGAATTTTATTTTATTTAAGAACGCTGCCCATTGTCCCAAGCTAAATGTACTGTCAGGCTTGGAACAAACTCATTTCCAGATTTATATGGCAGGGCAAACCCCCTAGGATACAGTATACAATATTGCAACTGCCTAGGGAGCAAGGTGGGCTAAATCTACCTAACTTATAGAGATATGGAATGGCAGCACAGCTGCAAATCCTTCTCTGCTGGCTGAATCCCCACTATAATACCCCCTGGAAGCAGTTTGAAATTGATTGGAACAGCATGCTGGACCTAACAGACTATCTCTTGGGGGCAACCTCCAGCCTGTTGACACCTGACTAGATTTTCCAAATACGCAGCCACTTCCCTTAGAAACTGGCTATCCATTCTGCGTAAGTTCCTAACACTCCCTGAACAACTCTACTTAGGATCTCTTAGAATAGAGAGAGCCCAACAGCAAGTCAGTCTTGACAGACACATACTGAGGTGGTGCAGATGGGGACTAAAGCAGGTCTTTCAAATAATAGGGCCAGTGGGGTTCCACTCATTTGTGAGAGTACAGACACTGTTCAGGCTCCCACAGGGGAACATGGCCATATACCTACGACTAAGATCCCTGATGCAATATTCAGAGGAGGCTTTGTCGGCCATAGCAGAGAAGCCTCCATTACTAATACAGTTGGCGCTCTCGCAGGTGAGGGGAGATGCCACGGCCCACTTAATAAGCAGGTTATACACAGCATTAAATGAGAGGAACAGTTACAACTGCGAACATCAGGGAAGCATGGGAAAAAGACATGGGAATAGTGCTTTGGAAGCAGATTGGATTTCTATGCACTCCCAATACTCAAGGCCTCCAGTTCTCTATTGGAGGGAGTATGCATGGAAACTATGCAGCAGGTTCTTTAGAACTCCAGTAAAGGTGGCAAAGTATGTGGGAAATATAGCGGCAGAGTGTTGGAGGGATTGTGGCACTAACAAAGCTGACCAAAGGCATATTTTCTGGGACTGTCCACTTCTAACATCTTATTGGAAAGACATAACCAGAGAGATAGGACATATCTTGAGTTGCCCGGAACTCTTGTCCCCAGTGTACATCCTAACAGCAACTCCCCTCCAAGGGCAGAAAGTCAGTAAGGCCACATACGCCCAGACTACACTTTTGCTATTAGCAGCCAAAATGGTGATAACAAGGCAGGGAGGGAAGTCAGAATAGCAAAGGCCCAAACTGAGGAAAAGATAGCTAACTCAGTTAAGAAGGGGATAAAACCTTTATAGAGACATCAGGGAGCGTAGAAAGACAAAGGGAGGCATAGTGAGGCTGAATAGAATGGACAGTGGGTGGGCAGAGAGGGACAGTGAAAAAGCAGGGATACTGAATGAATATTTCTGCTCAGTATTCACAAAAGAGGGGAAGGTGCCTAATCCAGTTAACAGAAGCACTCTGGATAGGGAGGGTTGATCCCAGTTCTTTCACAGAAGAAAGGGTTCTGAAAGAACTCCTAAAACTGAAAGTGCACAAAGCAATGGGGCCTGATGGAATTTACCCCAGAATTCTAAAAGAATTAAGGGGACAACTAGTGACACCGCTGACTACCCTTTTTAACAAATCATGGGAGGATGGTGTGGTATCTGAGGACTGGAGAAAGGCGGATGTGATTCCTCTTCACAAAAGTGGGAGCAAGATGGAGGCAGAAAACTACAAACCTGTCAGTTTGACCTCTGCAGTAGGGAAAGTAATGGAATTACTTCTGAAGGAAAGAATTGTTGAGTACCTAGAGGTCAGTGGGGCACAGGACCCAAGGCAGCATGTGTGCACAGTGGGGAAGGTCATGTCAGATGAATCTAATTGATTTCTTTGACTGGGTGACTAAAGTAGAAGACCAGGGTGGGAATGTGGACATGGTCTACTTAGACTTTAGCAAGGCATTTGGCACAGTCCCACACAAAAAGATTAATAAATTAACCAGCCTTGGAGTGGATCCCAGGGTGGTAGCCTGGGTAAAACATTGGCTGGGCAACAGGACTCAGAAGGTAATTGTAAATGGAGTCCATTCTGAAGAAAGAGAGGTTTCTTTAGGGGGTTACCACAGGGTTCAGTACTGGGTCCAGTCCTTTTTTAATGTCTTTATAAGTGACATTACAGAGGGACTGGAAGGAAAAGTATGCCTCTTTGCAGAAGACACAACGATCTGCAACAGGGTTGATACACAAGGAGGAGTGGAAAGGATGAGAAGGGACTTGGCAAGGTTTCTAGGAATGGTCAGAAGTATGACAGCTTGGATTTAATGCGAAGAAGTACAAAATAATGCACAAGGGAAACAAAAACACAAGGGAAGACTACACAATGGGGAAGGGGTAGTAACAACAACAAAAATGGAAAGGGACCTGGGAGTAATCATATCAGATGACCTTAAGGTTGGCAAGCAATGTGAGAAGGCAGTAGGGAGAGCTGGGGGGATACTGGGATGCATAGGGAGAGGCATTACCAGCAGAAAACAAGAAGTTGCTATCCCTCTGTACAGGCAGTTGGTGAGACCCCATCTGGAGTACTGTGTCCAGTTCTGGAGACCTCATCTCTGCAAGGACATAGACAGGATGGAGGCAGTCCAGAGGAGGGTAACTAAAATGGTGCAGGGTCTGCAAAAGAAGCCATATGAGGAGAGACTAAAGGAGACTAATATGTATACCCTTGAGGAAAGGAGGAGAGGGGACACATGATAGAAACGTTACATACCTCATTGGAATCAACAAAGTCCAAGAGTGCAGCATCTTTCAGAAAAAGAGATATGCAAGAACAAGGGGACACAATTTGAAGATAGAGGGGAACGGCTCAGGGGCAATGTGAGGAAGTATTTTTTCAGAGAGGGTGGTGGATGCATGGAACAGCCTTCCTGAGGAGGTTGTGGTGTCTAAAACTGTAGGAGAACTCAAGAATGCATGGGACAGACATAAGGCAATTCTTGAGAGAATAGGCTGTTGTTTAACCAGGATCTGCAGCTTATCCTGTAGGTAGAAATGGAGCAGACTAGGTGGGCCAAGTGGTCCTTATCTGCGTCCAAAGTCTATGTTTCTATTGAGGTACTACAACCCCTCTGACCAAAGCAGAATGAGTCAGCCTAACCAGAGGGATACATGCAATAGAAAGGCTATTAGCCCACATGAAAGATAGGGTAAATAAGTTCCAAGACAGGTGGAGTAGATGGGTGAGATACCAACTAAATACATATCCAGACTTTGTCCTTTGACTACAAAAGAGGGGGAAAATAAGTCATTTAATAATAAAGGGGCTATCTTCTTAATTTTATGACTTGTCAAACTTGATTTAAGCTGCTTATGTAATATGAGGACTTGATCTGATTGTATCACCTACTGAGAAGAACAAGAAGAAGAGATGAACTCTCAGGAGTACTGCAGGAGAAAAATCCCAATTGCTAGACTTTAAAATGATTAATATCCCCAAGGACTACTGAGTAAACATAGAGACATTAAAAAAAGAAATTGGTTCTCCATGTGATTAAGAATGATCTGAAACCCATGTACTTTTTAAATCAAATCTGCATGTGCTATGAATTTGAAATGCCTACTCTGTCTGAGACACCTAATAAAAAATATTTTATAAAAAAAGAGATATCCATAAGCCAGAAATTATCTGTTTGCAATATTGCTAATTAATTACTTTCAAGTTATAAACTTGAACAGGTGTCCAACTGATCATTTTAAAAATGTGTAGAGAGTTCACTGAAACAATTAATGAAAATTACACCAGTGGAACACAGTGCCTTAATCCTAGAGTGGACTCATGAGACAGTCCCCATCTTCACACCGAGGAAATCTACTCAAGTTATAAAGTTTTGTACTTTGCCTTAGTGTACTGATTGCCTAGTAGTTTAAAATATAATCAGTACAATGTATTCTGGTTAACAGTTATGCCCAGTCTTGTTTGTTACTTTGTTTGTTTGTTTGTGAAATGCCTTTTAATAAAGAATCAGTGGAGTCTCAAAATGAAATTTGCCATAATCACTACAAGCGTGTGATAATTTTACTGCCTACATTTGTAAGCCTCTGTAAAGATTTTCAATAAATTGTTCTCACTGAATTTTATCTAGTGTCTGGAGTGCTGGTTCCTTTGTTTATATGTGACATTTATATTTTTCCAGCACCCACTGGTTTACTAGAGCGCAGCCTGATTTTGTATATTAATAAAGGCCCCGTTTACACCATTCGATTTGCAGCACATTAACCCATGCGCAACAGTTGATGCACTGCAAATCGCAACATGTGGACACTCACCTTCAATGCACCTTCAGATGCCTCCTCGCTCCCACTTTCTGATCTGATGCAGCAGCGGAACGCCCAGCAGATTGAGTGGCTTGCCATGTTGTGTAAACTCACTTCTGCTCTCAGTCCACATCAGTGGGCTATTTTTCTGGCCTACACATGAACAAACAGAGCCTGCCACACTGAAGGAACAGCCCTGTTGCAGTGCACAGTGCAGCACTGCATGAAAGGCTTGTAAATTGTTAATGGTGGGCTCAGGCGGCAGTGCACCAGAAGGAGGCGATCAAAAATCAGGAGCGATGTGGTAATGTAAACAGGGCTAAAGAATCAGTAACTGTGAACTTAAACATAAAGAACTATGTATGGTTTGAAAATATAATAGTGAGTGGCAAGCATACGGCCACGTGTACTTGCAACATAGGCCAGAGGTATAGCCAAGTGAACTTGCAACACAAGACATATGTGCAGCCAAATGCACTTGCATTATAGGACAGAGGTATAGACAAGTTCACTTGCAATACAGACCACTAATAAAACAGAGTGCACTTGAAACATAGGCCAGAGATATAGCCAGGTGCACAGAAAACATTCCAACAGTAATTTAGCAGAATTACTATAAAAAAATCATACTGTATAACGAATGCTCAACAGTTCAGTCCATGTCATTGTCTCTGACAGTAACTCCTCATTCAGGCTTTTACTAGATGTTGATATCAGACATACAGCATGTGGAACACAATTATCAGACGTGGATGGTTGCAATTGTTGATAATGTTGCATTACAACATGCTTTGGAGCGGCTGAAACCTCGATGTTGATTCCTTGATTCAGCATAAAAGGATTTGATAAGAGAGCAGACTGTGGTTCATTCACATTAGATGGCACAAATATCTGTATGAGCGTTTTGAAAAAAAAAGGAACATTTTGCTCTACCTCGTGCCTTTGCAGTCTCTTTTCCATTTCATACTCCACTGCTGCTCTCTTTTTCTCCAATTCCAGCATTTTGTTTTGTTGCTCAAGGATCAATTTGCATGTAGGCATGAAAACAGCCTCCATAAGCTCCTGTAGTCAAGAGAAGTCTTTTGACAGTGGAGATTGGTAAGAGGTAAATAATTTGCAGATAATAGTTTACTGTACTCATTGTAAAACTAAAAACATTCTCCAACAAATACAGAATTATTTGATTCCTTAAGAGCATGTTGGTGAAAGTATGTTATTTAATAGGAGGTAGGCACAAACAATGCCTGAGCTATTTGCATCACTAACTAGTGTAACCCTGGGTCCCCTGGGTTTACTAGAATCCCATCAGTGTCAGTGCTGGGTGGGAAAGCAGCTGGTGAATAACTAGCTAAATAGATTTTCACCTGCTCCCTCTCTGTTTACT
Organism: Neoceratodus forsteri; assembly: GCA_016271365.2. Taxonomy (NCBI): domain Eukaryota; kingdom Metazoa; phylum Chordata; order Ceratodontiformes; family Ceratodontidae; genus Neoceratodus; species Neoceratodus forsteri. The sequence continues at coordinate 826,653,330 of CM057455.1, read as the reverse complement.
TGGTCTCAGCTGAGAGGAGAGAGGTGATGTCATTTAGAACTCTCACAGCAGCATAAGCAATGGTAGCTAGCTGTGATTGGGGAACTTTAGAATTTTCAGTTGGTCGGTGTCAGAGTAGTTGTTGGTTGCAGATCAGAGTGAGCAGCTGGAGGAGTGAAAAGCTGCAGTGTAGGCTCTGAGAAGAGCCTACTTTTTCTCACCCTAGTTCTGAGAACCATCTGCCTGCCTTGTAGAAGTAGTGGAAACCATCTAGCAGGAGTTCCTGATTTTTCTCATCCCCTGGGAGATGTGAAGGAGTGCAGAATGGATCTGAGGGGCAATCCCCTGATTTGATCCAGGACATTTAAATATGCCTTTTGTTTGACAACCATAAGTAATCTGACTTTGGGTATCCCAGGAGAAATGTACCTGTTTTTCCTTTTGGGGTGTGCTCTGACAAAGGGGCCTAGGCACCCAGTTCTGTTCTGTTTGAGACTGTTCTCATCTTTTCCTAAAGTTGGCTGACAATCATGGAGTCCTCAGTGAGACTTGGAACATTGTTCAGGACTTCAAATTTGTACTCTGAAGTAGTGTGTTCCAAAGGCTGAATGTGAAAGTCATTCAAGATGCCTAGTTCTACTGTTTGCTAAATGTTGAGGTGTAACTCTAAAGGAATGGCTGGAGTACGGACTGAGGAAGCAAAGGTGGAAATCCCCATATGGAGTGACCAGTTCAGCACTACAGGTTCCGTGAGGTGCCTACTTATTCAGGGCGATGGTGGCCAATGCCACAGAAGAAAGTTTATTCGGTTTTGGCTTTGGTAATTTTGAGCACCAGTCTGCTCTGTCATGGCCAGTTGCCACATTGCCACACCTCTAAATCCTATGCCATATGGAAAATGTTCTAAGTTGTGGCCAGTGCCACTGTAAGAATTTGTGTGCTCCATTGTGGCCAGTGCCACTAGAAGAGAGGTATGTTTCAGCTGAGGCTTTGCCGCTGAAAAGGGTTCGAAGTCCTATGCAATATGGGAAGTTTAGAGTTTCTGTCTACTACAGATGTTGTTGTTTTGCATTGCCTTGTGCCATGAAGTGTAAACCCTTGGGGTCCTCCTTTGCTTTGTGTACCAACTTTGGAATAAAGCTGCATTCTAGAACCCCAACCTGGTATGGACAATCTTTTACTGCTTCCTGTGTGGAATTACTAGGTACCCTCTAGAAATTCAGACCTTGCATAGCCCCTAGCAAAAGCTCTTTCCTCAGGACCTGGGTTTAGTAATGGTCATTTGTTCTGTAACACTATGTCTGTACCCCACCCTCTCTTTCCCTAGACAGAAAATATGGAGGTGTGCTAACTAGTTAAACAAGTGGCCAGTGGGGGGGGTTATACTAGTAAAAGTAGCTTTTTATAATTGATTTGGGACAAGATAAATAGTGAAAATACATACCTTCATTGACAGAGAAAACCTCAAAGATGGAATCTTGGAGGCAAGGTCATCCTCATCAGCATATGGACCATCACCAGTCTGAACTACATTATGTGGTACAGATGTTAGTCTGGTGCCCAGTGTCTGATCCAAAGCCTCATAAAATTGGCATGTTACCGCACTACCACCTGATTTTCTGTTACTGTCCTTAGCTTTGTGATAACTCACCTTCAGCTGCATGACTTTTTTCTCTCCACTGCTTCGCAGTGTGATCATGACCATTTGCTATAAGATGGTCAGAAATGTGCTGGACCTTTTTAGTATTTCTCCTATAACTGTTTAGTTCTTCCTGAACTGATTCCATGGGAAAATCATCTATAAGCAGCTTGGTCACCTCTTGAAGCCAACTGGCTGCAAAATCTGCAATTTTAATAGATCACTTTGTTATTTGACACGTCCTTGAGTGATTTAAATCAGCTGCATTTGTGACATGCTTGTTTATCAGCCACAAAGCATCATGGAAATATAAGGTTTAATGGGATAGTGAATAACTGCGACTTTGAGAACTGAACACTACACCATGTACACACTCACAAGGTAAACGGAGTTAAAGTTAGAATTGTTTTTTTTCCAGCTCCCCCTGATCCTCCATTCGGAGGTCATCCCTGCCCTGCCTGCCATCCCCCCATGTCCAGGCTTGCCTCCTTGGGTGGGGCCACTGGGTGGGCTCCCCCAATGGGCACTGTAGGGAAGTCCTGGCTAATGCCCCAGGGTCTGGGCCACGGGAGTAGAACTCCTCCAGTGGACATCGGTGGCAGTGGAGACGGCTTCAGAGCAGGGTGACATGCCAGGGGCTGGCTTTTCATGAATGCGGGATCCCAGGGTGGGGACATGCAATGAAGTCCAATATCTGCCCAACCCCACCCCCACTGTAACGGCACTAGCAGCAGCGATACTCCCAGGCTCTGCCATAGGGTCCGTAGTCACCAGGCATCTCCGGAGAAGGACTTCAGTCCCTAGGATGCTCAGTCCTTTTCCCCGGGTGGCCCTCTGACCTCCAAGTCCCTCACTGGAACCCAGGATGCTGCACTGCAAGTGGACGCCTTGCCACTGTGCCAGCAACCCAGCTTAGAATTTTTTTAAAACCATGCTAAATAGCAGGGTTTAAGCATGGTTTTCAAAAACATTTTAACACACTGATAAATGTGGCCACAAAGCAAGTTACAAGGACTTAAAATGGTTTAAGCCACTTGAACCATTTTAAATACCCTGGTGTGTACAGGGCTAAAAACAAGATTGTTAGTAATACATTTTCTATCTCTGAACAGCTAATTCTGCGTACTGTACAAGAAATTAACAAACTGGTTGCAAGCCTAACTGGCTGCATCTGAACATGCTTTAGCTGTAATACAGTACTACAGTATATATAATTTCTCTAAGCCATCTAACCTTTGATCTCAGAGTGTACTATAATGTATGGTAGACCGCTGTTAACCTTAGGAAATCACCATTTCCTAAGGTTGTTAACCTATTGATGTGACGTGGAAATGTTGTTAACCTATCAATGCTACATCACATCGATAGGTTAACAACAGCAATCGGTCTGCGCATGTGCACGCCTTTTTTTAGACGGGGAACTGACAGATGAATGCAGCGGTTAGGGAAGGACTGAATGGCCGCGGCGGTGACTTTTTCAAAAAGTAAGCAGCCATTTTACTTTTAAGTGGGACCATACACTATAAAAATAATGTATGGTCCCTCTATAAAGCAACGGTCACTGTTAACCGTCTTGAGGGTTGCCATGGCGACGTAAACCTCTCGAGCTTCACTCTCGAGGTTTACACGTCACCTTGGCAACCTCTCGACAGTTAACATACCAGTTACCAATAGACGACCATACATTATCCTCTATGTTTAGTTTAAAGGAGCAGTACATTCAGAATTTGCAAAAAAAAATATGTTCTGCAGAGTTCTTTGATTTATGTGTAGTCCTAGTGTGTCCTTTCCAATGACTGCTATTAGGAGATTTTTCCAAATTAGCCTGCTAATTTTATGGTAGTTTTATTGTCCCTGGGGATCTCCATCTCAGTATGGTTTATCACTCTTCTTTTTCCTACAATGCCTCTTGTCTCATGTTACAGTGATGCAGCCATGACCATGGATTCAACAAACACTGCTTTAGAGTCAGTTTACAACAGCAGAGTTGTGTAACTTTCCTTATGCAGTGAGTACTAAGGGCTACATTTTCAGTAGAGATACAGCAATGTTTTACTTTGGTGGTGAATTTTGGGCAAAGTTGCCCAATTCACCTCAGTGGATCAGTTTGTGAAGTTGTCCCATATAGGGAGAATTCGCCATTTGAAACTTTGCCTTACTTTTGTTTTTTTTAAGTGCAAATTGCACTGAAAACCCCCCAAAGCAAGCAGAAGATACAAGTGGTGAATGCCCCAAATCCCTGGTGTCCATGGCAGATCGATGGCCCCAATGTAAAAAATAATTATTTTATTATTATTTAAATCCCTGGTGTCTAGTGGTCCTTCCCCCCCCAACCACCAATCGCTGAAAAAAAATATTATTAAAATCACTGGTGTCTAGTGGTGGCGGATCACCTTTAAAGTCATTTTATTGACTTTCAAACCCCTTCGCGATCAGGGTCCGTCCTATCTGAAAGACCTCCTGGTTCATTATTGCCCTGGCCGATCGCTCCCCTCGGCCGACATGGGGATGCTGGAGATTCCAAGTGTGAGTTTAAAAACCTCAGGCAGCAGAGCTTTCTCTCATGCTGCCCCCACTCTTTGGAATTCTCTACCATGCCGGTTAGGTTGTGCACCTCTGTGGAGATGTTTAAGAAAGAATTAAAACCTTTTTTTATGGAAAAAGGCCTTTTTGGAGGATTAAGTTAGTTAGAATGTGATTGGATTTTATTGTAATTTATCAAGTTTTTATGATGTATTTATGATGTGTTTTTATAAGCCTATGTTTGTATGGTTACTTGTATTTCTGTTATTAACCTGTTCAGCGCTTTGATAATTCAAAAGGCGCTATATAAATAAAATCATTATTATTATTATTAGTGGCTTCCTCTGGCTGAATGCTGGCCCCAAAGTAAAAAAAAAGACATTCTTATCATTTAAATCCCTGCTGTCTAGTGATCCCCCACCCCACGATCACTGGCCCTAATGTGAAGATGTAAACAAAATAGATGTTCTTATCATTTAAATCCCTGGTGTCTAGTGGTCCCCCTGCACAGCAGATTGCCAGCTCCAATGTATAAAAAAATAGGTGTTCTTTTTTAAATTTGTTGTGTCTAGTGGTCCCCCTGCCCCGCCGATCACCAGCCCCAATTTTTAAACCCTGGTGTCTAGTGGACCCCACACCCTCCCATTAGGGAGTGCCCCACCACCCCACTACCCCCAACCTGGCCCTGAGTGGCGACTAGCACAGCCTTCCATTCTACACCATAGCTGGCCACCTGACTAACCTAGAATGAATGAACTCGAACAATTAAATGTACCAGAATCAAAGTTGTATGTATCCATGAACTGTTACAAATTTTTAAGTTATTGTTGTATTGTTTTGTTTATATTCCTTCAACAAAAACATTTTACAAAAAAAAAAGAATGTGACACCTACACAGCCAGGTTTCACTGACACCTGCGTGGAGCAGCACTGTAAGGCACGCCTTCCCAGACCTTGCATTCTGTCAGTTGCAAGCCTTTGGATACACTATTGTGGGAGGAAGAGGAATAAGACTCACTTATCATGGTGCTGCCATCATCTTTAAGGACATCAGGACCAACGGGTGGTTACACTGGTTGTCCAGAAGAGTCAATGGTACTTTGTCCAGGGATTTCTGCAGTTCCTGGTCCTGTCTAAGCAATCCAATTCCATGGGTCCTAATTAAGTGGTTTCATGATTTGGGTGTCTGCTCACTGAACCAGTCCATTGTTTTGGTCCAGTAGTTACAGGAGTTCTTGGTTCTAATCCAGAGAGCCTATCACATGGGTCCTGATCCAATGGTTCTTATGGCCACTGTTTCTGATCTACTGCTCCTGAGTTGTAGTTCCTAATTCAGGGATTCCTGTTGTTCCTGATTTTGCATGCTGGACATTTTAGTGACTGCATCATCTTATTTTGTATACAGTTCTGTTTCCTTAGATTTGTTTTAATTCTGGGCTTAGTACAGTTAATGAATGCCCCAGGCACCTTGAATATATTAAATTGACAGTTAATTTGTAAACTGCATTAAACCCTATTGCATATTGCATCACCTTACAGCATCCTCAATCCACTACCTCTGGGTTATGTCCAGCTCATAGGCTGCAATGCACATGTGACCAGATTCAAAATCTGATCTGCCTAGGTCCTATACCTTACCACAGGTTTTCAGTTCCTTCATGTGCATCACTGAGGTTGCAAGCATTTTGCCTAGCTCCACAGCATCACTGTTAAGGCAGGAAATCTTTCCTTGCTTTAAAGAATTGTTTGGCATACAGTTCAGGTTGAATGTAGCAGGATAGTCACTGAACCAGTGGCTGCTCTGCGATACAACATATCAATAAGTATTTATTTAAGTCATGCAGATGGGATTGGTGATGTTATCAGTTACATTTAAGGATTACCAGAAGGTCTTGGGACTTGCACTGCTGGTGGTGTTTTATGAATATTTTCTCTAGCAATGTTACTACTGGGTTAGCCAACCCATAAACTTTAATATAGGTGCTATTGGAGTATTTTTAGTGTTAAAGTAGACTTCTGGAGGTTATCCGGTTTGCTTTGAGCTTGACTAAATATTTGATTTGTCAAGTTTGTTTGTGCTAGGATAAACTAGAGCTCCGGTAGCCAGTAGGCATATTTGCATGATTTAGCGGTTTAGCATTGGCTGCATGCAAGATTTTATTTAGTTCCGTCTCACCCTTCTATAGTAGTTTGAAAATGGTGCCACGTAAACAGAGCGCCTCCACACTGCTAACAAGCATGTCTTGAGAGGTCTGAGTTACCTTCATTTCCTAAGGACTGAGAGCCCCTTGTAAGCTGCTCTGGTACCCCTAGCACGGGTCGGGTTCTCTTGTGAGTGAACCCTACTGATGCTCCAGGACATAGTGCAAAAGGTCCCCCCCCACTGTCTCAAACAGCCTCATCACTTGTTTTTCCGTACCTGTGTTCACTCCAGGAGTGCATTCCTCTATACCGTTGAGCCTTGCTGGTCTGGGAGACTCTCCGGCATGCTAGAGCCTTGCGCTGGTCTGAGGGATAGAGGCTGGCTTCCAATCTTCCACCATTTTGGCATTCCCTCTTGGGGCCAATCCTGAAGATCTCTGGACCCCTGCACCTTCTTGTCATGGCCGCTCGTCCCATAGACAGAAACCCGTTGCACATGCATGCTAAGGAGAAAACTCCAGTGAATGGTGAGGTACTCGGGTTTATGTGGCATGTGGAAAACTAGGTTTGCTGGCAAAGGCACCTAGCTTCACCTGAGCTCTTTTCTTCTAGGTTTGCTTGTAAGGGCATAGCAATAAACATCATCAAAGCAAAAAAAGATTAAGGCTTCTTTTGGCTAGGCAGATTTACTGTGTGTTATTATTTTCTTTTGTACCTACAGGGTTTGTTACTGTTTTTTGCTTAACATTTTACTGCTTTTTTGTTCTCTGATTCAAATTGCTGTTGCAGGGTATACTTTCTGCTGCATTATTACAGGGTGTGCCTACAGGTTTGTTAATGTTTTGTGCTTACAGATTACTGCTGTAATCTCTGATTCAAAATTTTTTGCAAGATATATCTTCTGTTACTGTTTTATTTTTCTCTGTAGCAAAGTGTTTTTTGCAGGATAAATCTTCTGAGAAATTATTACAGGTGGTGCTTTACAGGTTTTATAGTTTTATCTATCATTAGGCTAAACTTTCAGGGCTACTGCATTTGTTGTTGGTTGATTGTTTCTGTTCTTACCTCCTTGTTTCTTTCATCTGTGGTTTTCCTTTTTTAGCAGGTGAAGAGCCCAGCCAACCACCCCGTGCTACACTCCTTTTATAGGGTAGCACAGTCGTGACATTTCCTGCAGCAAAGCAGGAAGGGGAGGATCATAGGGGTATCCACACAGTGACCTTACTTACAGGGGCACAAGTAATTTAACTTGTTATAGCAAGTTATACAAAAACAAACAAACAATCAAACTTTTGCTTTCATTTTCCTCCATATAATTACTCAGACCAGGTTATAAACCCGGCAACTCATCTGGAACGGATATTATTAACTGCAGGTACTGCAGAACACTTTTCAAAAGGGCAGTTATACAGGATTTAGGATGCTGTCCTACATGCTGGACCATTGGAGATCTAAGGGCTCAGTTCCAGGCAGCATGGGTAGAAATTGCTCACCTCAAATCGCATATTCAGGAGGAAATTTATTATAAGAACCACCCACTATTTCCCCAACATCCAACTGAAACACCTCGACCTCAGAGGGTACTGTAGTTTGTCCGGGAGGTTGGCAGTTGGTTAGCAGGGGCAAATTGGGTGCCCCATCACTCAGAGCTCTCCAACGTATCACCTCCACAAACCATATAAAAACTATAAACAGGTATCTGCCTCTATCTCCGAAATCAAACAAGGGGGCAGAGGACACTGCAGAGCAGAACACTGCAGCACAAGAGTAAGCGCAACAAAACTAGCCCAAAACAGGGACCAAAACAAAAAGCAAAGAAATCCAAACCCTTCGATCATAGAAGACGCCATGATTCAGGGACTTGATACCTACCTCCAGGGGTAATGGTCGAATATCTCCCAGGTGCATCAGGGTGGAGAGACACTGACCGCATTGCTAAAACTGTGCAGGAAGCAGGAGAAAAGATCGCCGTCCTGGTACACATAGGGACTAACGATCTCGCCAGCTGGTCAGTTGTGGAGATCAAGGAACACCTGACCAGGCTGGGATACAAACTCTCATCCATTTCATCTGGCATCTTTTTCTCTGAGATCCTGCCAGTCTGGGAGAGGGGCAGATGGACGGAAGGTCAGAGAAGGGGAGATAGGGGAGCTAAACATGTGGCTCAAGGGCTGGTGCCAGGAAAAGGGACACAAATTTGTAGGTATGGCAACAGTGTGGGGAGTGAAAGTTCTTTAAATCCAATGGACTGCATCTAACTAAGGAGGGTGTCAGTGCATTGGGCAGAAGTTTGATGTCTTTGCAGAATATTTAAACTAGCAAATGGGGAGAGAGGTGCAGCACCTGATGCATCGAATGGGAAGAAAAATCCTCCCCCCTCAGCTAGCGATCAAACAGGAGTTCAGAATGTTTGAAGTTCATTTGCATCACCAGCTAAGGGAAAAGGTCCGGCTCCCCATATGATGTGCAGGGGAAATGCCGGACCCTGCCCAACAACTAACACACCAAAATCTGGCCAATGGAAAATCATGTACACAAATACCCGCAGTCTGGGAAATAAGATCGCAGACCTGCTGGCAACAATGACAGAGGCTAAACTGGACATAGTAGCCATTAGGGAGACATGGTTCACCAGTAGCCACACTTGGGAGACTTCAGTACCCGGCTATGTACTGTTCAGAAGAGACTGAGGTGCAAAAAGGGGGTGTGGAGTGGCCCTTTATGTCAATGAAAATATCAAAGCTACAGAAATTCAGAATACACATAAGGAGCCAGAAGAACTGTGGGTCACCTGGAAACAGCAAATGGGACAGCCATACTATCTGGGGCTGTGTACCGGCCTCCAGACCAGGGGAAGGACATAAACACATTACTGTTAGAAGGGATACAAAACATGACAGCTAAGGGGAGGTTCTGATAATGGGAGACTTAAACATGCCAGATACAGACTGATCAATACCAGCAGAAACATCTGCCAGAATTAGACACATAGTGGATTCCTACAGGAAAGGCCTCAAATAACTCGTACAACAACCGACAAGAGAGGGCTAGCCTAGATCTAGTACTGACTAATGGGGAAAGGATCACAAATCTCTAGGTAGAAGGTCACCTGGGGTTGTGACCATTACATGGTATTGTTCAAGTTTGGCCAATAGAACTAAATCATCCCATTCCAAGGCAAAAATATGGGACTTCAGAGGAGTTGACTTTGATAAGATGGCCAACAGAGTTAAGCTACTGTAGCCCTGGCAAGAAGAAATACAGGTGAGGAGGTGCAGGCAAAGTGGGCAAGCATTAAGGATGCAATACTTGAAGCAACATCCCACTGTGTTAGAGAGAAAGGCAAGAACAAAAGAAGGACGAAACCACTCTGGTTCTCAAAAACAGTAGCAGAAAGGTCAGAGCAAAGAGCTGGCCTTCAGGAAATATAAGGGGAGCATGGCTAGCGACAAGATCTGGAGGCATACCAAACTTCCCTAAGGAGTAGGGAGGCAGTGAGGCAGGCAAAGTCACAAACCAAGGAAACACTAGCACGAACAGTAAAAGAAGGGGACACGACTTTCTATAGATACATTAGTGAAAGGAGAAAGTCCAGAGGGGATATTGCTAAGATCAAAGGGAGTAAGGGGAAGTGTGTGGAGGAAGACCAAGGAAAAGCATCTATCCAAAATAGATACTTCTGTTCAGTATTTACTGAGGAAATGGTAAGGCAGGGCCCACAGCTCAGCACCATGGACACAGGGGGGAGGGAAGTGTGCACTAGTCCATTCACAAAAGAAAGGGTCCTACAAGAGCTCGCTAAGCTCAGGGTGGACAAGGCAATGGGACCTGATGGCATACATTCCAGGGTACTGAAGGAGCTAAGGGTGGAACTAGAAGAGCCATTATAAGAACTGTTTAGTGAGTCTCTGAGCACAGGAGAGATCCCAGAAGGCTGAAGAAGGGCTCATGTGATCCCACTACACAAGAGTGGTAGCAGGGAGGAGGCTGGGAACTACAGACCGGTCAGTCTTACTTCAGTAGTGGGCAAGATTATGGAGGCACTCCTTAAGGAAAGGATAGTGCAACACCTGGAATCCATAAGGAGAACAGGATCCAAGACAGCATGGGTTTACAACAGGAAGGTCCTGTCAAACTAATCTCATAGATTTCTTTTACTGGGTAACCAGAGTGGTGGACCAAGGGGGGTGCAGTTGATGTCACCTACCTTGACTTCAGCAAAGCTTTCAATACTGTTCCACACAGAAGATTGATTAATTATCTGGGTAGGCTCAGGTGGGTCAGAAGTTGGACAACTGGGTGGCAAACTGATTGGCGGGCAGAAAAAAGACAGTAGTGGTAAATGATATACAGTCCGAAGAGATGCAATTCACAAGTGGGGTTCCTCAGGGATCAGTCCTGGGGCCATTTCTCTTCAATATCTTCATCAGTGACATTGCAGATGGACTGTAGGGTAAAGTTTGTCTGTTTGCAGATGACACCAAGATCTGCAACAGAGTAGAAGATCCAGATGTGGTGGGCAGAATGAGGAGAGATCTGGACAAACTGGCAAAATGGTCGGAAGAGTGGCAACTGAGCTTTAACACAAAGAAGTGCAAGATCGTGCACATAGGGAAGAGAAACCCTGAAGCCACCTATAGGTTGGGAAGGGAGTTGCTGGCAATCACAAGGGAAGAAAGAGACTTGGGCATCATCATCACAGATGACTTGAAATCATCCAAGCAGACCACTAAAACAGTAGGTACGGCTAGAGGGATGTTTGAGTGTATTAGTAGGGGTATCACAAGTCATAAGAGGGAGGTAATAATCCCTCTTTACAAGACACTGGTTAGGCCCCATCTGGAGTACTGCAACCAAATCACCATGACACTAATATACTGGAGGGGCAGCTACAGCGTGACTTCAAGTGTGTTGAGAACTGGTTCAGTTCACACAAACTTGTCCTGAACTATAGCAAAACAGAAGTAATGTCTTTCTGCTATACACGAAGCAAGCATAACTCTTGACCCCTCACTATCAGGAACCAAGCAGGGACTAAACTCGAACCAGTTCCAGAGTTAAAGTACCTTGGCATCACCCTGGACAGATCCCTCGCCTTTGCACAGCACATTGACAATGTTGCAAAGGCCACGAATATACAGATAGGCCTTCTCCACAAGCACAAACATTGCATGACAGCTGATGCCCTTAGACAGGCAATTAACAGCCCTGTCACTTCTGTCATTGTCTATGGCCTAGCTGCTACAGCTCAGCTTCTCCCACTGCCCTTCGCAGGATATCGATGGCGCTAACAAATCTTGCAACCCCTAATGGGCGCTGCCCTTCTAACACACACCTGCGATCTGTACGCCCAGGCTGGGTGGCTACCACTCCTCAGCAGGATCCAATACCAGACCTGCCTGGTAACCAACAAGGTTCTCCTCGGGCTCTTGCCACCAGGTGTTGATCAGCTTCTTACTGTATACAACAACACCCAGCATACCAGAAAGGCACAACACCAAATCTACCAGGTCCCCAGATGCCGAACAACCATGGGTCAGAGGTCTTTCGCTTACAGAACCCCTGTATGGTATAACTCGCTCAACAAAGAAACACTTACTGCTGCTACACTTGGCACCTTCAAGAAGCAACTCTGACAGCACCTCAGTTCAACCAGTCAGTGTGTTTGTTTCTACTAAGAGGATCACCTCTCCTCCCTTGCTGGCCCAAGCTGTCCCATAACCTCCTTAGGGTTGCAATACTTTGGTTCCTGCTTCCTCCTCTTACATCCCTCCCTCCCTCCCTCCCTCCTGTGCCTCTCTCCATGTCCACCCCTCTTCCTTTGGCACTTCTAGGACATGGGTCCCTCCTACTACCATCAGACGCCGCATCCCTTCCCCTCCCTTAGACAATGGCTCCTTAGCCAGCCTACTATTTTCTGTACCTGCTTACCCTACCCTCACTAACTCCATTGCTCATGTGTTATCTTTGCCTGCTAACCAGCATTTTCTTGCTGTTGTTGTCTCTATCCAAGTAGGAATGTATCCTTAGCTTAGCCTTCACCGTGCTTAAAGTCTGTCAATCCTTGTCAACCTTTGTATGTAAGTTTACCTTTCATCCTCTGACGTGGAACCTTTGTAAATGAACAGTTCCTGCTCAAAGGTATTTGTAATCCTAGAATTTAATAAATAAATAAATGCAGTACTGGAGGCCACACCTGCACAAGGACATTAACAAAATGGAGGCAGTGAAGAGAAAGGCAACCAAAATGGTGCAGGAACTGTATCAGAAAACATATGAGGACAGATTAACGGAGCTCAGTATGTATACCCTAGAGCAAAGAAGGGAGAAAGGTGATATGATCGAAACATTCAAACATCTTAAGGGTATTAACAAGGTGAAAGAGTCTATCACGTTTCAATATAAGGAAAACAGCAGGACAAGAGGACACAGCATGAGATTAGAGGGAGGCGATTAAGGGTAATGTGAGGAAGTTCTTTTCATAGAAAGGGTGGGGTGCATGGAACGGCCTACCTCAGGGAAGTGGTGGATATGAATACAGTTCAAGGTTTCAAACAGGCATGGGATAGGCATAAGGGAAACACAGATGAGTATGAATAGATAGGCCATTGACAGAGTACAGCACACCTCTCAACCTCTCAGCATTACAAATCATAGCAGCAGCCTTCAAAAATTATAGCAAATGGCCAGAATGTGTAGCACATTTTTGTTTTAAACAATAATATGTCTACAAGTGGTGGGTCCCATGTAGCTAGTGATAAGGAATATTTCTATCAACTTAATTCAGTGATTTAATAGTCTGTGTGCCCAGTAATAGCTGTAACATTATTAAAAATATTAGTAAACCTATGTGGAACCTATGTAGAGCAAAGGTAAATTTGAGTGTGAAAGCATAAGCTATGCAAAATTCATAGCAGTTGAGAGGTATGGAGAACAGGCCTATGGCACATTCATAAGGTAGAAAAATGGGCAGACTGGAGGAAAAAATGAAATAGTAAACACACCAAGGACAAGCAGTGCACAGCAGAAAATGTAGCAAACTAAACAAATACCTTGGTTTTGCTGGCACCTACTTAAAGGCCACAGGGTGCATGAAATGCACTTCCACTCACTGCAACACTGAATAATATTCCACAAAGGTGGAATACAGTGATTCCTCATATAGCTCCCTCACACAACCTAGTAAGGAAGCCTGCAACCAACATACTAGGTTGCGTGAGGGAGCTGTGTGAGGCATCACTGTATTCCACCTTTGTTTCTAAGTGAAATTGATCATTTGGATTTTATCTGGATTTATTGCTGGATTTCGATTTTCTTAATAAAGAAGGAATTATGAGCAGAAGATCCTTAGTCGTGGAATATTACTCAGTATTGCAGTGAGTGGAAGTGCATTTTATACACCCCCTGGCCTTTAAGTAGGTGCCAGCAAAACCAAGGTACTTGTTTCATTCGCAGACTGGAGGCATCTTGTGGTCCTTATCTGCCATCAGCTTCTATGTTTTTATGCATGCGCTTTGCACCGCCATCATCTTACGAGAGGCACTGAATGAGCACAGCCTTACTCTCATGTGCAGGACAGCCCAGACCTCACGCATCCACAGGAAATCAGGACCAGCACCATCTGGAGGAGCATTAGCAACTGGCGGTTCACATTAGCAATGCTCCCTTACATCACTTACCGTTACAAACAAGGGCTAAGTTAAGGTGCAGTGCTCCCATGCACCACTTACAGGTTACAAATGAAGGCTAACTCAGAGTGCAGAAATGAAAGACTAATAATCCCCACCTCATGGGTTGTATGACTCCAGCACCCATGGGACTCTGATACACTGCAAAATACACAGGAGAGTGTCCCTCCCTCCTGAGGCTCATCAGCCAAGATTTCCATACAGCTCCTTCTTAGCATGTGTTGAGTGAAGAGGGACCCCAAGCTACCGCTTGTCCCTCGCCACATTAATTATACTAGCATACAGAAATCATGGCACTATAAAGATATAGATATTTGATATATAGGTAAATATATATATATATATATATATATTTTTTTTATAAAATGGGGTGGTAAAATCATAGAAATCCCACTTACACAATTGGACAGAACCACGTCACATGACCGTGCATTATTTCCCAATGACCGCACACCTTCCAGTACTACCACACGCCTGAACTACTTTCCAGTCCTCAAAACCTTTTCACCAGCAGCGAGACCACTCCACACCTGGTGCAGCTAGGCACCCACACTAACACATATATGCAACTGACACCCACAGCCATAAGTAAATATACCAGTAGTAGCCCCACATTGTACAAACTGATTCTTCATCATACCATTAATGTTTACATAAAATGTAATCTAAAAATCAAATCCTGCCTGCCATTTTACAGTCTCGCTGATGTACAACCACTTTTATTACTGTAACCACTGTGACCAATCAGTCTCATTAACACAAACCTAGCTGTATTTACAAAAGCAGGATAACATACATTTTTTCGTTGTCTTCTCTTAATTTTCTGAAAAGCTGCATCTGCAGAGAGGCCGCTGATCGTGGATGACTTTCATTTCAGTCGAATGTAGCGTGATACGATCGGGTGCGCGATTTCAGAATCCGAGAACTCAGACTAAAGTAAGTTCTCCTTCGTTTAAAAATAAGAAAGTGATTTCCTCCTGTGCTCAGGCCTTGGTAATACGTTACATATCATGCGAAGTGAGCCGAGATAGACCGAGAGTCGGCAGCTTTACGGACGTAGACGGAAGCGAGACCGAGTGTTGCCTATGGCAACACTCGCTCTCACTTCCTTCTACCTTCCTAAAGTTACCGACTCGCTCAGTCTATCCTCGCCCCCTTTTGCATACACTATGTAACTTGTATTACCCAAAAGGAACACAAACTAACAGGACAGAATCACTTTTCTTATTTTTTAAACAGAGAGGGGCTTACTTTCGTCTCTTAACAGGTTCTCAGTTTCTGAAATGCGCACCGCTTGGTCACGCTACATTTCGGCACTGAAAGTGAAAGTCATCCACGATCACGGTACTCTCCCTCCAGATGCAGCTTTTTTCACACAAAATAACTGGGCACTACTTAAAAACAACTAGTTCCTTCTACTTTTTGGTACACAGGCAGTGTTTACTAAATCCTTAACCATATTATTTAGCAGGTACATATCACCAATTACAGTGATTATTTACCAGCTAGACAGAGGGACTACTTTTTCCACCCACCCCCCAAAAAAATCTGTGGACATTTTATAAGATAGATATACCACTCTGAGGTGTACGGTCGCGTTCTGATATATGCACGCCTTGGCGGTTGACGCACACCAAGGCATGCGTATATCAGAGCACGACCGCACACCTCAGAGTGGTATATCTATTACATATATATATATATATATATAATTTTCATGCAGGGAATCCCTCAGGAGCTGCACCAACTCCTCTTTTGTCTTTTGCCCCCTTTTTTCACTGTCTCCACAGATTACAGGAATGGTGAAAAGAAAGAAATGTAGTACCTGCAAGATTACCCTACTGGCTAGTCAGGCAGGCTCCCTTTTCCCCACATGCTCCCACCGACGGGCCGATCAGGGAGCAACAAGCAAAACAGATATGGAGATGGAACAACAACTGAAACTGCATGACGGAACTTCAGGCAAACTTCCATCCACTACGAAGGAATTCTTTAAAACACAATAAGCAGTCATGCTTAAAATCCTGGAGAGAATGAAAGAACTGTCACAGACAAATAAGGGGGACAATACTAATTCTGGTAAACCAAACAATAAAGGGAAGAAAACACTGGATGGAGAGAAAACAACTACAGATCCCAACCTCCCACCAAATAACATAGAATAAGACAATGATGAGAACCAAGGGATGAGGAAGACAAACTCACATTAACCAAGTAGCTCACCCTGTTGACACTCCTTCCAGAACTGCTACGAGCAGTCAAAGAAACAAGGTCCAAGAGCCCCTGCAACAATCAAAACTTAACCCCCTCATCAGGGCAAAGTAGAAAAAATATGAAGTCTTTCCTGTCTGCGAATCTTTAGCCGAGGTCATTAGTAAAGAGTGAGAGTCCCCCAACGCATCCAGGGTATCCGAGAAGCACACCTTTGAAAGGTTCTATCTGGTCCAGTATGACACAAATAAGACTTGGTGCACTTCCCCAGCGGTGGACCATCAAGTCACAGGCTTATGTAAAAATACAGTCCTCCCATCGGAAATGACTACCACACTTCATGATCCCACAGACAAGAAAATGGAAGAACTCACGAAAAAATGCTTCGAAATGTCCGGCCTAGCATGCAGAGTCAACACGGCAGCCACATACACTTCCAGTGCACTAGTTACCTGGCTTGAGGAGTTGGCATCATCCTTGGAACCCATCTCCAAACAGGCTGACCTAGCGGAATATGCCATCCAGGCAGCAAAATATGCAGCTGACCCATCCATTGATGTACTCAAGATGACAGCTAGGCTGGCCGTGCTGACTAACAGATCAAGATGACACATCCTGTATCTCCCACGATGAGTCATCATCTGTACTCTAGAATCACATAAACTAATCATGTCAGTGTTGTTCATGTCGAGCATGGCTCTTGACACTGTTGTGTATGCAATTTTTCTGTGTGTCTCCTCATTGTATATATAACAGCTGCCGAACACAGTGATATTCTGAATTTTGGTTCTTATTGTATATATTGTGTATACATAATGGTACTTATTGTACATATTTGTATTCTTGGTATGTACTGTATATATTTTGTGTACTTTGCCTGTATTGTTAATTCAACTCTTGTGATGTTCTGCCTTACTTAAACCTGTGTCTCCTTGCACCCCTCCCCCTGGTCACCTGAAAACGAGCCCTGGCTCAGTGTGCCTTTCCCGGTCATCAAATGTTTAGATAAAAAATAAAACAAATAAAAAATCTTGAATGCAGATGTGGAATCTAAAGGCTATACTGAGCAAACTCCCATTTAAAGGAAAACTGGTCTTCGGGGAGGGCCTAGAAAAGTATGTGAAGCAGAAAGGTGACCGCAAGAGTCTGGACAAAGACAAGTCCTCTAAGGGCACTTACCTGCCTGCCTTCCACAATAGATTTTGCCCCTTCAGGGTCAGGCAGGATAGCAGACAAACAGCACAATACTCACAACAGAAAACATACAAGTTTAAGCCTGCATACTTCAGCAACAATGCTGGGGGCAGAGCCCAAGGTAAAAGCCAAAGAGTAAGATATAACACAACCTTTACACGTGGCAGATCCAACTCCAACTGACCACCAACCACAGTCATCAGCACCTCAGGAAAACTGCCTGGGGGAGATGCATACATGTCACCCTCCAATAGGCGTAAAACTGACTCAATTTGCCCATGTTTGGCAGCAAACAACATTGGACAAATGGGTCCTGGAAGCAGTATCTTTGGGATTCTCCATAGAATTTTCCCAAAAACCACTAACAAACAGATTGGTAATCTCCCTGGTATTTCGCCATTCAGCCAAGATAGAAGCAGTAAGGACCACACTGAGCAACCTCCTGGCCAACAAGGCGATAGCAGAGGTACCACTGGATCAGGTCGATCAGGAGATATACTCCATTTTCTTCCTCGGATCAAAGAAAACAGGGGACATGAGACCTGTCCTAGACCTAAAATGTATCAATTGTTTTGTACAATACAAAAAATTCAAGATGGAGACCCTCCAAACAACCCTCAATCAATTAAGCCAGGAGATTATCTGACTTCCATCGGTATGAGGAACGCCTACTTCCACATACCCATACCCCCATCTCATCACAAGTACCTCAGATTTAAGATTCTGGGCCGCCACTTCCAATATCAGACTGCCATTTGGCCTAGCATTGGCTCCACAAGTGTTTACCAAGGTATCAATCACTCTGGCGGCCAAACTAAGCAAAAGGGAATACACATCATCCCATATCTCGATGACTGGCTAATACAGGCCAGAAGTCCTGCGACTTCACACCAACACACTCAAGAGGTGGTAGGCACACTTCAGTCCCATGGATGGGTGATCAATTGGGACAAGAGCAGCTTGATCCCAAGCCAAACAATAGAACACCTAGAAGCGACTATCGATACGGCAATAGGAATTGTGAAGCGATTGCAAAAAAGAATGGACAAAGTCCTAACGCAAGTTCAGACATTGAATGCCACACAGAACCCCACACTCCATGCAGACCTGCAGACGCTGGGCTCCATGGCATCCTGCATTGGCCTTGTCCCATGGGCACTATGGAACATGCGCCAGCTGCAGATCTTCAGAATACAGGAAGGTCACAAGTTAAAACACGACCTAACAAAATCCATTCAGTTAGACACAAAGGCCAAAAGTTCACTAAAATGGTGGTCCAACAGACACAACATAACCAAAGGAGCAGATCTACTGGCCCAACATGATGTAGCAATAGACACAGATGCCAGCCTGACAGGCAGGGGAGCCACCTTCAATCATATACCAGTTCAAGGGAAATGAACAAGAGCAGAATTGCGCATGCAGATAAACCTACTGGAAATGAGAGCAGTCTATTATGCACTACATCACTTCCAAGCATCAATCAAGCAAAACCGGGTACTCATACAATCAGACAACCGAGCAACAGTGGCATACATCATGAACCAGAGTGGTACAAGAAGTTTGTGTCTGCTGTGCAAGGCAAGGAGAGCAATGGACTGGGTTCAAAACCACCTCAAATCAATTACAGCCATAGCACCTGGGCAATGGTCTCTACATCTGCAGGTATTTTGCCAACTAAACCACAAATGGGGACTGCTAGAGATAGACCTCATGGCATTGGTCAAAAATGCCTGTCTGCCAGTATACAACTACAGATACTGAGAATCAGGAGCTCTAGGGACAGATGCCCTATCCCAGAACTGGAACTTCAGGAGAGCGTACGTCTTCCTGCCAATCCTGCTCATCCAACAGGTCTTGAACAAAATTCAGCAGTCAGAATCCACGGTGGTGGTGGTGACACCACATTGGCTCAGAAGACACTGGTTTGTGACTTTAGTCTCAATGTCAATAGCCACCACATGGACACTGCCGCTACAAGCAGACCTTCTGACACAGGGCCCAATTAGTCAGCCAAACCTTCGCACCACTCTATCTCACTGCCTGGCTACTGAAAGGCAGAGACTGCTAGACAAGGGTTACAACCAAAAGGTAGTGGATACCATGCTCCAATCCATGTGCATATCTACGACCACATCTTACAAGAGACACTGGCTTGTTTTTGGAAAGTGGTGCGCCACTAACAATATACAAACTTGAGCAAATTACAATTCTCCACGTATGTCTTTTCCTGCAACAAGGGGTAGACAAGGGTCTATTGGCCTCTTCACTAAGACTCAGATGGCGGCTATAGGAGCAGACACAGAACTGATCAAGGGACACACCCCAGGTTCACACCCTGAAGTGATCAGGTTCTTAAAAGTGGTATCAAACATTCACCCTAGGAAAAGATTAACATTGGCACCCTGGGACCTTAACATAGTGCTGGACGCTTTAGCCTCACTGCCCTTCAAGCCCATGTTGACAACAGATATCAAATGGGTGTCACCCAGAACAATCTTCCTACTAGTAATATGCTCAGCAAGATGAGTAGGGGAAATCAGAGCTCTGTCATGCAGACCCCCCCCCCACCTGATCACCGACAATGACGGGGTGACACTATGAACCAATTCTTCATTCGTTCCAAAGGTCTCCACTCCTTTCCACACATTGCAGCCAATTGAACTACCTGCATGGTCAGTTCAGCCACATCAGGAACAAAAGGCAGGAACAAAACATTGGGACGTGAAAAGAGTGATCAAAACCTACCTGGGTAGAGCAAAGGAGTTTAGACAGTCCAATGGCCTATTTTATCATTTACAGCGGGCCAAGGAAAGGTTAACAAGCTGCCACATCCACACTGGCCAACTGGATTAAGCAAATCATCACAGAGGGATAAAAAAGCCAGGGCCTCACACTGCCTCAAGGAATCAAGACCCATTCTTCCAGGGCAATGGTAACATCCTGGGCAGAGTGCAATGAAGCATCCATACAGGACATTTGTGCAGCAGCAACTCGTCCTCAATCCACACCTTTACCAGACACTATAGACTGGATGTGGTGAATGCCGAAAGGGACAATTTCGCAAGAAAAGTGCTACTCAATGTTACTGGTCCTTAGCTGAATAGTCATCTGACCCATGCCATATCTATATCTACTGCTTCTTAGAACCCAGAGATAATGGATGGGGGATGCTGTAAGGTGATGCAATATGCAATGGTAGTTTACTCACCGGTAAAGGTGATTGCATGAGCACCACCTTACAGCATCCCCGTTCCCACCTGTGCATATTATCTGATGACAATCCAGCTAATGTAGGGTAACCCTAATATGGCCAGCCCTGCGGGTTATACCTCACCTAGGTGACCATAGTATACCATCATGCCATATGAGCTGGTTCTTCTTAGAGTGTGAATAATAGGAAATAAACAATAGACTTCTTCTGCACCAGCTGTCTTGGTACACTCATTCAGACTAGCATAACTGATGGACTGGTACATGATCCATGTATGCCTATTTCTCTCTGTCTCTGTATCATAACAATTTTCTTACCACAGTGTGACTACAGACAACACAGCTTTGGAAGAATCGAACTGAAGACCTGTGGTAAAGTACAGGATCTAGGCAGATCAGATTTTGAATCTGGTCACATGTGCATTTGCAGTCTATGAGGTGGACGTAACCCAGAGGTAATGGATGGGGTATGCTCATGCAATCACCTTTACCAAGTGAGTAAACTACCATTTCCATTGTATGTTTCTAGCTTTGCTTACATGTAGCCTACCCCCTCCCCGGTGTCTAGGGGTATGCTGATGGTAACTATTCATAGGAAAAGAGGGCTTCAGCAGAAACATCAAAACTGGCAGTGTTTACCTGTTCTTCTGGAACCAGAGTGCCCTCACAACTCCCCAGGGTGCTGGGCAACAACGTCAACTTAAGTTAATTGCAGATAATGAACATTTTAAGAACTGGAGATGAAATGTCATTCAAAGGAACAGCGGAATCCCTTTAAATAAAATAACATACCTCTATGGAGCCAGTGAATAAACTTATAACTGTTCAGGTGTGGAACATATCTCCATGGACCGTGGGGTCACCTTAGTTTAAAGTATAGAATGTCTCTGGGCTGTTCTGGCAGTGTCCATAACAAAGGGTGTTAATCCAGTGACCCCCAAACATTTCAGCAGCACACACATCCATAGGCAGCATTAGACATGATTGCTTACTACCTATGCTGTCTTTCTCTGTAGCACAATATTTCCAAACTCAAGGCTTTGAATCCCTCGGGGCTAGTGTTGCTCAGATAGTATCCTATCAATTAGGGTACCACTAGATACCAGTCTTTTTGCCAGATAGTGGATCTGATCAGATAGTAGCGCTATCCAACTATGGATCCAACTGTCCCTTATCCTGATCAGATCCCCTGGATTCATGGTTGGATCCCTGTATTTGATGCTGTATCCATCTGCGGATCCCTGGATCTGATGTCAGATAGTACGGGATCCAATGTCGGATAGTGCAGGATCCGACCTCTGACTTGATCAGATCCCAGGTTGGAGACTGCCACTATCTGACAGATCATAATCAGATCCACAAAGGCACTATCTGAGCATCACTACTCAGGGCTCACTGACCTCACACTTTGGGGCCACTGATCCTCCCAAATAAATCTTCACTCCCTTGGCACTCTCCTGGGTGACTGCCCCCTTGAACTATGGGTGGCATGTCCCCATGGATGCCTCAACTTGTGATTTCTCCCAGTGGTCGATCCTCAAACCCCAGCCTATACATGTCCCTTCAGCCCTGGTATCCCCTCTGATTCAGTCACCGCTTCAGATGATGCTACTGGGGCTGGCTCTGTTTATACCTTCAAGGACATGAAGTCCATTCCAAATATATACAGTACATATATTTGTATATATCTTTCTCTCTCTCCCTCCTCCCTCCCCTACAGCTTGCCTAGACTCTGTTTTTGGCTCTCTCTGCAGCCATTCCTTCCTCACCTTGAATGAGGCGCCAGATGGATTACTCCACTCCTTGGGGGACTAGCTTTTATGCCTCCACCACATCAAAAGTAGGCTCTCACCTCTTCTCTTCTCCCAAAGAACTGAAAAGTGAAGTTCTCACGCAGGCAATCATCCCATCTCCCATGACACCACTCACTCCATCTGGCCTGTATGCTCCTGCACCGACCAGCAAGACCCGCCCCCAGGGTTACTCCAAATCCAAGAGTCCCCAGAGGTGACAAATATTAACCCCTAAGGGCTTGGGCTGTGAAAACTCTATCTAAATACCTAAGGGTATACACCCTAGTACACTGACTGTGGCACTCTACACACCAAGGGGGAGATTACATACATTTTAGTAAAACACATATTGCTTCATATGTGAGTAACTTTTCCTGCTGTAGCAGAAGTGAGTGATGTGAAATGTGTGCAGAGACAGCTGTAGTTTCT
Organism: Neoceratodus forsteri; assembly: GCA_016271365.2. Lineage (NCBI taxonomy): Eukaryota > Metazoa > Chordata > Ceratodontiformes > Ceratodontidae > Neoceratodus > Neoceratodus forsteri. The sequence continues at coordinate 826,630,519 of CM057455.1, read as the reverse complement.
GGAAGGTGGTCTTTAATTTGGACCAGCAGGTGAAGGATAGATAATAGAGTACAGGAGCCTAGTAAAATACTGCATTCTTGACCCCTGTTACCCACTGATTTTCAGTGGCTGGGAAATCCTGTTACCCACTGCCAGCACACTTCGGAGTGGGTAAAAGATGAATGACAGATCTGACACCTACTCCTATGACTGTTAGAAGTTGGTAACAGATGATTGACAGCTCTGTCAATGTTTCTTTACCCATTCAGAGCACACAAACTGCTACCTGCCTACCTAAAAGCAAGCTATCTACAAAATAACCATACTCTGCCCACCACCGATGTCACACACTGTTGAACTCCCATAAACATAGAAACACAGAAGACAATGGCAGATAAGGACCGCAAGGCCCATCCAGTCTAACCATTTCATTTTCTACCTTATGAATGTGCCATAGGCCTTTGCTCTGTCAATGGCCTATCTATTCATACTCATCTGCTTTGCTCCCTTATGCCTTTCCCATGCCTGTTTGAAGCCCTGCACTGTATTCATATCTACCACTTCCTGAGGTAGGCCACTCCATGCATCCACCACCCTTTCTGTGGAAAAGAACTTCTCACATTACCCCTAATTGGCCTCCATCTAATCTCATGCTGTGTCCTCTTGTCCTGCTATTTTTCTTATATTGAAACATGTTGGACTCTGTCACCTTGTTAATGCCCTTAAGGTGTTTGAATGTTTCAATCATATCACCTGTCTTCCTCTTTTGCTCTAGGGTATACATATTGAATTCAGTTAATCTGTCTTAGTATATTTTCTGATGTAGTCCCTGCACCATTTTGGTTGCCCTTCTCTGGACTGTCTCAATTTCATTAATGTCCTTGTGAAGGTGTGGCCTCCAGTACTGCACGCAGTACTCCAGATGGGGCCTAACCAGTGTCTTGTAAAGATGGATTATTACCACCCTCTTCCAACTTGTGATACCCCTACTAATACACCCCAACATCCCTCTAGCCTTACCTACTGCTTTAGAGGTCTGCTTGGATGATTTCAGGTCATCAGTGATGATGACGCCCAAGTCTCTTTCTTCCCTTGTGACTGCCAGCAACTCCCCTCCCAGCCTACAGGTGGCTTCAGGGTTTCTCATCCCTATGTGCATGATTTTGCACTTCTTTGCATTAAACCCCAGTTGCCACTCTTCTGACCATTTTGCTAGTTTATCCAGATCTCTTCTTCATTCTGCCCAATCCCATCTGGATCATCTACTCTGTTGCAGATCTTGGTGTCATCTGCAAACAGACAAACCTTACCCTGCAGTCCATCTGCAATGTCACTGATGAAGATATTGAAGAGGACTGGCCCCAGGACTGATCCCTGAGGTACCCCACTTGTGACTTGCATCTCTTGGACTGTATGCCGTTTACCACCACTCTCTGTTTTCTGCCCGTCAACCAGTTTGCCACCAGTTGACCAACGTCTGACCCACCGAGCCTACCAGCTTATTAATCAGTCTTCTATGTGGAACAGTATTAAGCTTTGCTGAAGTCAAGGTAGGCAACATCAACCGCCTCCCTTGGTCCACCACTCTGGTTACCCAGTCAAAGAAATCTATGAGATTAGTTTGACAGGACCTTCCTTTTGTAAACCCATGCTGTCTTGGATCCTGTTGCTCCTATGGATTCCAGGTGTTGCACTAACCTTTCCTTAAAGTGTCTCCATAATCTTGCCCACTACTGAAGTAAGACTGACCGGGTCTGTAGTTCTCTGCCTCCTCCCTGTTACCACTTTTTGGAGCGGGATCACATGAGCCCTTCTCCAGTCTTCTGGGACCTCTCCTGTGCTTAGAGACTCACTAAACAGTTCTGATAATGGCTCTGCTAGTTCCACCCTTAGCTCCTTTAGTACCCTGGGATATGCCATCAGGTCCATTGCCCTTCCACCTGAGCTTATCTGAGCTCTTTTAGACCCTTTCTTTTGTGAAGGGACTAGTACACCTCCTCCCCAGATCCATGGTGCAGAGCTGTGGGCCCTGCCCTACCTTCTGTTTAGTAAATACTGAGCAGAAGTATTTATTTAGGATAGATGCTTTTACATGGTCCTCCTCTTCACATGCCCCTTATCCCCTTTGATCTTAGCAATACTCCCTCTGGGCTTTCTCCTTTCACAAATGTATCTATAGAAAGTCTTGTTACCTTCTTTTACTGTCTGTGCTAGTGTTTTCTTGGTTTGGCCCTTGCCTGCCTTGCTGCCTTCCCTGCTTCCTTTAGGAAGTTTGGTATGCCTCCCCATCTTCATTCAGCTGCGTTCCCTTATATTTCCTGAAGGCCAGCCTTTTGGCTCTGACCTTTTCTGCTACTGTGTTGAGAATCAAAGTGGTTTCCTTCTTTTTTTGCACTTCCTTTTCTCACTAACACAATGGGATGTTGCTTCAAGTATTGCATTTTTAATGCTTGCCCATTTTGCCTGTACCCCCTCACCTGTATTTCTTTTTGTCAGGGCTAGCTTAACTTTGTTGGCCATCTTATCACATCTTATCAAAGTCAGCTCCTCCGAAGTCCCATATTTTTGCCTTGGAATGGGATGATTTTGTTCTAGTGGCCAAATTAAATCATACCATGTGATGGTCACTGGCCCCCATGTGACCTTCTACCTGATATCTGTGATCCTTTCCTGTTAGTCAGTACTAGATCTAGGATAGCCCTGTCTCTTGTGGGTTGTCATACCAGTTGTTTGAGGCCCTCCCACTGCAGGGATCCACCATGTGTCTAGTTCTGGCAGATGTCTCTGCTGTGTATTGACCAATCTGTATCTGGCATGTTGAAGTCTCCTATTATCAGAACCTCCCATTTAGCTGTCATGTTTTGTATATCTTCTAACAGTAAAATGTCCTCCCCCTGGTCTAGAGGTCTGTACGCAACCCCAGTTAGTATGGCTGCCCCATTTCCTGTTTCCAGTGTGACCCACAGTTCTTCTGGCTCCTTGTGTGTATTCTGAATTTCTATAGCTTTGATATTTTCATTGACATAAAGGGCCACTCCACTCCCCCCTTTTTGCACCTCAGTCTCTTTTGAACAGTACATAGCCAGGTACTGAAGTCTCCCAAGTGTGGTTACTGGTAATCCATGTCTCACTAATGGCTACTATGTCCAGTTTACCCTCTGTCATTATTGCCTGCAGGTCTGGGATCTTGTTTCCAAGACTGTGAGCATTTGTGTACATGATTTTTCATTGGTCAGATTTTGGTGTGTTAGTTGTTGGCCGAGGTCCGGCATTTCCTCTGTACATCGGATGGGGAGTCAGACCTTTTTCTTTATCTGGTGATGCAAATGAACTACAAACATGCTGAACTCCTGTTTGACCACTAGCTGAGGAGGGAGGGGTGTTCTTCCCATTCGACATTTCGGGTGCTGCACCCCTCTCCCCATTTGCTAGTTTAAATATTCTACAAAGACATCAAACTTCTGCCCCAATGCACTGACTCCATCCTTAGTCAGATGCAGTCCATCACATTTTAATAATTTTTGCTCCCAAAAATGTTGCTAGTTCTCTAAAAATGTGTGTCCTTTTCCCTGGCACCAGCCCTTGAGCCACATGTTTAGCTCCCCTATCTCCCCTTCTCTGACCTTCCATCCATCTATCCTCCTCTCCCAGACTGGCAGGATCTCAGAGAAGGAGATGCCAGATGAAATGGATGATAGTTTGTCACCCAGCCTGGTTAGGTGTTCCTTGGTCTCCACAACTGACCAGCTGGCGAGATCGTTAGTCCCTATGTGTACCAGGACATCAATGTTTTCTCCTGCTTCCTGAACAATTTTAGCAATGCAGTCAGTGTCTCTCCTCACTGATGTACCTGGGAGACATCTGACCATTACCCCAGCTGGAGATATGTATCAACTCCCCAAATCATGGATTCTTCTATGATCAGAGGTTTTTTGGATTTCTTTTTTGCTTTTTTTGTTTTAGTTCCTGGTTTGGGTGCATTTTGTTGTGCTTACTCCTGTGTTGCAGTGTCCTGCTTTGCAGTGTCCTCTGCCCCTTTGTTTGATTTCGGAGATAGAGGCAGATACCTGTTTGTAGTTTTTATATGGTTTGTGGAGGTGATATGTTGGAGAGCACCGAGTGATGGGGCACCCGATTTTCCCTCCTAACCACCTGACAACCTCCTGGACCAACTACCTCTGTGGTCAAGGTGCTTCTGTTGGATGTTGGGGAAATGGAGAGCAGTTCTTATATATATTTCATCTTGAATATGCAATGTGAGGTGCAATCTCTGCCCATGCTGCCTGGAGCTGAGCCCTTAGATCTCCAATGGCCCAGCATGTACAACAGTGCCTTAAATCCTGTAAAACTGCCCTTCTGAAAAGTGTTCTACAGTACCTGCAGTTAATGATATCCATTCCAGGTAAGTTGCTGGGTTTATAACCTGGTCAGAGTACTTAGAAGGAAGAAAATGAAAGCAAAAGTTTGGTTTTGTGTTTTGTTTGTTTGTTTTTATATAACTTGTTATAACAAGTTAAATTACTAGTGCCCCTGTAAATGAGGTCACTGTGTGGATATCCCTCTGATCTGCCCCTTCCGGCTTTGCTACAGGAAATGTCATGACTGTGCTACCCTATAAAAGGAGTGTAGTGTGGTGTGGTTGGGGATGTGGGTGGGTGGTTGGACCCTTCCCCTGCTGAAAAGGAAGAGCCATGGATGAAAGAAACAAGGAGGTATGAGCAGAAACAATCAGCCAGCAAGAAATGCAGTAGTCCTGAAAGCTTATCCTAATGACAGATAAAACTATGAAACCTGAAAAGCACCACCTGTAATAATTTCACAGAAGATACACCTGTAAGAAACACTTTGATACAGAGACAAATAAAGCTGTAACAAAAGATATGCCTTGCAAAAGACAATTTGAATCAGAAGATTACAGCAGTAATCTGTAAGCACACACCTGTAGGCACACCCTGTAATAATACAGCAGAAAGTATACCCAGCAACAACCATTTGAATCAGAGAAAAATAAAGCAATAAAATGTTAGCAACAAACATTAACAACCCCTGTAAGTACAAAATAAAAAATAACAACACACAGTAAACATGCCTAGCCAAAATAAGGCTTAATCCTTATTTTTGCTCTTGTAAGGTTCTTTGCTCTGTCCTTTCAAGCAACCTAGAAGAAAAGAGCTCAGGTGAAGCTAGGTGCCTTGGCCAGCAAACCTAGTCTTCCACCTCCGAGATATCAATTAACCTGACCTTTTAACCCTTCCTTCTGTTGGAAGGGACTGACAGTTTGTCAGCTCCACCCCCAGATACACACCTGATCCCCGGAAGAGCTGTGGGAGGAAAGCAATTAACTCCTTCAATGTGAGAAGGAGAATGCAACACCTGTGATACAAAAAAAAAACTTTTACAAAAAAAAAACAAAATAAAATAGTGGCAAACACTAATTTTGCTTAGCCTAATGATAAAAAGTCACAAAAATATAAGCACCACCTATAATAATTTCAAGAAGATATACCCTGTAAGAAATACTTCAGCTACAGAGAAAAATAAAGCAGTAACAGAAGATATACCTTGCAAAGACAATTTTAATCAGAAGATTACAGCAGCAAACTGTAAACACACACCTGCAGCACACCCTGTAATAATGCAGCAGAATGTATATCCAGCAACAATTTGAATCCGAGAAAAATAAAGCAAGAAAATGTTAGCAACAAACAGTAACAATCCCTGTGAGTACAAAACAAAAATAACAACACACAGTAAACCTGCCTAGCCAAAAGAAGCCTTAATCCTTATTGTTGCTCTTGTAAGGTTCTTTGCTCTGTCCTTTCAAGCAACCTAGAAGAAAAGAGCTCAGGTGAAGCTAGGTGCCTTGGCCAGCAAACCTAGTCTTCCACCTCCGAGATATCAATTAACCTGACCTTTTAACCTTCCTTCTGTTGGAAGGACTGACAGTTGTCAGCTCCACCCCAGATACACCTGATCCCGGAAGAGCTGTGGGAGGAAAGCAATTAACTCCTTCAATGTGAGAGGAGAATGCAACACCTGTGATACAAAAAAAACTTTTAACAAAAAAAAAATAAAAATAAAATAGTGGCAAACACTAGTTTTGCTTAGCCTAATGATAAAAGTCCCAAAAATATAAGCACCACCTATAATAATTTCACAGAAGATATACCCTGTAAGAAATACTTAGCTACAGAAAAATAAAGCAGTAACAGAGATATACCTTGCAAAAGACAATTTTAATCAGAAGATTACAGTAGCAAACTGTAAACACACACCTGCAGGCACACCCTGTAATAATGCAGCAGAATGTATATCCAGCAACAATTTGAATCCGAGAAAAATAAAGCAAGAAATGTTAGCAACAAACAGTAACAATCCCTGTGAGTAAATATAGTGGAAAGAATAATTAGTGATTCTGCTGCAGCAATAGAAGAAAGAAAAGTTAAAGTACAGAAGTAGGCTAACCTTAATGTTAAAACATTATTACTCTGTGCACAGAAGGTGTGTCTGCCAAAGCAGGCAGAAGGAGCTGCAGGACCTTTTCACTGCAGTTAGAACAATGAACCTCTAAATCAGGTGTCATTGAGTACATACAAGTACATTGTGGGGGAGTTGAATCTACTTCAACATTATATTTTTCTAACATAATGTACAACTGTCAGTTGTAAATCATGCTGTACTGTTCCCATTTTCTTAGCGTCTTGGAAGTGTCTAAGGAGACAAATCCTAGGGTGCATTTACTGTTTAGATTGCAACTCTTTACAGTAAAGTTTTGAGTTGTTTAAAATCTGTGTTTCCCCTGCAGTCCCTGTCTGGGCAAGCCAACTGTTGGATTTGTGATTTATTATAACTTATATCTCAGTGTTTACTTACAATTATAAAATTAGTAATAAAAGTTCTTGTAGACAGCTATGAAATTATGACAAAATCCACATTTATTTCACAGGGTTGTGCAAAGCAAACTCAGACATCTATATAGCACTCTTAGATTTCTCCTAAGCCACTGTATAGGTAAGCACTCAACTACAAAATATCAATATAATTTATACCTGTACCTTGAGGTATTTTGCCACCTCAGCTACTACCACATAGTATATGAAATATACTTACATTGGTGGTAGGGTCAGCGCAGAAGAAACATCAAGGCATCACTGTGCCCAACTGCATAACCACATTGATAACTTAAGCTATATATATATATAAAATGGTGGCACAGTAGTGACACTATAGTTAGGGTTGAGTACCCCATTTAAGGTTAAACTGTGAAATTTTGCAGCTTAATAACTTTGCCACTGTATGACAGATTGCCTGATATTTGGCAGGCATAGAGTAGTACCATAGATCTCTGGATCTGCCAAGTTTCATAACAGTTGTATATCACGGTTGCAAAGCTATAAAGCGCAATAGAAAGTTGCATTTATGCTTTTTTGTGCATTCTTTGCTCACGCTTACAGGTTGCATGGTTTGCGCGACTGGTCCAAAACCTTCAGGGAACATGCTGCCGGTGTCCCCAATGAGCCTGTCAAAGATTTTGTGAAACAATATTAAGCGATTTAAAAGTTATTCAAAAGACAAGTTTCCCATTATAGTTAAGGGAAAAGTTAACAGATTTGACAGTGTCACAAATGCAGTTTTTAATGTCGCAAATTACCCCTGTAGAGTCATGAGTCTGTCATTTTTGTTTCAGTTACTGGTCACAGAAATGCTTTCCATTTAAATTTGGGGCCCTCTAGGGACACAATTCTTTTTGTATTCACCTAGTCGAGCACTGAGGATGCTAGCCATGTCTTTTTTTGGGGGTAAACCCCAGAAATATGTTTTTCAAATTTTTGTAAACTGTAGTGTCACAAAGTAGTGTCACACTTGCAACACTTTCGTGAATTTTTTTTGCGAAAGTGTCATGATTTGAGCCATTACTTTGCGACACTATGCCCAAAAGAATAAGACATCTTTGCCACCCTGTTGCAAAAAAACAGTTTGGTCTTTTAGACTGAAATTTGGAGGGAAGAAAGCCAAGGTCCCACAGATGTGCCTTTTCGTGGTTTGGTGCCAAAATATTAGACAGCTGCAAAGTTATGGTACTCCGAAGTTGACTATTTTTCCCATAGATTAACATTACGGCGTCCACTGCACATTTCGGGGCCCATATCTTGAAAACACTTCATGATACAGACTTTTTGTCTGAGAAATGCTTAGCCAGGAAAGTCATAAATTATATGCAATTTTAATTTTTTTTCTACGTCGGACGGTTCCTGAGATATAAGCAATTTAATATTCCAAGTGCTCATTTTCTGCTCCGAGGCCCATTATTATGCATACATTCTTTGTATTCACTGTGTTTCTCTATGCAGCTTTTGGGGAAAAAAGGTCATGTGCTTCTGTTACTGTTACAGTTAGCGTTTTCACTTGCATTTCCATAATCGTTTGCACTAGTGTTCTCGTCTACACCACCGTGTGTGTTACCCTTTGTGTTTTCATTTGTTCTTGTGTTTGCATTACTGTTACCATTTGTGTTTCCATTACTGTTTCTGTTTGCATTTCATTTTGCGTCACCATGTGCATTACCATTTGCATTTGAGTACGCATTTCCTTTGGTGTCATCTTTGCTGTTACTGTTAGCATTTGCATTTCCAATTGCAGTACCATGACCATGCGCATTACCATTTGCACTTCCATACGTGCATATGCTTGCATTTCCATTTGCGTTACTGTTTGCTTTGGCGTCATTGTTGCAGTTACTGTAACTGTTTGCATTTCCAATTGCATTACTGTTACTGCTTGCATGTTCGTCACCATTTGCATTTCTGTTGCCCTTAGTGTTTGCATTTTTGGTTGCGTTTTTGTTGGCGATTGTGTTACTGTTTCTTTCTGCGGCACCATTGCCATAACAGTTTGCATTTCTGTTTGCATTTGTGTTACTGCTTGCATTTTTCTTATCATTTGCATTTCTGCTGTGTTACTGTTTACGTTACTGTTTTCATTAATGTTTGTGTTTCTGCTGCTGTTAGAATTTGCATTACTGCTTGCGTTACCATTTCTGTTTTCATTAACATTTGTGCTTGCTTTTCTCTTACCGTTTGTGCTACCATTTACATTTGCATCACCATGTGTGTTACCATTTGTGCTTGTGTTTGCGTTACTGTTACTATGTGACAAAAAATCACATTCCATTCACTATTTATAATGCTCATTCTCAAAAAAAAGGGAAATTCATGGCAAAAAAACTCTGTTTAACGCATCAGTTAGAGTTGTTCCACATTGGCAAAAGCAAGGAAATTTGGTGTTAGGATTGCCACCCCTTGCACCCCAAGCCCACCCCATCCCCACCAACAGGCATCAGGGTGTGTGTTGGGATCATAGGTCCTCTCACCCCATTCTCCTATACTGCACCACCTCAGCTTGTTTACACATGGGATGGGGTAAGAGTTAGAACTGATGACCCCAACGCACACCCCAATGCCTGCTGGTGGGGATGCGTTGGGCTTGGGGTGCAAGGGGTGGCAACCCTAACACTGAATTTCCTTGCTTTTGTCGCTGTGGAACAACCCTAACTGATACATTAAATGGATTTGTTTTGCCATAAAAAAAAAAATATATATATATATATATATACACACACACATATATACAGTTTTGAAAAACTAGACTACACCTGCATAAGTAAAAATACATAGTCTCATAAATGGCTTACGTAGTAACTTCCTTGTTTGTTACAGGCAAATAACTTTAAGGTGAGGTACCTGTCATCTGTAAAAACAAGATAGTTTTGTTAGCCCCTTCATTAAGGAAGTGGCCACAATTTAGCTGACAGCTTTGTCAGCTAATTTGAGAAAACAACCATGAAGAGTGTGACCAGTCTGAATTCCCATACCATTATTTCCTGAGCATGAGGTAAACATACATCTGAGGTTCTATACCATCATTCTGAGTAGTAATCTTTTTCTGTTTTTCCACCATGAAGATTATAAAGGCCTATTTTTACTCTTAAGTCTTAAATGACCCCATTATGGTTAAAATGTGCCTATGAACTAATGCTGTATATTTGCAAGTGTATGAGCCTGTTATAGCTAATTTAACATTAAAATATAAAATGCTAGTCTATCTCAATGTGCTTACACCTGAGTTTATAAAAGAGAATCTAACTTATTCCAATGTGTTTCTAAAACTATGCACGCTGAATTTATAAGATCTAACTAATATATAGAGAATTTAATTAATACATTTGTCTAAAGCTTAAATGTTCCAGTATTTATATGCATACTGGACTCATACAGTTTAACTACTAATGATGACTGTCTCAGCACTTACTCCATGTGCTGAGCTCATAGGTTTTTATTAATGACATGCTTTTTTTATTACTGACATGCTCATGTCATTTATGACCTCCTGACCTCCAACCTAACAGGTTTAACCTGAGTCTTATCGCAATTACATCAGTGTCTCAGTCTTCTTCTAATTTAAAGCTGCACTGAATTTAAACTTTGCCAGTGAAGTCACTGGCATTAGGAAACTTTGCACTTCACAAAGTGAATGAAGTTGTTCCAACATGGCATAGCTAAAAAAAAAGTTTTGAAAACAGCATCCATCTCTATTTTCATATTCCGCACCCTCCCCTTACCCTTGACCACTCACAAATATTTCTTCTCACACTACCACTCTGTTGCACCCATACCGCCCTACTCCTCTATGCCAAATTAAATAGAATTGCACCCATACGCTAGTCCCAATAAAACTGAATTACACCCTTACAACCTACTCCTCTAGTCCCAATGAAATTGAATTAGAAAAAGTCTGTTAGTAATTCTGCATTCCCTTCCTCACCCTAACCCAGTGTCTGCAGTTCCACAGAGTAACCCATGCTCCACCCATTGACTAAGGTGTTAGAGACAGCCCCTCACCTTATCACCATCTGGCACCCCCGCTCATCTCCTCCTACTCACTCTTCCCCAACACAAACAACAATAAAACACAGGTTCCATTGTAGAGCAGCCAGCACAGCCTTCACTCCACCATGCACCACCCACTAGCTTCTAAATCAAACCAGCAGATCAACTAGGGTTTGTGGTTTGAAATAAGTATGCAAAATGGGCAGATGGGGTGGGCCACATGGTCCTTCTCTCCTATCAACTTCTGTGTTTCTATAGCAATCACCTGACTGGTTAGGTGATGAGTCACTTGGGTAACTACTACAGGAGAGCACTCTGAGTTTTATTCAGAAAACTGTGGCAAGATGAAGGGAGGGTTGGGTGAGTCAGTGCACCATGGGACTGATTTTGTATCCATAGTAGGTGTAAGTGGAAGAAGGTTGGTGGTATAGTGCCTGAGGGTGGTGGAATGGGGTCAGTCTTTAGTACTGTTTTGGGCAGGTGGATGAGGAGGTGATGGTCTGTTCTAGAGAACCTCAAATATTGACATGGGGCAGGGATGGGAATGTGTGACAACTGATTGCCTTTTCTTCATTCAACTTCACTAGGACTGGGAGGAGGCAGAGTGTAGGTACTAAAAGATGAGAGGGTGGGGAATACATTTTTAGTTTAACTTCACTATGATGGGAGGAGGAGGAGGGATATGGGTACCAGAGGGTGATTAGATGGGGAAATATTTGTAAGTTGTTGTGGTAGAGATGGGAGGGTACAATGTGACAACATGGGTGTTTTCTTCATTTTAAAACTTTTTTTAGAAAAGCTACATGCTTCACTAGTAGAGTGCCCACTTGCCCATCAAAGAGCTGCACATAGTAGTGTTATGCAAGTTAGAAAGCTATGCAAACCATTTTGCACACCACTACTCCAGTTGAAATGGTGTCTCCTCTCAGTTCTCCATTATCCCCCCAATTAAAACAGTGTTATCACCATGTTACAACATTGTTTCTCTAGTTATGCCAGTGTCTCCTCTCAGTTTTAACAGTGTCTCCTCCTAGTTGTGTCAGTACATTCTACTCTTTTCACTGTTACACAAGTGTTTCACCATAGCCCTATGTCAGTGTCTCATCCCATTACACAGTGTCTACTCCCAGATACAAAAGTGTCAGTTGCAACTTTTCATCATCTCAGTTATCCAAGGTTATCCTCTCAATCACACCAGTGTCTTTACTTCCAGTTATGCTTCCAGTTGCATAAGTTTCTACTTACTAGATACAAGAAAAAAGTTCAGTTCCACAGAAGTATTATCTACAGTTCTCCACATTATTACACACTACATGCCGAAATTCTACCATTTAAAGTGAAATTAATTTATCTCTGTTTCTTATGAAAATTTTGCTGGCCCAATTAAAATTTTGCCCAGCACTAGTTATGACCAAATAACCTTCTATGAATGTTTGCAAATTCTGCAAAATTTTACACATTTCACAGAATTTACTATTTCTGCCCAGTCCTAGAGGACAGCAAATGGAGCTTAGTCCAGCTTGCTCCAGGAAAATGCGGCAGGAGGGCGAGGCGGATTGTCTGCGAAGCTGAATTGCTGCTTTAATAGTAGGAACAAACCTACCTTAAGGGGAGTCAAAGTAAATGTTTATTTCCTTCCATTCAAGGGCTTTTTTGATAGCAGTAGATCATAATATTAAAAACAACTATGAATGAGCCCCCCCACTGGTGCAGTGATAGTGCTACCACCTGCAATGCCAGTTACCCGTATTTGTAAATGAACCTAGGACAGCAGAGGGTTGGCGGGGAAAGAATTGATAGTCCAGTGGACAGCTCTTGTCCTTGGAGGTACATTAGAGATCTTGGTTAGGTGACTGCCACCTGGTTGAGGTCAGATGATAGGTGCAGCAGGAAGTCATAAAATCAGGGACATTCAAGATGCCAGTATGCTTGTGTATGCAGGGTATGCTGCATAGACACGGATTATTGTAACGGACATCCTCAGGTGGTGGAAAATGCTGGGCAGGATGACACCCAGCCCACTGTGGGGCCTACTTTATCATCCAGGAATGGCTTTCTGGTGTGGCCCTCTCTCTCATGGCACTCAATGGGGGATTCTGTAGGGGATATAGGATCATTAATCCTGCTGAAGATGGTTCCTATCCAGGCAGGCTGGGGTTGAAGGGGTCCGATCACTGAAGAAGGGGGGGAAGAACTATGAATGACTATTTAATTAACCGTGTCAAGTAAGTAACTTCTGTTTCTGTATATGTCGTTTTGCTTATTCCATGGCAAAAACATATCATAAACTATATTTTGAACAGAGAACAAGATTTGGATCACATAGAAACCAGGGTTAACCTTGAAAATATCACAGTTCATAGTTTTTCTCTTGAGAAGGCAAGTTGAAAATACAGATGCTGCATGATAAGCAAAAAATATTGATTCAAATCAAGCTTAAAGTGCACCCTTCCCAAATTCCTCGGGGCTTGCCATAGCTTATTCTCTATATGTTTTATATACAACATACTGTAAGTTAGACAGTCAGTCTCTCACAAGACATGTTTCACTTATGAACAACATGAACATATTCTTTCCTTTTCCCAAGCCAAGCCTCAAGTGGAAGCAGTTCAGCTTGAAATCTACCAAACAGTCCTGTCTTAGATCAGCCCTCAGGAATGCACCTAACACAGATAATAGTAGTCCAAGAAAAACATTGAAATCTGTATATGTCTGTATAGGCTCAAGGGATGATGTGTCATCTTGGCGCAAACATCTGCTCATTATATAAACTGGTAGTTACTCTGGCATGGTATACATATAATAAAACTTTATAGTACTGTATTTAGAAGCTTTATACTATAGTGATTGTGTGGAGAAATCAGACTGTTCAATAATCTGGTTGTGTATGGGTTAAAGTTCATTATTTATGGCCCATATTTATTTATTTATTTATTTATAATGCAATCAGTTTACAACCTTTGAGCCAGGGGCTCATTTCCAAAGGTACCTCGTCAACAATGGTAGATAATACAGATAATACAGAAAGCATGGTACATACAAACGAAGAGCATAAGTATAAACAGACATGGGTAAATGGCACATGGTTACAGCAAACATTGGTAGAGTAATACAGAGCAAAATATGGTATTATTGACAACAGGATAATAACAGGGTTTAGCAGCATAACGGTATGTCATGGAAGTGTGGTAACAGCCAAACAGGTCTACTGTGTCAGATTACAAGGAACATAAGGCATAAGACAGGAACAGTACAGGTAAATCGATAAAGCAGTCACACCGTCATATGATAACAGATTACAAGAAGCTTAGGGCCTGAGACAGGAGTAGTACAGAATGGAGGTATGATCCGTATGGATCCATATGGACTATGTATTCATTCAGAGGTCAAAAACATTGTGAATAGGCTGCAGTGTGTGTATTTGATGTCCCAATCGTACACAACAGCTTTTGTAATTTCTATACTCCTTTTGCTTCCTCCAGTACATCTGTCATTAACTGCAACTGCCCTGATAACTATACTCAAGCTCACACTTAAAGTCATGAAACAAATAACTCTCAGCTGCCCACTTTCCACTTTCTTTCATAGCCACATTGATCCTTTAGAAAACAGGCTCAACTCACAAGCTTTCACTGGTGTTCCTGACTTTTTAATCATACTTTAAACAGGTTGTACTAGTTAGGTTCCAGCAACTGCAGCAGAAGACGTCACTCCAGATGAGAACAGTGACACAGAGTACTGCTCCTGCCTGTGAAGCTTCACCAGGGCTGGTGCCAAATAATAATGAAACACCTGTTTCACCAGTAGCAGTTGTTCCATCCTGCAGATATCCCATTAGTCACCGAAGACCACCATAAAGATTTCACCCACTGGGCTTGGCAGGAACTTAGACCTTAGGACTACAAATATCCATATGCATAAACTACAGCCCTAATGGTGTCACTTATACATCCGACCATATATATCCATGTATGTACTACAACTAACATATTTACTTGTTAAAAAACACTACTCTCTGACCACCATCTTCTCCATGAAAGTGTTTCCATTATTGAAATGGAACCACTTTCACATTGAAGTTGACACTCAAGAAGGGTACATTTTAACCAGTGATTAGTATTTCTGCACAAACAGCTTTGAATATAAATACCAGCTGCCTGATATTCAAACGTTTGTGCCAGCGCTAACAAGGTTTGCACAAGTGCTACCTGGGTTTGTGCTTGCGCTCAGGGTGGGACTATATTCAAAGACCCATTTAGTGCTCCCAAACCAGGTAGAGCTGAGGTGCCAAAATACCAATGTACCCATGCAAATTGGGAGTCCCCTGCTGCACACAGTCACAGTGGCATATTTAAAGGTTTATGGTTGTAGAAAATTGCCCCCAAAGTGGTGCTATTTACTGCCACCAAAATCACAACTTAACAGGGTGCTAAACTCATCCCCCACCCCACTAAAGGCAGTGGTATATATTGCAGCTGTACGCCTTCAATGGCCCTTAATACTCCTACAATGCAGTCCCTGGTTTCAGTGGCACCCCCCACCCCTGATCATCCATACCATATAATGTGGAAAATCCCTGGTGTCTAGGAGCAACCACCCCACAATCATGCATACCATGTACTGTCATAAGTCCCTGGTGTCTAGAGGCACCCCCCCACCCCTGAGCACCTATACCATGTAATGTTTGCTGTTCTGGGTGTCACTTCCTCAGCTGGCCACTGCACAAGCTGTCAGACGCACACATAAAATATTATACTGTATGTGCTCCACTGACAGCTAGTACTGGGGACCCACTATTTAAATATTTATGCCAGTACTAATGTGGTTTGTGACATTTTTAACCAGTGATTAGTATTTCTGCACAAACAGCTTTAAATATAAATGCCAGTTGCCTTACATTCAAACATTTTTGCTAACGCTAACATGGTTTGCACCAGTGCTACCTGGGTTTGTGCTTGTGCTCAGGGTGGGGCTATATTCAAAGGCCCAGTTAGTGTCCCCCAAACTCGGTAGAGCCAAGGTGCCAAAATACCATGTGCCCATGCAAATTGTGAGTCCCCTGCTGAATACAGGCACACTGGCATATTTAAAGGTTTTTGGTGGTGGTAAATTGCCAAAGGCAGGGTGGTTATAATGCAGCTGCATGCCTTCAATGGCCCTTAATACCTTCTACAATGCAGTCCCTGGTGTCCAGTGGCACCCCCACCCCTGATCATCCATACCATACAATGTGGAAAATCCCTGGCGTCTCGGAGCAACCCCTCCCCCAATCATGCATACCATGTACTGTCAGAAGTCCCTGGTGTCTAGAGGCACCCCCACCCCTGAGCACCTATACCATGTAATGTCTGCTATCCCAGGTGTCCAGTGGCATCTTCCACCACCTGGTCTGTCAAGTACAAGATATAGAATGTCCTTGTGTCCAGTGGTTCTCTCTGGACCCTGAATGCCTTTTGACATATTTAAAGGTAATCATTGGTGGTCTAGCATTCCCACATCTGCCCCACCTGCTCACATAACACCACCCATCTCAAACACTCTTACCAGGGTGTCTGTGGATGTACAGTGAATCCTGATATGGTGACTGACACAGCCTCTTCTCACTTCCTCAGCTGGCCTCTGCAGAAGCTGTCAGTCGCACACTTAAAATATTATACTATATGTGCTCCACTGACAGCTAATACTGAGAACCCACTGTTCAAATATTTGTGCCAGTACTAATGTAGTTTGTGACATTTTGAACCAGTGATTAGTATTTCTGCACAAACAGCTTTAAATATAAATACCAGTTGCCTTATATTCAAACATTTTTGCTAGTGCCAACGTGGTTTGTGCCAGTGCTACCTGGGTTTGTGCCTGTGCTCAAGGTGGGGCTATAT
The DNA here is from genome assembly GCA_016271365.2 of Neoceratodus forsteri. Lineage (NCBI taxonomy): Eukaryota > Metazoa > Chordata > Ceratodontiformes > Ceratodontidae > Neoceratodus > Neoceratodus forsteri. The sequence continues at coordinate 826,613,775 of CM057455.1, read as the reverse complement.
TCAAAGGCCCAGTTAGTGCCCCCGAAACCCAGTAAAGCAGAGGTGCCAAAATACCACTGTGCCCATGCAAATTGTGAGTCCCCTGCTGCATACAGGCACAGTGGCATATTTAAAGGTTTGTGGAGGTGGCAAATTTCCCCCCCCAAATAGCGCTGTTTACTGCCACCATAAATCACAACTTGACAGGATGCTAAACTCATCCCCCCCACCCCACTAAAGGCAGGGTGGCTATATTGTAGCTGCATGCCTCTAATGGCCCTTAATACCTCCTACAATGCAGTCCCTGGTGTCGAGTGTCACCCCCCACCCCGATCACCCATACAATGTAATGTGGGAAATCCCTGGTGGCTAGGAGCAACCCCCCACTCATGCATACCATGTACTGTCAGAAGTCCCTGGTGTCTAGAGGCACACCCCCACACCCAAGCACCTGTACCATGTAATGTCTGCTATCCTGGGTGTCCAGTGGCATCTCCCACTGTCTGGTCTTTCAAGTACCAGGATATAGAATGTCCTGGTGTCCAGTGGTTGCCCCGGACCCTGAATGCCCATTGACATATTTAAAGGTAATCATTGGTCTAGCATTCCCCCACCTGCCCTGCCTGCTCACATAATACCACCCATCACACACACCCTTGCCAAGGTGTCTATGGATATCCAGTGAATCCTGATATGGTGACCGGCACAGACTCTTCTCACTTCCTCAGCTGGTCCCTGCACAAGCTGTCAGTCGCACACATACAATATTATACTGTATGTGCTCCACTGACACTAATACTGGGGACCCGATATTCAAACATTATTGCCAGTACTAATGTGGTCTGTGACAGTGCAACCCAGGTTTGCACTTGTGCTTCAGGCGGGACCACATTCAGAGGCCTGGTCTGTGCCCCCCAAAGCTGGAAGTGCCCAGACACTAAAATATCACTGTGCCCATGCAAAGTGGGGGGCCCCTGTTGCATATGGGCACAGTGGCATATTCAAAGGTTTGTGGCTGTGGTAAATAGCTCCCATAAACCACAACTTAACAGGCCACTATGATTGCACCCCCACCCCATCAAAGGTAGGGTGGCTGTATTGCAGTCACTGGCCCCCACTCATTTGTTGCACCTCCTACAATGCAGTCCCTTGTGTCTAGTAGCACCACCTCCTCTGAGCTCCCATTATACCTCCTACAATGCAGTTATTGGTGCTTAGTGACACCCCCACTTCCGAGCACCCATAACATGTAATGTTGGAAATATCTGGTGTCTAGGGGCACCCCCATGATCATCTGTACCATGTACTGTCAGAAATCCCTGATGCTAGAGGCACCCCTCACTCCTTCCCCTGAGCACCTGTACCATGTAATGTATGCTCTTCCTGGTGTCCAGTGGCACCCCCCTACTCCCTGGTCTGCCATGTTCAATGATACGGATTGTCCTGGTGTCCAGTGGTTCCCCCAGCCCCTGAATGCTCTTTGACATATGTAAAGGTAATCATTGGTGGTCTAGCATCCCCCCAAATGTCCTGACCACTCACATAATGCCACCCATCACACGTATCTCTTACCAGGGTATCCATAGATGTCCAATGAATCCTGCACGGTGACCAGCACATCCTTTTCTCACTTTTCAGCTGGCCGCCATATGCATGAAATATCATACTATATGTACTCAACTGACAGCCAATACAGCAGTTGTCTGAGGAGCTGAGAGGAGGACTGTGCCGATTCACTGTACATCCATGGACACCCTGTTAAGAGTGCATGCATGGTGGGTAGTGTTATGAGAGGGCAGGTGGGTTAGGGACTGCAGACAGCTAAATCTACTTTTAAAACTGCCTTCTCCTCTGAGTTTCTTACCAATTCCTAATAAAAGATAGCATTACAGAGTGAATTGGCTTTGAAGTAAAGCTGTGATTCTTGGCATGTGCATTACCACCGCTGGGAATGCGAAGCCCAGAGTCACAGCTTTACTTTTCAAATCATGATTTCACTCTGTAACATGACCTACATTTCATCATGAGTTGAACAAAAAAATATTCTTTCTATAGTGGCACTCACCACCTCTTCAAAGAACATACACCAGTCTCCGAAATTCAAGCTTCATTGTCCACTTATTAAAATGCCAATCCAAAATAATAAAATGTACACATAGTAGTAGTAAGTAGTAGTAGTAAAACCATTTATTTTTATACAGGAAAGGATTTCATGTCATAAGAGTTAAAATTACCCTGTTTTCAAGACAGTCCTGTTTCAGATGTTACACCCATACATAAAACATCACATAGAACATCATACATACATCTCTACAATATACATAAACACACATTTTTGAATTCAATTTACATTTGACATCACAAGTTCATACAAATTATCAACAGTAACATTCTGTAATAAAAATGGATTTCAAATTTTTATTAAATTCTCCATAGGATGTTAAAGTGCACATTGAGTAAGGTAATCTATTTCATCTGGCAGAAGCTTGATATTTTAAAGTTTTTACTCCAAATTTGGTCCTTTGTCTGGGAATTGATATTGTGTTTTCGTGTACCAATCTAGTTAGTACTCTTGTAGTATGGGGGCAGGACATTACAGTAGTGGAAATGTAATATGTTGGGTATTTTGTGAGATATTTATGGAACAGTTTTAACCAGGCCATACTACTTCTTGCCTCTAAGGTATACCACTCTAAGTCTTTTAACAATTTACAATGATGCACGAGGAAACTACTTCCTAACATACACTTTGCTGACCTATAGTAAAGCTTGTCTAATTTTACCAATATGCTTTTATTTGTCACCTTATACATGATATTACCATACTCTAATGCTGGCATAACCTGATGTTGGACCAAAGTCCTGCAGGTCTTTATATCCAGGCACCTTGAGGTATGTCTCAAGGCCCCCAGTTTTTTACTTGTTGTTCTTATCAAATTTGAAACATGCTGCATACATTTTAGTTCAGCATCAAATAGTACAACGCAATGACTTTGCCCGCCTGACGCGTTTTGGACATATAAGTCCTTTATCAAAGACTGAGGCACATAGAAAACACTCAGCAATAAATAGGTGAACTGACATGGCATCACAATGACATTAAAAAACATTTCACATTAATTGAACGAAAAAATATTTCTTGGCCAATCAGTATCAAGTCGCTCCAGCATTTAGTTCAAAAGAGTAGTAAGAGCAAATCAGGATAATAAGGGACAGGAAAGCATGGGGTGGGGGACTGGGCTAGGAATCAGAACGGAGTATTTTGTTTGAATGAAACTCAATTTCTGATTTTCATTAGCCCGACACCATTCACCTACATACGGTTGCATGACACTTGATGTTTGCCTGTGGCAGAGTTTGTTATATAAAGTAAGGGGTGTGGGGGTGAAACACCTCACATTGGGGGAAGCGGGGGAAGCCTTCTAAACATAACAAAAAACTCCAGTGCAGGAAAAATTCCCTGTCAGGCAACCATGTTTTGGGCTGCTGGATTGGGATGCAGAAACTCAAGGAATTGAGTTTGTATTTACAGTATATTCATGGGAACAGAAGCTGGAAAGGGTTAACAAGAATAGAAGCAATAAGCAATGAAATATAATAGAGGACAAGAATAAAAAACATGAAAGACGTGAAATATCATTCAGTGTAACAGTATATTAATAATCAATAATTGGACAAGAAAACAACAATACTGAATCACGTAGAAGGTACAAATAACAAAGACATGATTATAAAAATACAACAGTATGCAAAAAAATGTATTTGAATAAACTATGGTTATAAAGAAGCCTAGTACAGTTTGTGAATGTTATTAGAAATATTCCCCCTCAGGATCATGTATCATTTATAGATATATAGTTTTAATTTTTTTTTTTTCAGAAAGGGTCTAATCTCTAAGTCTGTATTCAGTCCTGGGGCTAGATTCACAAAGCTTTGCCCTGGTGCAAACTGGGTTTTGCACCATAGTGTTATCCATAAAAGCTCAGTTTGCACCATCAGAATGGGCTTGCACTGGGGGAAAGTTTTCAGGGGTCTGCAATTCAAATTAAGGGGAGGGGAACCACATAATAGCACTGTGCCATAAACCATTTTCTCCATGGCAAATGGCCAGAAAGGAGGGGTGGAAGAACAATGGAGAAAAATCAAAACTGCCATCATGGAGGCAACAAGAATTTGTGTGAAACAAATAAAGAAAACAAAGTGGAATAAAAAACCACTATGGCTCTCAAAAGAGGTGTCAGGGAAGGTTAAGGAGGAAAAGGCTGCATTCAAAAAGTATAAGGAATCACAGATGGAGCACAACAGGGAACTGTATCAATTAAAGCAGAAAGAAGTGGGGAAGTCAGTCAGAAAAGCAAAGGCCCAAACTGAGGAAAAGATAGTCAACTTAGTTAAGAAGGGATAAAACCTTTATAGGTACGTTAGGGAGCATATAAAGGTTAAGGGAGGGATAGTGAAGATTAATAAAGGAGAGGGGAGGTGGGCAGAGGGAGACAGTGAAAAGGCAGAGATACTGAATGAATACTTTTGCTCAGTATTCACAAAAGAAGAAGAGGAGGAGTTACCTAAACCAAACAGTAGAAGCACTCTGGATAGTGGTGTTGACACCAGTCCATTTACAGAAGAAAGAGTACTGAAAGAACTGCTAAAACTCAAGGTGGACAAAGCAATGGGGCCTGACGGATTCACCTAGAACCTAAAAGAGCTAAGGGAGGACCTAGTGACACCACTAACCACACTTTTTAACAAATCATGGGAACATGGGGTGGTACCTGAGGACTGGATGAGGGCAGATGTGATTCCCCTTCACAAAAGTGGGAGCAAGGCAGAAGCAGGAAACTACAGACCTGTTAGTTTGACCTCAGTGGTGGGGAAAATGATGGAATCACTTCTGAAAGAAAGAATTGTTGAGTACCTAGAGGCCAGCCGGGCACAGGACCCAAAGCAGCATGGATTCACAGCAGGAAGGTCATGTCAGATGAATCTAATCGATTTCTTTGACTGGGTGACCAAAGTAATAGACCAGGGAGGGGCTGTGGATATGGCCTACCTAGACTTTAGCAAGGCATTTGACACAGTCCTGCACAAAGATTAATAATTAGTTAGCCAGCCTGGGAGTGGGTCCCAGGGTGGTGGCCTGCGTAACAGCTGGCTGCACCACAGGACACAGAAGGTAATAGTGAAAGGAACACATTCTGAAGAAAGGGGTTACCAGTGGAGTACCTCAGGGCTCAGTACTGGATCCAGTCCTCTTTAACGTCTTTATAGGTGACATTGCAGAGGGTCTGGAAGGAAAGGTATGCCTCTTTGCAGATGACACAAAGATCTGTAACAGAGTTGATACACAAGGGGTAGAAAGGATGAGAAGGGACTTGGCAATGTTGGAGGAATGGTCAGACATATGGCAACTTAGATTCAATGCAAAGTGCAAAGTAATGCACCTGGGAAATAAAAATCCAGGAGAAGAGTACACAGTAGCAGGAGGTACTAACGACAACAGTAATGGAAAGGGATCTGGGTGTAGTCATATCAGATGACCTAAAGGTGGGTAAGCAATATGAGAAGTCAGTAAGGAGAGCCAGGGGATACTGGGATGCTGAGGAGGGCATCACAAGTAGAAAAAAGAGTGGTTATCCCTCTGTACAGACAGTTGGTGAGACCCCATCTGGAGTACTGCGTGCAGTTTTGGAGACCTCATCTACGCAGGACATAGATAGGATGGAAGCAGTCCAGAGGAGGGCAACTAAAATGGTGCAGGGTCTACATCAGAAACCATATGAAGAGAGACTGAGAGAGCTTAATATGTATACCCTTGATGAAAGGAGGGACGGGGACATGATAGAAACTTTTAAGTACCTCAAGGGAATCAACAAAGTCCAGGAGGGTAGCATCTCTCAGAAAAAGAGATGTGTAAGAACAAGCGGGCACAATTTAAAGTTAGAGGGGGGACGGCTCAGGGGTACTGTGAGGAAATTCTTTTTCACGGAGAGAGTGGTGGACGCATGGAACCGCCTTCCTGGAGAGGTTTTGGGGTCTAAAACAGTGGGGGAATTCAAACATGCGTGGGACAGACATAAGGCAATTATAGTGGGGGGTTGCAGGAAGTAGGCTGTTGGTTATCTAGAATCTGCAGCTTATCCAATAGGTAGGGAAATGGGCAGACTGGGTGGGTCAAGTGGTCCTTATCTGCCGTCAAAGTCTATGTTTCTATGTTTCCACAGAAGGGCCTTTTGCTGAGGTCCCTTGTGTGGAGAAAATACTGCTGACTGAGACCTGGCAGTATTCCGTGCAATCCTAATGGGTGCCGAGGGTACTATAGCAGCCCCCACACCCACAATACTGTCCCCTCTGTAGTGGAAAGTTCCCTCCCCTCTCACTGGTGTTTGATCACTGTCCTCTATAATACAAAATCCTGTTCCCTGGTAGTTTAGTGGTCCCTCCCCTTCCCTGTCTTCTGAATGCCATCCTGTATAATAAAAAAATCCCACTCCCTGATAGTCTAGTGGTCCTTTTCCTCTCCCAGTTATCTGATTGCCATCCCATAAAATACAATCCAGTTCCCTGGTAGTCTAGTGGTCCCTCCCTGTTCTCTGATCACCATCCCATAGGTCAAACAAATAGTGTCCTGTCCCATGGTACAAGTACACAAAAAGAGAGAGGCACTGCCAGGGGTATTCCTCCCCACCTTGTCCTCCAACCACTGGCCTGTCATCAAGGAAGGAATCTCCCTGGTGGCTAGTGGTCCTCCCTCGCTTGATGACCCATTCAAAATGTAGAACACAGTAAATTGGTGTGCAGTGATTCCCCCCAGCTTTCCGATCCCTTGTATCACACAGCACTGCAGTTTCTTGCTGGACTAGTGGACCCCAACCCTGTCAGATGTTGAACCCCCACCCCGCCCCCAAACCCGATCCCCAGATGGCAACAAGCACAACCCTACCCTTACCTCCATGGATAGCTGTCGATTGAGCTCTCAATTAGTGCATACTGTATACACTACAGAATAGAGTTAAAGGAAAACACTGGAAAAGACACAGCTTTCACCAGACACTACAAAACACTTTTGATTAGTGCTTTTAGGCTGTAACAATGTTTTTTTTAATGATTTAAACAGCTACCCACAACTTCCACTTTCTATTGGTGGCAGCCACCATCTCATGGGCAGCAGTGAACTTCCCTAGGCCACTTTATGCTAATATGCCCAGCCAACCTCTGCTATTGGTTGGCAGGACATATTAGCATAAAGTGAGCTAGGAAAGCTTACTGCTACTCATGATATGGCGGCTGACAGCAATAGAAAGTGGAAGTTGCGGGTCACTGTTTAAATCATTAAAAAGCATTTAGAAGTAATTAAAAAAAATGTTACTATCTAAAAGCACTAATCAGGCATTTTTGTAGTGACTGGGGAAAGCTGTGCCTTTTCCAGTGTTTTCCTTTAAGCAATAATGCTCGACAGGGTATGTTATGCTAGGATAACATCATGCCCTGGGTGGTTGAAGCACAAGGCAACAGTATGAGTGCATTCAATATGAGAGAAGTGACATTATCCCAGCACAACACACACCTCTGGAGTTCATTATCGCTATTATACAGTGGCATGTTTGTAAAAAATAAACACGTAAATAAAAAAAAACAGTTTTTGTATGGGTAGGTTTACATATACTGTACATAAAAAAGTCCCATGTTACTATTTCTGGCTAGCAGGTGGTGTTCCATGTTTCCTTCTGTTTCTCTTGTTCTCCCATCCATCTTTTAATGTCTCCCCTCCACAGAACTAGAAGCCTCCTTCTCTCTCTCTCTCTCTCTCTCTGTCTTTGTTGTCTGCTCCCCTTCTGGTTCACTGCCACATTTATCTGTTTTTTGAACTGTGAAGGCAAGCAAGCATTTTATTTAATTTATTTATGACATTTTGATAACTGGGTGAGCCCCTGAGACCAACAGTTCCTTTTCAGGGGTGACCCAGAATTAATTACAGTCAGTGCAAAACATTACAGCAATACATAATACAGGACTAGAGGCATGGGATGAAGTTGGAGGAGGACGATTCAGAGGAAACATGAGAAAGAATTTCTTCACAAAGCGATTGGTGGACAAGTGGAACACCCTGCCAGAGGAAGTGGTGGGGGCTGAAACAATCACGGAGTTTAAGAATGCATGGGATAGACATAAAGAATTCTGGAGGTCAGGGTAAGGTGCAACAGACTTCTAGGAAAACAAACTGAACTTACAAGCTCAAATGGGCAGACTGGGTGAGCCATAGGCCCTTATCTGCCGACACTGTCTATGTATCTATGTACATAAATCAGAAAAGAATACATCAAGGACATCATACAGAGAAACACGCTCTGCACAGAGAAGTAGTTACATACGTCAGATACACATTAGCAGCAGCAGGATAGGCAAAGTTCATGTGCTAACAAACCAGTCATAGGTACTGAAGGTGTTCAGGGATGCTATTGATTGGGGACAGCAATGAGGAGTGTCAGAGGGATGTTACATGGCTGATGCCACTCACAGAAGTGGTTTTATTAGCAAATATATTTTGACCTGTCCTGGGATAGGAAACGGGAGTACAGAAACTCTTTAAAGTGGAGTGGACAAAGGAGTGCAAGGGGAGCAGGCACAATCTCAGCATAGTTTGTGGAGCCATTACTAACAGCTGTGACAGTTAAAACAAACAATGTAGTTTGTCTTGGCAGCAGTTTTGACTTGGTGGAGGTAGGCATTGTGAATTCAGGGGTGCTTGGACTGACAGCAGCCCATGACAACTTTGAGATGAAGGGGTGCAGTGATATTTGTACTTTTTGCGGCCATGTTGCTGTAGGAACTTCATGCAGTGTTGTTATGTTCAGATAACATGGTTCTATGTGATATTAGTGACTCCGGAATGGCAAGTCCAGAATTGCGAAGCAATGTCGGCAACGACAGAAACGGTAAATGTTTTTTTTTCCAGGGGGCCTTGCCCCCCTGCATCCTCTTACTTAAATAACCATCTATGAGGTCTTAACACCTTGGGAAGGGGGTAAAACATATGTCACCATTTCATTATCACCATATTCATTTATTTATTTTATTTATTTTAATTTTGGTAACCAGGTGAGTCCACTGAGACCATGTAGTCCCTTTTTCCGGGGTGACCAGGGCAGACAATAGAATACATTACTATCCAATACGAAGGACAGGAATACAGCCAGCAAGATCCCCAGACTGAGCTCCCTCCTGGAGCAACTGCAACACGCGGGTGCCTGAGAGGTAATTAAACTACCTCCAACAAGCAGCACCCTTGTGAGGGGGGTTAGCTCGTCGACACGCTGCACACATCAACTGCCCCGCCCAAACACCCTGGCTTGGCATTTCCTTTATAGGCTCTCCCTAATGACATCACTTCCTCTCCTTCATTATCATTTGCAGGTTATACCTGCCAACCACTAGAGGGACCCATACTCTCCACCTTGGTTACACTACCTATCCTCCTCCCTACTACTTCCTAGAAACCCCCTAACCTCCTGAGCCACTCCACTCCTCTCCAAGTCACACCTACCGTTACCCACACCTCCCTCAGCACCCAGCCCCACAAACTAGCCCACATTCTGACTCAGGACTGCTCAGCTGAACCCACACCCAGTGACCACTAGGAGTCGCTTTTTCTCACCCTATTTCCAACCCCAACCCAGCCTACTTCAGATCCCCTAAACGTGGATCTCTGCCCTCACCCAGACACTTCAGCAGCTGCCCTAGCTGAGGCTTGAACCTTGTACCCTATCTACCTGAGTCCGTGTCATTAACACTAATCCAAAGTGGTAACCACATTTTTTAGAAGTCAACCTAAATACTTCTACCATACTACCCGGCTACCACCAAAGAGCCATGTTAAACCACCTCCTCCTAAAATGCCTCCCCCTCATTTACTTTCTAGTACCCTCGTCCCACCAGCCAGCCATCCCCCCTGGATCACTGGTACCAGCACCGGCAATTCTCCCAGACTTAGCTCGCACTCACCCCCACACTTACCATGTACAATGGCCTACAACAACCATTCCCCATGTACCACCCCACCGTCTTCCCAGGCCCCCCTTGGCGGCTTATCGTTCTTGCCCTCCCATCCTGCCAATCTCTACCCATCCCGTTTCCCCAAGGTCCCCCCCATCCCTACATACACGAAGGAAACACACATATCGCCACATCCTGGCCAGAGCTGTGGTCCTCCTTCTACTCCTAACAGGCAATATACATCCTAACCCAGACCCCTCCCAGACCAGCCCATCAGGTGGGCCCCCCCCCCGGTCTGAGTGTTGCCTTCTTGAATATATGCATCATCTTGAAAAAATTTGACACCCTTCAATGCTGGGTCATGCTGCACAAACCAGATGTCATTGCACTGGTGGAAACCTGGCTGTCAAAAATCCACACCTGACTCCTTTGTCGACCTCCCTGGCTACACCCTATACCGGGAGGATCATGTAGGCAATCGTGGGGGTGGCTGTGTGATTTATACCAGGGATTCTCTCACTGGTCAAGCACTCCCTGCCCCGGCCCCGGCAGGTGGGGCACAGGTTCTAACCCTTAAACTTACTCCAGACCCCTCCAGGGGCCCCCCTGTATCTCACTTCTGCCTACATTTCACCAAAGAACCAAAACCCAGCACTATTATCCTTAACTGATTATCTTGCCACCCTCCCACATAGGGCTGAACAAGTCCTTGTGGGGGACCTCAACGTGAACTGGCTCAGCCCCACCTCCACCACCACCCGGGACTCCTTTGCTGCCATTGATCTGACACAGCTAATCTCCCAACCCACAAGAGCAAACCCTAAGAGAGGTACCAGCACCCTCCTAGATATTATCATCATCAACCACCCCAAAAAAATCCTGGACATCCAAATCCTCCCTGACTCACTCAGTGACCATTCCCCTATCCTATTCCGCTGGGTGACCACCTCGCCAAAACTCACAGCCCAGCACACACTTCGTCAGCGTCTCAGACCAGGTGGGCTGAAAAACCTCAGGCAATTTCTTGCCCAAACTGGTCTCCCATTCACCATGCTCCGGATATAGACTCTGCCCTTGCCTTCTTTTCCCAAACATTTAACAAAGCCTGCGACCTCTTCGCACCCCTCACAGCTGCCAGAACCAAAAAACATAAAGTGCCCTGGATTACTCCTGCCCTATTACAGTTGTTCAGACTTAGGGATAACCTGTGGCACCTCACAACAGAAACAGGCCAGCCGGCTGATAGACAGGCCTACAACGCTGAGCGGAATAAGTGCACCTGGGCCGTCCGAAAAGCCAAGGCCGACCACTATCAAGCCACCCTCACCTCCTCCTGGGGGTGTGCCCGAACTTTTTGGGACAATGTCAAACAATTGAATGGGAGTGCACGCTCCCCTCTCCCATCCCAGCTCACCATTGGTAGCACTACCGTTATGGACCCTACAGGCATTGCAAACTACCTCAACACATCCTTTATGGACCTCAGCTCTATCCTCCCCAGTAATTTCTTTGACCCACTAACCTCCCTACTGACCCCAGCCCCCCAACACCCTAGCTTCTACCTATGCAGGGTAACTGCCCAGGAAGCTAGACCCCACCTGATCCATACACTAAAAAGCAATAGTCCCGGCGACGACTCCGTGGACCCCAGAATTCTCTGGCTGGTACTGGATCAGGTCCTTGCCCCACTCACCAGCCTTCTCAACAAATCCCTCTGCCTGGGGCAGTTCCCACTGCATGGAAAACTGCCATTGATACTCCCATTCACAAAGGGGTGACAGGTCCTCAGCCGAACCACCGCCTCATCTCCATACTCCCGCCTCTCCAAAGCCCTTGAAAACTGGTTGCCATGCAAATCACTGAGTACCTGACCAAACACAACATCCTCTGCCCTGAACAGCATGGTTTCCATTCAGGACACAGTACAGGCATGGCACTAGTTGAATTCTCAACATTCCTACACACATCCCTGGACTCTGGCTCCCTAGCCGGGGCAGTGTTCATCGACCTTTCTAAGGCTTTCGACACTGTCTCCCAACCCCTCCTGCTGGATGCCCCTTGCCACACTGGCTTCGCTACTGGGCCACTCGTCTGGTGCACCAGCTATCTATCGGCCCACTCCCAACGTGTCAAAATTAATAGAATACTCTCAAAAATGTGTCCCATCTGCTCAGGGGTTCCTCAGGGCTCCATCCTGGGACCCCTACTCTTCTCACTCTACCTTAACACCCTGTCCAGTGCATGCACTGGGAAAATGCTGCTGTATGCAGATGACGCCGTCATCTTTGCCTCCCACCGTAACCCTACCTCCGTCCAGGACTCCCTGCAACTTTCCTATAATGATGCAGAAACCTGGTTTAAAGAGCACAGACTGATCATAAATCTCAAAACAAAATGATGCTCTTTGTCCACCCCCAAAACAAAGCCAGCAATTTCCCACTCCATATCCTCCCCTGCTCCAAACAGCCTCTAGAGCAAGTACACTCCTACAAGTACCTTGTAGTCACCTTTGACTCAGCCCTCACCTACCACACCCACATTGATGCTCTTGCCTCAGCAACCAATGTGCAGCTAAGTATCTTATACCGCTACAAAAACTGTCTCCCCCCCACTGCCTTCCGGCTTGCAGTGACATCCTCTATATTATCCCTGGTCGACTATGGACTACCAGTCTGTAGGGCTGCTGACACAACTGTCCTCAACAAAATCTGCCTCATCCTAAACCAAGGCATGCAGGCTAATCACTGGGGCCCCTAGGCTCACACATTCTTGCCAGCTCTATGGTTTGGCAACACTGCTGAACCTAGACGAACGGCTGTGATATCAAACATGCCTAATAGCAAAAACTCTTAGGGCTATCCTCACCTGGGCTGACAGCCTCCTCCACCTAGCCCAACCCTTGGTCTGTACACGAACCTCCTGCAAGACCACTTTCCTGGTAATAAGATCTAGGACCTCCCATGGACAGAGGTCATTCCACCATAGAGCCCTTCCTGAGCAACCTCGCCCTCTCCCCATCTCAGATGCCCCCACGATTTCCAAATTCAAAACTGCACTCAGAAGTGAACTATTCAACATGCGTAGTTGTACCTGTATAACTTGAGGCGCAACCCTCTGTGCCATGACAATGCCCACTGGGCAGCATCCTTACCGCACCTCTTTAAATTCATACCACGGCTGTTTGTACTGACATTACTCCTGTTGCATGCCCTTTCTCCATGCAAGTATGTACCTCTTCTGGTTAAATTGCTTCTGCTCTGTTGACTGCTCATACTGTCGTACTACTATGTGCCACTACTATGTGCCACTGTAACCAAACTCGCCTCTCTGTATAATTGTTTCCTCACTTGTGCCTGCTATCGATGTAACCCATATCCTGGAACCAAAATGCATGTATATGTATTTATCATGTTCTTTATCACATGTCTGCAAACTATGTAACCTATATCCTGGAACCATGAATGCTTGTTTGTACTTGTCCTTCATGTGACGGTGTACTTTTGGAAATGAGCTCTGGCTCAAAGGTTGTAAACTGATGTGCAACTAAATAAATAAATAAAAACAGTAATGAGCAGTTTAAGATTACAGACAATGAACAATCAATGAGGACAGTTAAACAGCAATGAGTATACTCTAAAGTCAGTGGTAGGCAAAGTAATGCACGTAGCAACAGTGAGTACATACAATACATAACTTACAATATAATATACAATGATATATGCAAATCTACAGAGAAATATACATATTTACAAAAGTTCAATGTGAGATGACTTCAGTGTGAGAATACTTCAGTGTAAGAGTACTTCAGTTGCCAACTTGTGGACTCAACGTTCTGATAACATCACTAGTGAAGTTGGCCATTGACCAATCAGACAGCAAAAAATTATCTTGCCATTGCATGATTAACTATATAGGTTGCCCCTGAAAACAGGCACTCATGCCTAGTGGGCCTTACCCAGTTACAAAAGATTAAAATTAAAAATATTACCAAGTCCAGGGCTCTGTTCATACCTAGAAGTCTAAAAGTTACCAAAACATATTTGTCTGCATGTAGCAAGGCAGAAATTAATCTGCCAAGTATTCTGAAGAAGGTATGACCTCATTATCTGTAAGTGCAGAAATAATGGTATGAATACAGGCGTTAAACAAAACCTGGATCAATATGTAGACCTGGCTGACAACTTCTGTTCTGTAATGAGGAATGGAACACATATGTGCCCATACATTTCAATCCTATTGTAATACCTTGGGTGTCTACTGGGAATCACAGCCACCAGGCATTACCTTAGGTTTTCTACTTCCTTTTCACCTACAACCTCTGAACTGGGTACATTGGGGGGATGGTAAGCTTGGCTGACTCCCCAACCAGATACAGTACTTGTGGAAACCTATGTGGAAGGAAAGGTACCGTACTGGACTGACGTTGGAGGCAATAGGAATTTGAAACTCTGACAACCCTGAAGTATGACTCAGACACAGTTTTCACAGACACAGGGAAGGTCATGCCAGATGAATCTGATAGATTTCTTTGACTGGGTGACCAAAGTAGTAGATTAGGGAGGGCTGTGACATGGCCTACCTAGACTTTAGCAAGGCACTTGACACAGTCCCACACAAAGATTAATATACAAGTTAGCCAGCCTGGGAGTGGGTCCCAAGATGACAGCCTGGGTAAAGAATTGGCTGGAGAATAAGACACAGAGAGTAATAGTAAATGGAGTCCACTCAGAAGAAAGGAAGGTTACTAGTGGGGTACCGCAGGGTTCAGTATTAGGACCAGTCCTCTTCAATGTCTTTATAAGCAACATTGCAGAAGGACTGGAAGGAAAAGTATGTCTCTTTGCAGATGCCACAAAGATCTGCAACAGAGTTGATGCACAGGTGGGGTGGAAAGGATGAGAAGGGACTTGGCAAGGTTAGAGGAATGGTCAAATGTATGGCAGCTTAGATTCAATGCTAAGAAGTGCAAGGTAATGCACCTGGGAAACAAAAACCCAGGGGAAGAGTACACAATGGGGGTGAGATACTAACAACAACAAAAATGGAAAGGGACCTGGGGTAGTCATATCAGATGACCCAAAGGTGGAAAGCAATGTGAGAGGCAGCATGGAGGGTTGGGGGATACTGGGATGTAGGTAGGAGGCATCACCAGTAGAAAACAGGAAGTTATTATCCCTCTGTACAGACAGCTGGTGAGACCCCATCTGAGTACTGTGTGCAGTTCTGGAGACCCAATATCCGCAAAAGACATAGACAGAATGGAAGCTGTCCAGAGGAGGGCAACTAAAATGGTGCAGGGTCTGCACGGAAGACATATGAAGAGAGAGACAAAGGAGCTTAATATGTAGTCTCGAGGAAAGGAGGGAGAGGGGGACATGATAGAAATGTTCAAGTACCTCAAGGGAATCAACAAAGTCCAAGAGGGTAGCATCTTTCAAAAAAGAGGTGTGCAAGAACAAGAGGGCACAATTTGAAGATGGGGAGGCTCAGAGGTAATTTAAGAAAGTATTTTTCACAGAGGGTTGTGGATGCATGGAGCGGCCTTCCGGAGGAGGTTGTGGAGTCAAAATCAGTGGTGGAATTCAAGCATGCATGGGACAGTCATAAGGCAATTCTAGGGGTGGGGTAGGAAGAAGTAGGCTGCTGGTTAACTAGGATCTGCAGCTTATCCAGTAGGTAGGAAATGGGCAGACTGGGTGGGTCAAGCGGTCCTTATCTCGTCAAATTCTATGTTTCTATGTTTCTCGTTTTCCAGTGAGCTAAAATTAAACTTTACTTAGCCGCTCTGCCAGCATGACAGACACAGCAGCAATAAAATTAAAACAACAGTAACTTTGCAAATAAACCTCATAAAATGACTTCATAGTTACACTCTCTGTGCATTCTACTTATACTGTTTCACCTTTTCCTTCAGATCTGTATGTGCTAACCTAGAGAGTGTAGGCTACGCCTCAACCGACAAGCCATCTAATTACCTATTGCACTAGGCCACCATTTGAGCCTCAGCTGCTTCATTTTACTTTCCATTGACTTTAGGGTGTGCAATAGCTACTAGGCCTATTTCCATCTCATTGAGCCCGCTCTCTCCTTTACTAGTGGTGTGTGAAGTTGGAAATTTTTTTTCACAAATTAATTTGCAAATTTGCAGAGAAAAGCCACCTTCTTGAAAGTACCAATTTGATGCATAGGGATAACTTCACAAATTGCAAATTTGGTAACTTCACCAGTGCCTTTCACAATGTACTATAGGACTGGAGGTCACCTGGTATTGAACAGCACTGTATGTCATGTGGAAGCTGTGTTGATTTCAATCTTCTGAAGAAAGAGTTGACAAAGAAGTTTGTCCCTGCTTGTCTGAGCAAAACACCCTTTACAGTCACTCTGAAAAGTGATCGCTGAAACCAGTCATTCACAAATATTTCTAGAGGGCCTAGTGATGACTATATAATTTAAAGTAGTGGTTTTGTTATGTCTGCACTGAAGCACTGCTGTGGGGAGGTGAGGTATTTCAGTTTGCAAGGCAGCCCAGAATGATCTGTGACTTGAAGCTTTTTTTCTATTGGGAGCACCGGCCTGTTTGCAGCAGATATCTCATGTTTGTTTTCCTCCGTCTTTCTTGGTAGTTAATTTTTGTCTGTGGTTTATGATTTCTCATTTTATTTCTATAGATCAGTTTAGCATGGTTAAGTGAAGTATTGCCAGTCTCTCTATGGCAGTGTCTTCACTGTCATCATACCTGAAAGACACACCTCCTTCTGCCTTTCAGGCTTCAGGCCTCGAACAGCTTCCTGCCTCTTACAGTTGAATTCCCCAGTGCTACAGTTCATCTTCCTTCCACTTTGATAACCTTACTGACTAGCCCTCTAGCAGACTCCTCATATCCAGACAGGGAAACACAGTAAGGCTCTTTTTGCATCGACTGGACCTTAGCTGTTGAAACTAATGCCTGCTCCAAGCCTTCAGCCATAAGTCCTTGGTCTGTGACTTTCTACAGTGACTCCAAATGCTTAAACTGCAAAATGCTTAAAAGTCCTTTTCCAGGACACCGCCGCCCTCAGCCAGCACCTCTGTGGCTCAGTGGCCAGGCCCTACACTGATCTGGCCACGCTTGCTCATCAGCCTGCCCTCCCAGACCAAGGACACCACCACCTTATGTGGGCAGCTCTGCGGCTCCACAGCCCAGCCCTACATCAAGCCGGCCATGCGTGCTCCTCTGCCCTCCCTTCCAGACCAAGGACACTGTGACCCTCAGTGGGTGCTTCTGCAGCTCAACGGCCCAGCCCCACACTGAGCCAGCCACGCTTGCTCCTCTGCTGACCCTCCCAGATCAAGGACACCACTGCCCTCAGCAGGCACCTCTGCAGCTCAGTGGCCTGACTCTACATTGAGTTGGCCATGCTTGATCCTCTGCCTACCCTCCCAGACCAAGGACACCACCACCGTCAGCGGGCACGTCTGTGGCTCAGTGGCCAGGCCCTACACCAAGCTGGCTATGTTTACTCCTCTGCCTGCCCTCCCAGACCAAGGACACCACCACCTTCAGCGGGCACCTGTGCGGCTCAGCAGCCCGTCCCTACACCGTGGCAGCCACGCTTGCTTCTCTGCCTGCCCTCCCACACCAATGTTCGCCACTAACTCACTGGAGAAGCTTGGCTTCAAAGCTGCTGATTTAATTGGCTGCATTTGGACTGCAGTCAGCTCCTCATTGGCTGAATTCCTTCTCTGCTTCTCCCTATTGGTCACCTCTAGCCTGTATTAATTCTAATAGCTGTATTTGAGGTGCCACTATTTAAACCTGTGGTGTTCCTGCGGAATTTATTCTGTGCTATATTTTGATATATTTTTTTAATGTTTAAGTTTTCTTAATCTTGCACTGTAACATAGAAACATTAAGGGTGATGGCAGATAAGAACCACAAGGCCCATCCAGTCTGCCCATTTCTTTTTCTACCTTATAAATGTGCCATCGGCCTTTGATCTGTCAGTGGCCTATCTATTCATACTCATCTGTATTGCTCCCTTATGCCTATCCCATGCCTGTTTGAATCCCTGCACTGTATTCATAGCCACCACTTCCTGAGGTAGGCCATTCCATGCATCCACCACTCTTTCTGTGAAAAAGAATTTCTTCACATTCCCTTTTAATTGGCCTCCCTCTAATCTCATGCTGTGTCCTCTTGTCCTGCTATTTTTCTTATATTTAAACATGTTAGACTCTTTCACCTTGTTAATGCCCTTAAGGTATTTGAATGTTTCGATCATATCACCTCTCTCCCTCCTTTGCTCAAGGGTATACATATTGTATTTAATTTATATAGTTTGCAGCATCTTAGAGTGTTAAGAGCTTACTGCTTGTAATTACATTTGCTTGGAGTGCAAGAATTTACTTTTTCCCCTGAGTTAACCTCTCTGTCTGCCACTCTCTTGGCCCCTGATACCCTCTCCACGTCTCGCTTACCTTCTACCCATTCCTTCACATTTTTTATACTAAGCTTGCATGGCTTACTCACCCTCGGTCCCCAAGAGTACCACCGCCTAACCCATCTTTTTTATTTGTAGCTCCCAGCTGTTTTCTATTCTGTTTCCCCTGACTGTCTCCCACTACCTCTGACCTCAAAGTCAGATCTGCCTTCCACTCCTTTGTTCCCCTTTTGCTCTTTGGCACCATTTGCTCTGTGTCCCCCCAGCCATTGCCAGTACTGTTTTCCCTGACTGTTTCTCCTGCTTGACTCCCTCTACCTTTGACCCCAAAGCCAGATTTGCCTGCCACTCTTTTATTCTCCTTCTGCTCCTTGGTGCCATTTGCTCTGCATCCCCTGCCCTCAGCAATCTATCCTTAGCCTTTCCTCTCCCACACCTTTTTTTCTCACTCACTCCCACCCTCCATTGTCTAGCTCAAGCCCTTCCCACTGATTTAGATCCCTCATTTTTGGCCTTATCCTCACTAATCTCTGACCTATTTCTCTCTTTTCCAGGACACCACCACCCTCAGTGGGCTCAGCGGCCCAGTCCTACATCGAGCCGGCCATGCTTGCTCCTCTGCCTGCACTCCCAGACCAAGGTATGCCACTACATAGAAACATAGAAACATAGAAATATAGATTTTGATGGCAGATAAGGACTGCTTGGCCCACCCAGTCTGCCCATTTCCCTACCTATTGGATAAGCTGCAGATCCTAGTTAACCAGCAGTCTACTTCTTCCTCCCCCACCCCTAGAATTGCCTTATGACTGTCCCATGCATGCTTGAATTCCACCACTGTTTTTGACTCCACAACCTCCTCCGGAAGGCCATTCCATGCATCCACAACCTCTCTGAAAAAATACTCCTTAAATTACCTCTGAGCCGCCTTCTATCTTCACATTGTGCCTCTTTTCTTGCACACCTCTTTTGAAAGATGCTACCCTCTTGGACTTTGTTGATTCCTTGAGATACATGAAAGTTTCTATCATGTCCCCCTCTCTCCTTTCCTCGAGGCTATACATATTCAGCTCCTTAAGTCTCTCTTCATATGTCTTCCGTGCAGACCCTGCACCATTTTAGTTGCCTCCTCTGGACAGCCTCCATCCTGTCTATGTCCTTGCGGAGATTGGGTCTCCAGAACTGCACGCAGTACTCCAGATGGGATCTCACCAACTGTCTGTACAGAGGGATAATAACTTCCTGTTTTCTGCTGGTGATGCCTCTCCCTATGCATCCCAGTATCCCCCCAGCCCTCCTTGCTGCCCTCTCACATTGCTTGCCCACCTTTAGGTCATCTGATATGACTACCCCCGGTCCCTTTCCATTTTTGTTGTTGTTAGTATCTCACCCTCCATTGTGTACTCTTCCCCTGGGTTTTTGTTTCCCAGGTGCATTACCTTGCGCTTCTTAGCATTGAATATAAGCTGCCATATATTTGACCATTCCTCTAACCTTGCCAAGTCCCTTCTCATCCTTTCCACCCCACCTTGTGCATCAACTCTGTTGCAGATCTTTGTGTCATCTGCAAAGAGACATACTTTTCCTTCCAGTCCCTCTGCAATATCGCTTATAAAGACATTGAAGAGGACCGGTACTAATACTGAACCCTGTGGTACCCCACTAGTAACCCCCCTTTATTCAGAGTGGACTCCATTTACTATTACTCTCTATGTCCTATTCTCCAGCCAATTCTTTACCCAGACTGTCATCTTGGGACCCACTCCCAGGCTGGCTAACTTGTATATTAATCTTTTGTGTGGGACTGTGTCAAATGCCTTGCTGAAGTCTAGGTAGGCCATGTCCACAGCCCCTTCCTGATCTACTACTTTGGTCACCCAGTCAAAGAAATCTATCAGATTTGTCTGGCATGACCTTCCCGCTGTGAATCCATGCTGCCTTGGGTCCTGAGCCCCTCTGTCCTCTAGATACTCGACAATTCTTTCCTTCGGAAGTGATTCCATCATTTTCCCTACCACTGAGGTTAAACTAACAGGTCCGTAGTTTTCTGCTTCTGCCTTGCTCCACTTTTTGAAGGGAATCACATCTGCCCTTCTCCAGTCCTCGGGTACCACCCCATCCTCCCATGATTTGTGAAAGAGGGTAGTCAGTGGTGTCACTAGTTCTACCCTTAGTTCTTTTAGAATTCTGGGATGAATCCCATCAGGCCCCATTGCTTTGTCCACCTTCAGTTTTAAGAGTTCTTTCAGAACCCTTTCTTCTGTAAATGGGCTGGTATCAACTTCTGTATCCAGAGTGTTTCTACTGTTTGTTTTAGGTACCTCCCCCACTTCCTTTGTACCTACCTACCTACCTCACTGGAGAAGCTTGGCTCTAAATCCAGTGATTTGATTGGCACATTTGGACTGCCTCCCTCCACCCCCACCACCCAAATCCACCCCTGGAGTGTGCCCCTAGCAAATAGGCAAAAAGTACAATGCACATATTGAGAAATTAAGCACATGGAGAGTTAAGAAACCCCAGTACAATTAATGCAGATATAGTGCATATAATTTGCCCCACTTTTGTCAAGAACTGAAGTCTATTGTGGGAGCTAGCAATCAAGCATTCAGTCCTGAAACATACTGAGAGTTCATTCAACCATTCACTGTAAGACATGGAGAGCTGGTCCAGCCAATGTTTAAGTACCAGTTTTTGACAGCCATTGAGATTAAGGCTATGTGAAATCTTCTCTTCTTGACCCTGATGTTGGTATAACAACCCAAAATGCAAATTTCTACAGTAAAGAGACCTTTCAAACCAAGTAAGGGATCCATTTTGATTTGGATTAACTGCCATAAGGGGGAAACCTTTTCACAGTACTGTACCAGAATATGTGCAGGATATTCCCTTCTGAATTACCACACCTAGAGCATATAGAAGAGGGGAGGTGGCCCATTCTGGTCAATTTAACTGGCGGATAGTACATGTCATTAAGAATGTGGTATGGGGTGAGTCTGAACTTGTCCTGAGAGTTGTAAGTGTATAGATCCTTTCTGATCTGTGACCAGTTAAGGGGTACGTCTTGAAGTAGGGAATTCCAAACTTCAGAACCTGGTAGGGGCTCAGGGTGGCCTATGACCAGAAGGCAAGATTATAAAAGGAGATGACATGTGGCCTGGAGGTTAATTCCTTAGTTGTACAAGATAGGACTAAGTACAGACGGTTTAGGGCATGTGCCAAATAATTGGCCCAACAGGTGTCTGTGCTGAAAATCTTGAAGATGTGTACTTGGTTTAAGCTGTATTTCAAGAAAATATCTGGAGAAGAAAGGAGAGAATCATGAGAATACAAATCAGCCACTGTGGCCTCTCTTAGCTGGGGTAGCCATCCTGGGACAAGACTTGTGCCCCCTATCTTGATATTGGGATTTGAGACAATGGGTTGAGCAAAGTCTTTTGGGGGGAGGAATTTGTGGGAGGAGCAAAACTGGGAGAAAACCTTGACTGAGGTGCCAATCACTGAGTGGCGGAGCGAGACTGGCAATGATTTCCACAGGAGGTAAAAAATGGTTGAGGTGGCTAAATTATACAGTTGTAGGATCTGGTTCTCAATTTGTTACCAATGGGGTATATTACCTTTGGAACCTCGAGAGCCATCTTACACATTTAGAGAAGTGGCTGGCCCAGTAATACAGAAGGAAATTAGAAAGACGAAGACCACCCGACTCCTGGAAGGCTCAACTTGAGAAAGAAGTGTCTAGGATGTTTATGTAACTGAATTAAATTAGATATGAAGGAATTTACATGTTGGAAAAAGGAAAGAGAGCCAGAGATTCAACATATTTAGGGTTAGAAGAGTCTGGGGAGAAGGTTCATCTTTATGATATTGATTCATCCCCATATGGATGTCGGAGAGACTCCCACCTCTGGAGATCTTGTTGGATGTGAGCCACCAGGTCATCGAGGTTTAGTTTCTTGGTGAGAGAAGGGTCAGTGACTAGGAGTATGCCCAAATACCTGCTTGAATGTGGGGACCATTTCATGCCGAATTGATGGAAGTCAGCCTTGTGAGTATAGTAATTAAGAGAAAATTTCAGTTTTGTTAAGGTTCAATTTATAGTTAGAGAGACAACTAAACTGGGATATTACATTGATAGTGTGTTTGAGGGGAAATAGCAGGATGTTCTAAATGAAGAAGAACACCATCCATATATGCTGAAAACTTTAAAGTGGAGTCATATGCTGGGATATCATGTATCTGGGGGACATTTTGATATGTCTCAGGAGAGGCTCCAAGTACAAATTGAAAAGGAAAGGTGAAAGAGGGCAGCCCTGTCTAGTACCAGAGAAGAGAGGGAAGTGAGGGGAAAAAACACCATTACAGCAAATCCTAGTGGATGGAGAGGAGTATATGGTATGGATCCATTGGAGGAAAGTGTGGGTGAAGCCCATTTTCCATAGAGTCAACCGGAGGAACTCCCAGTCCACCCTATCGGCGGCTGTCTCGCATCCAATGAAATCAATGCCATTGGAGTAGGGGAGGAATGAGGGCCTGGAAAAGGTGCATCAACTTCCTTAGGTGATTTGCAGAGGACCTTCCTGGGACAAACCCTACTTGTTCTGGGCTCAGAAGGTTGCATCCAGACCTTCCTGATATGTGAGGAGAGAATTTTGGTTAAGATCTTGATATCATAGTTCAGAATGAGATAGGGGCGGTAACTGAGCGGGTTTGTGTGTGGTTTGTCTGGCTTAAGAAGGACAATGGTGGCTTCTAGTAAGGAGGGTCGAGGAGTTGGCAGTAAACATGTATCTATACAATCATGAACAAAGGAGATAGTTCCTAGAGAAGGTTCTGTAGACGTTAGAGGAAGCCATCAGGCCTGGCGCCTTGTCAAGAGTTAGGCCTTTGATTGCTTCTTCCACTTCCAGGAAGAGAGATGGGGATGAAAGGGAGACCTGGTGGTGAGCTAGAAGATGAGGGAGATAAAGAACCTAGATAAGCATCTATTTCTTGTGAAGTCGGGGGAGGTGCTTCCCATAGAGATTGCGGTAAAAGTTTCAAACACCAGGTCTATGTCCCGGGGAGGTCTTGGTGGAGCCATCTGGGGCAAGAATGGTGGGATTTGACTGGAGCCTTCCAGCTTACTCAGGCAAAGAGCCAGGAGTCTACCGGCCTTTTCGCCTTGTTCAATGAATTT
This sequence comes from Neoceratodus forsteri, assembly GCA_016271365.2. Classification (NCBI taxonomy): domain Eukaryota; kingdom Metazoa; phylum Chordata; order Ceratodontiformes; family Ceratodontidae; genus Neoceratodus; species Neoceratodus forsteri. Next base: position 826,590,207 of record CM057455.1, on the reverse strand, counting down.
AGAACATGTTTTTAGGATGGCGTATTCTGCCTTCTCTCTCAGTAGGTCAGCGAATTTATTTCTCAAGGAAAGCAATGCTTCTAGTGTATCTGATGAGGTGGATGAGGAGAAATTGAGCTCAGCCGCCCTAATTTGTGTTAGCAGAGATAAGGCCTCAGCTTCCCTCTGTCTTTTATTTCTGAAGGCAAGCTTGATAAATTTGCCTCGAAGATAACATTTGCGTGCACACCATTCAAGATCTTCCCTTCGTATAGAGCCTCTGTTAAAGTCAGTAAAGGATTGTATAAGGGATTGCACCTTGGTGATAGTGGTTTTATCTTTTAAACGCTGGGTATTTATGCCAGCCCAGAGGCATAGAGGGTTGAGGTGCTGGCGCCTTACCTCAACCCATGCCGGCGACCCGGGTTCAGGAATGAGCCCGAGTCATCAGAGGTCGGCAATGGGGGGGGGTGGAGCTGGATGGAGCTGCCAGCAGGCAAGCTCTCCTATCCGGGGAGATAATGTGGCATCCCTCGGCCAATGGTGACCCGCAGTGGAGGCTAGGGGAATCACTGGCTCAGAAGGTGCCCAGGTATTAGGCCATGCGGTGAGGGAAGGGGTCATAACCAGGGATGCACGGCGCATGCGTGCCTCCACGCAGGTGTGCATAGTCCTGGGGCCCCTGGGAGAAAAAACGGAGGGGAAAATACAGTGGCAGCAGGATGAAGATCAACTCCCTGCAGGCGCCACTCCCGCTCCGGGAAAAGTAATCACTGGTAATTCTGGGGGACGGGGCTTGGTGGGTCAGTTGGATGGAGGCTGCTGGCAAAGGCACAAAAATCAAGCCATGATAAAAAAAAAAATTAAAAAGCTGAGTATTCAACTTCCATGTCGTGTCTCTCTGCATATCCAGGTCTAGGGAAAGAATTAACCAAGCTACCGAGTGGTCAGATAGGACAATTGGTTCTATCCCTGCATGGCAAAGGCCATTTAGGAGGGGGAGACTGACTAGAATGTAGTCAAGCCTAGACCAGTACTGATGAATATTAGAATAATAGGAATAGAGATCGTGAGAGGGATTGAAAATGTGCCATGGATCACATGATCCTTGCAGATCTGTGAAATCTCTCAGAGCCCTTTGGGATGGAGAAGGTTTTTGTGGTAGATAAGATCTGTCCAGGTCCCATGTGGGTGGAAAATTTCAGTCCCCACCAGGATTAGGGGTGGGTAAGAGGATGCGAGCCTATTGGCTAGTTCCATGAGGAACGAGGGGTCACCCTTCCCCCCCACAGGACCATATATCTTCAAAAAAAGAGGTGTGCAAGAACAAGAGGGCACAATTTGAAGATAGAGGGAGGGCGGCTCAGAGGTAATTTAAGGAAGTATATTTTCACAGAGAGGGTTGTAGATGCATGGAACGGCCTTCCGGAGGAGCTTGTGGAGTCAAAATCAGTGGTGGAATTCAAGCATGCATGGGACAGTCATAAGGCAATTCCAGGAGGTGGGGGTAGGAAGAAGTAGGCTGCTGGTTAACTAGGATCTGCAGCTTATCCAGTAGGTAGGGAAATGGGCAGACTGGGTGGGCCAAGCGGTCCTTATCCTCCCAAATTCTATGTTTCTATGTTTCTATATATGCATCCCAAGACCACCTCAGTATGAAGAAGGGAGCCATTAGTCAGGATGAATTTACCCTGGATCAACAATGGTCAAGTTAGCCTCAAAATGGATGTTACCCATTACTAGTATGGCCACTCCTCTACTCTGAGAGACTCCTTGCCGGTGCAACCAGATGGCCTCTTTGCTAACAAATGCATTTCTTGTGAGAAAATAATACTAGCATTGAGCAGGACACAATGTTTCAGGACCTGGTATTCTTGGTGGGATCCTAACTCCCTGACATTCCATGTTACTATTTTAATTGCATCACTCATCAATTACAATAAACAAGTTAACCAGGAAGACTAATCTAAAAGTTAACCAACTATAACCCATGAGGCACACTCCAACCTACATCCCTCCCCGACCATTAAACAGTCGTATCCCAGTAGGATCCAAGTGAACAATACTATGGTAGACCAAAGCACGCAGCTCCAGTCAATGTAACATTACCCAGAAATGCAGAACCAAGGATGAACCCCAGGTCGCCCAACCTCCACCCCATATCCCCATTTGGTCTAAACCCAGACAAAATTTGAGAACTAGAGATCGAGACCCCCCGATAACTCCTCCCCATAACTTAAAACTATTTACAGCAAACTCTTGTGGGTTCTACTGTCAGCCTGGAAGACAAATCCTGAGACAGCAGAGGAGAAGAACCCCTGTGTCTGATTCTGATCCCCTTATGCAAAGGTTTTGGGGTATACAGACCCACTCCAGCATTAAACCAGATGAAGAGAAGCAGACACAGGCCCCCCATACATGAGTGTGTGAAGTTAAACAGCACCAAAAGCAAACTGACCTTGAGCCCACCCTCCCACATCACTTGTGACACTCCATACACTTAATACTTGGGGGAATGAAGCAGGAGATCTTTGAGGTAGGAAGAGACACGACTATCCTGCTGGAAATGATGGTGCTTCAATTAGCAATGGGTTAAGCCTCTGGATCTTACTCCATCCCTAACTGCCATTCCCCTGATCACTGGGTTGTGGGCTAGGTGGACTAAACCATAGAAGGGGAAAGGCAGGATAACCAGGATATTGAGAAAGGAACCCGATCCACATCTCAACCGGTCAGAATTTGGTCACTGGGAGGGCTGAATGGATACAGGAAATGTTTGGTTCAGTCGTAGTGATGATAGGTGGCCTAAGCATGGCTTGAGGCAACTGAGCTACTGGTAGAGATGACCCCCCCTTCAGGTTATCCAATAATGAGTTAGCCCAACTGGGGAAACCAAAATAGAGCTGGACAAGTGTGCCAGAAAGTCAGGAACTACGGAAACCTCTCCCGCCCCTATGGATTCAGGACCAGGAGAACTAGTATTCAGTCGGGAGACCTGCAGCACCAGCTCGAGGGGAGGCAGGGCCCCCACACGGTGGGTCAGGTTAGGGAAGACCAACAAAGGAGGCCATGAATCCTGCATCTGTAGGCCTCATTCTTGAGCTCATACCCCCCCGGACATCACAGTCAGAGGAGAGAGACATCAGAAAGTAAAAGGAAAATCGTAAACAGTAACAGGCAACAGCCAACATCAGCAACAATACAGGTAGAAACTTTTAAGGTTTTAACCACAGCATTAATAAGCTACCAATTCAGGTAGTGTTAAAGAGGTCAGGTAGGTGCTGAGACAGTTCCTTTCTGGCAGTTTTGGGGCTCTCAAAGGAAGACCAGGTGCCATTAAGACAAACTTGTAAGTGCGCTGGATAGATCATTTTAAACTTTATGCCGGCAGCTATGATCTTGGAGAAAACTGGGTGGAAAGCCGTGCAATTCTGCTGAGTCTCTAGTGGAAGATCCTGGGTATATCTCAGAGGTTTGCCCTCCCACAGAATGGCCTGAAGTTCCTGGGCCTTTGCTAGCACATGCTGTTTTTCTAGGAAGCTTAAGAATTTTAAGATAATCAGCCTCGGGGGTGCACCTTCAGGGGGGCTCACAGTCTCAGTGACCTGTGTGCACGTTGGATCTGGTAGCCTGGGTTGAAAGGGGAGGGGGGGGCCCTTTGACTAGCAATTTGTGAACAAATGTTATCACATTGGGGCCCTTCTCAGCTTCGGGCAAACCAAATATGAGGATGTTGTTCCTCCTGCTCCTTCCCTCTAGGTCTTCTGTTTTGGCTTGAAGTTTGCTCATTTGTTGCCTCAGCTTGACGAGCCCGGGTTCAGTCTGGTCCTTCCAGGCCTCCAGCGATGAGGTTCAAGCATTGATGTCCCCGATCTTGCACCCCAGGTCCCCCATATCTGTTCGCAGAGACTTAAGCTCCAAGGAGATGTCTGCTAGGGCTTCCCTAAAGGGAAGCAACTCCTGGAGGAAGTGGTCCTTGGTACCCACTCCATTCCCTATTTGCTCCATCCAGTGTTTATGCATTATCCTTTTCTCACTGGACAGCAGTGTTTGCTCCACAATCTGCCTCATAAGAATGATTGCTTTTCCTGCCTCACTTCAATGTAAAAACTTTATTTACTTAAACTCTGCACTTACTATGTATTCACTAGGTTACTGTAACTGTTGCCCAGCTCTCCTAAATGTTAGATAGCTGGTTTCATGGTTTATATGCTTACCTGCCCTACATGTTTTCTTGACTTTACCATGTATACTTTCCCAGCCAATTTGTAATTTTTTTTATTTGTAATTTGCTTTTCAAGTATTTCTCCAATCTTGTCTATACAGTACTTGTAATGTTGTTGTGTTTTCTTTCTCATGTTGTGATCCTCCCAGGTCGTGACTGAAAATAGTCATTCTATGGCTAGTTTACCTACCCAGTTAACAAAAACCAAATAAAAATGGGCCTGCGAATGTTGGCTGCGAGACTGAGTGCGCAGGCTGTGTTCCCTGTGTCTTAGATTTCTTGGGAGCCTTGAGTGGTGAGTTAGGAGGCATGTGGTGTGCTGAGGCCTGCTGCATTTCAGCATCCATCACAGCAAAATGATTGCCAATAGCAATGTTTGAAGACAGTTCTTAGTTGAAGGAAGTAGGCACACACTGTCAGCAATCAGGCGTTTTCCCAAAGATTTAGAAGGTAGATTCGTTGGATGTAGATGGGAAGGAGAGAGCTCCTCAAGAAGGCTGCTACTAGTCTGCAGACATCACGTGACTCACCCTAGCCTGTATTATTTCTAATAACTGGATTTGCCATGCCACGATTTAAACCTGTGGTGTTCTGCTGAATTTATTCTGTTATATTTTGCCCAGCCCGCCCACTCCAGCCCGACCTCTATTAAATACTTCTCCCCACATGTCTCTGCCCCTTTCGTCTTTTCAATTCATGCTTACCCCACATAGCCTCTCTTAAAGTGACTCTCACTAATTTAGGCATACCTCCTGGTAATCCACGCTGTTTTTAACAACAGCATCTTGGTAGTGTTATTACATTATTGCTCTTGGCCATCACACCCACCCTTACTTTCCCTCACTTGTTCTGCCTGTTTTGGGTACATATCTAGCACCTCCCTCACTTCCTCTGGTGCAGAAATGTCTGTACCAATAAATTGTCTATTACCCAAGCCATTGTGTTGCTCTTGCTGCTTACACTCTCAGGCATAACAAGTAGCCTAGAGCCCTCTCAAGCCCAACTAACCTTGGAAATCAACATCCTTAGTATATACATCACAGTAACTTCCACCTAATTCTTAGATGTACTGTTCATAACCCATGTGGGGACTTACCACCGCCATGTAATTGGAGGCCATTGGCTAACTGCCCCTCCTTGATACCTGCCCTGTTACTCCTTCCTGGACTTATCACCATACAGGAAAAATGTAAATTAAGATGCACTCATACTAGGCTCCATAAATTCAATAGCAAGCGACGTAAGGAATATATATGGAGACTTCCTGTTACTGTTACTCTCGGGAAACATACATCCTAACCTGGCCCCACCCCAACAGCAATCTGCTCCACAGAAGAAATCAGGATCATTTACATTCACATCACTTAATGTCCGCAGCATGTCCGCAGCCTCATCTTGAAGTTAGACAGCTTACAAGTATGGGTCTCACAGCACAACCCTGATGTTTTATCCATTGTTGAAACATACCTCACTCCCAAAATTCCTGACATATCTATCTTGATTCTGGTATACTCAGTTTTTAGATAGGACAGACTAACTAAGAGAGGTGGTAGATGTGTGATCTACTGTAAGGATAACTTTCAGAGTCTTGCCATGTGACTGATAGGGCAATTACTGTGCTTTCTGTATGTATTCCACTAAAGCAGATGACCCCTGGCTTTGATTCACTTATGAACTGCTTTAGACAATCTGAGTCTAAACTCAGAAATCATATTAATGGGAGACTTCAATGTCAATTGGCTCTCCTCAGAAGCAACCATCTTCAAGGATATAGTCTCTGCAGTCCACTTGACTCAGCTTGTTGAGTCCACAACAAGAATGAACTACAGGACCAGTACCTGTAACCTTCTAGATTGGGTGCTTTCTAATCACCCGGCACACATCTCCAATATCACAGTTGTCCCTGATGCTATCAGTTACCACTCTCCCATCTTGTTCTGTTGGTCGAATAAGTTCTCCAAGCCCCCCACCAGAATGATAACTAATAGGGTCCTCATTAAAGGTCACCTTGAGCTTATGAAATCAGACCTTTACCTCCTTCGACTGGACATCAGTCTACTCCACCTGCAATGTTGGCAACGCTCTGGAACATTTAATCTCCAAATTCAATGCAGTGTGCGACAGGCATGCTCCATTTAAAAAGTGTAAAATGAAAGGCCAGTGTAAGCCATGGATCACCCCTAACCTAACTGAGTGCCTACAATTCAGGGACCACCTTTGGCACAGGGCCCGGGCAACGAGTAAACAATCTGACCTTCGGCCCATAAAAAATCAAGAAATGACTGCACAAGGGCCATTCGTGCAGCAAAAAGCCAACACTACAAAGAAGCCCTTGTGCACTCCTGGAATGATGGCAAAAGTTCTGGAGCAATCTGAAAGAAGTCACTGGGAAGGACCCAAAGTTAGCTCCCTCAGTGCTCAATATTGATGGTGCACCTTCTGTTGACCCAAGTCTCATTGCGAACACATTCAACAATGCATTCACTGATTTTAGTGGGGTCCTCCCCCAAGACTTCTTCTGCCCCAGAGCTTTAAATGATGACCATGGGATCCTTGACAGTGCCACTGTGCACCTGCCATTCCACTTCAATGTCATAGCGCAAAACAAAGCCAAATAATATTTCCTTAAGGTGTTGGGGAAAGCTGGACTTAGCAGGGGATGACCTTGATCTCAAACGTGTTGCTATTACTCTGGAAGAAATCCTAGCACCACTTACCCATAGAGTTACTCAATCTCTTAGATACTCACAATTTCCGCAAAAATGGAAGTCCGCGGGTAGTGACACCAGTGCATAAGAGTGGGGATTGCGCCCTTCATGGTAATTACAGACCTATCTCCATTCTTCCTCCATTATCTAAAGCCCTGGAATGGATAGCAGCTGACCAGTTGGTCAACTATTTGGAAAACTACCAACTTCAATGCCCAAAACAACATGTGTTTAAGCATGGACATAGCACCACAACAGCTCTACTTGAGTTCACAGGCTTTCTACATAACTCCTTTGACCATGGTCATCTCATTGGTGCAGCTTTCATTGACTTAACCAAAGCCTTTGATACAGGGCACCATACCCTCCTGGTTGACCAGCTAGCTGTCATTGGCCTCTCCCAAGAAACCGTGGCTTGGTTCAGAAGTTATCTATGCAATCAATCACGGCAAGTAAAGATTGGGAAAGTCCTATTAGACAGTAGACCTAACCAATCAGGTGTACCACAAGGGTCCATTCTGGGACCACTTCTGTTTAGTGTGTTCCTCAATTCTTTCCCAAACACTACAAGGGTCATATCCTGTTATACACAGATGATACCATCATCTATGCTAGTGATCCTGACCCCAAGGCCCTTGAGACCTGACTTCAGCAACACTTTGCTGAAGTTGAAAAATGGTTCAGTAACCACAAATGCATTATGAATTATAACAAGACAAAAATGATGTTATTCACCAACCCCCCAAATTGGCACAGAACCTGTCCCTTCACTATCAGTAACACTGTGGGCTCCCCACTGGAGCTAGTTCTACACTTTAAGTACCTGGGAATTACTACTGATAGTAACTTATCCTGTGTTCCCCACATTGATAATATTGCCAAGGCAGTCAATATGTGAATTGGGCTGCTCTATAGGCAGAAGCATTGTCTATCCTCTGAGGCACTTAACCTCACTGTCCAGAGCTCGGTTGTCTCCCTTATAGACTATGGTCTGGTTATATTTAGGGCAGCCATGGACACTGCCCTTCATCGCATCAAATGAGCTCTAAACAAAGCCTGCCGCCTCTAACTGGTTCTGAGAGCTTGACCCACACCTGCAACCTGCACACTCAGGCTAACTGGCTACAGCTCAAGGGAAGACTCATGTACCAAACCTGTCTATTGGCAAAAAAAATCAGCTTGGATTTTGTGCCACCTGGGTACAAGCTCCTCACTCCTTCTGACAAATAGCGTCACACTAGAAGTGCCAATAGTCAGATCTTTAAGATTCCTCTGTGTCGCACTCCCAAAGTCAAAGATCATTTGAACACCGGTCCCACTCTGGTATAATTCCTCAATAGTGACATATCTTCAACTGCCACCCTGAGCTCATTTAAGTGGAAACTGTGGCAACAACTAGTAGCAAATGCCAGCTCCACTAACCAGGCCTCCCCCAACACTCTGCACTTAACTTTCCACTTCTCCCTCCTCCCCACTAATCTTAGTTTCAAGCACTTTTTCCTGCCCCCTCATCCCCACCTCCCACTCCTACACTACCTCACCCTTCTCATCATTCTCTGTCAACCTCCCTCCTTGTTTATTCATTTATTTATTTATTTATTTCAATCTAGGATTACAATACCTTTGAGCCGAGGCTCTTTTACAAAGGTTCCACGTCAGTGTGTGCAACAGTCATCATTTTTAGTTACAAACATAAAGTCACTGACTTACAGACATGTAATAACCAGCACAAAGACTTGAGCTATGAGCAAGACAAGGGGAGGAGGGGGGGGTCGATGAGGGGAGAAGTGAGGGTAGGAGATCAAGGAGGGGTAGGAGGTGCAGGGGTAAGGGGGAGTATGGGAGGTGGGTGGGGGCAGGGGCAGGAGTGGAGATAAGGATTTGGACTGTTACACTCCTACCTGCATCCTCAATTAGCTCCTCCTCCTCTCCTTTCCCTCCCACCTCCTCGCCCCTTCCTACCCATCCCACCTCTCCTTTTAAACTACACTGACTAGGCCTCTTGAGCTGATCCTCATTTTCCTGTTGTAGCTCTTCACTCCTGTCCCTTGCCACTATTTATTGTTGTGTCTTATACTCCATGTGTCTGACTACGCCTCCTGGGCTGATTCTCCTCTCTGGTGTGTAGTCTCAGTCTCTGATCATTTATTTGCATCACTCTTCTGTGCATTACTGCTACTTGTTAATGTTTGATTGCACTATTAGTTACTTATGTTAGTTGTATTGATTGAATGTAACCGATATTTTCACTTTATTCATTGTTACAGACTCTGAAGTTCCTGCAAAAGAACAGTTAACATATTTTTTTGAACTCTAATAAGTTATTTAGAGTGAGTCTATTTTTATTTTGGTTTTTGTCTGCTGATTTTTTTTTTTTAATCAGGATTGGGTGGGATTGTTCTTTGTTTTGTTTGAGTTATTTTGTTTTTGGGTGGGTTAGTGTGGGTCTATAGTGTGTGTGTGTGTGTGTGTGTGTGTGTGGTAATTGAGTAATTTGAATTACCAAGTGGGTTTAGAAATGTGTTGGGGTTTGGGTCCCGTAAGGCACAGTTATTTGGGCGATGACCTCCAGGGACTTTGTCCCTTCAAGCTTCCAGTGTTATCATCAGAAGCCTACTTTAGATGTAGGGCTTTAGGGATAGTTCGGGGGAGGCCCCAACGGGATATCCCCCGAGTAGCTGTCGGTGAGTCTGGGATTTGGGTGGTGAAGTCGAGGAGATGCCCTGGAGCAAAATGTGGACTTGAATGGGGTGTGCCCTGTCTAGTCCCCATATCCAAGGATTCCACCCTAGAGGGTGGGCAGATGAATAGTCCAGCTGCCTTACCTTATCCTACTCGGGTTGTGATGGGCAATGCCAGATCGATAAGGAACAAGACAGCTATAATGGTGGACTTGATATCCTCTGTCGATCTGGCTTGCATCACGGAGACCTGGCTGGATGGAAATGCTGCCCCAATTTTGGAGGTGGCAGTACCAGCCGGATACTCCGTGATACACAGCCTGAGGAAGGATTGTAGGGCGGGGAGTGGCCATTTGTTTTAAATCTAGCTTGAACCTCACAGTGCTGCCTATGGGTTCTATAGGGTCCTTTGAATGTGTGGCTGCCCCAGGAGGTACAGGTGTGTCTTTCTGCTCTATCGCCCCCCCAGGTAGCGATGTTTTTTTTTTTGCAGGAGATTGAGGACCTCGTTGCGGGCCTGGTGTTGGAGTCCCCTAGGTGATTGATTCTGGGGGATTTCAATGCCCAGGTAGATGGAGGACTGTCAAAATTTGGTAGAGATCTTCTTGAGAGCATGGGGACAGTGGGCCTGATGCAAAAGGTAATGACAGCGACGCACTCGGGGGCCATACGTTGGATCTGGTTTCTCTTCTGAATTGGATATTGTGGACCTTAGTGTTGATCCGGTGGTTTGGTCGGATCATAGCACTGTGAGGTTCATGTTTAGGGCCCCCCCAGATGGTCCTGCCCCTATGGAGATGGTTCAGTACCGGTCTTTAAGGGGGGATTTCCCCAGAGGACCTTTTAGCAGTGCTGGACCTATCGGGTGTTGGGGCAGCTTGTGTGATTGGGTTGGAGGAGGCAGTAGTGTCCTATAATGGGTGGTTGGTCAGCCTTTGACTCAGTCGCACCTCTACGTGTTTGACCCCTGTCTCACTTGTTGGAGATCTCCTGGTATGATGAGAATCTCCGAGATTTAAAGACTAGGGGTCAGAGGTTAGAGAGGCATTGGAGGAGATCTGGTTTGGTCTAGGACAAATTGGCCCTGAGGTCACATTACGTGGACTATCAGGGGGCAATCTCCCAGAGAAAGGCAGAATTTCTTTCTGGAGAGAGTGCCACAGCAAGAAACAGACTAGCTCAGCTCTTCTGCACAATGGACAGACTTTTATATCCTACCTGTCTGTGTGTCGGAGGGGTAAATCCGAGTGTAAGGTGCGAGGAGCTGGCTCTGTTTTTTGGTGACAAGGTGTCCTCCATCAGGGATGAGGTCTTGTTGAACATCTCTCGAAAGGGCTGCAGGGTCTGGCCTGAGTTCAGTTGGAGCACTCCTCCTGTGTGGGATGAGTTTTCACCTGATTGGTGTTGGGGAAGTGGTAAAGATAATATCTAAGCTGCAGTCAACCTACTACACATCAAGCATTTCAAATCTTAAAAAATAAAAACAGCTAGCACAGATAAGCAGAGAAAATTAAACTCCAAATGCTTGAGTCCATAAATACAATTTCAGGGCCTTTTTAAATCCCTCCATGGTCACGCACTCCCATAATTGACATGGTAGAGAATTCCAGAGGGTAGGGGCTGCATGCATAAATGTACGGGCCCCAGAAGATTTCAAACACACCCTTGGGATCTCTAGCAACCCCTCATCAGCTGAGTGGAGTGATCACCCAGGGAAGTAGGGGACCAGGAGCTCTTTCAGGTAGTCCAGGCCAAGTCCATGTAGGGCTTGAAAAGGCAGGAGATCGACTTTGAAGGTGATCTGCCACTGCACTGGCAGTCAGCACAGTCCACGCAACATTGGCGAAATATGACTGGACTGGGCAGTACCAGTCAAAAGCCAGGCCACTGCATTCTGCACCAGCAGCACATGGTGGATTTCCACCCCTGGAAGCCCTAGGTAAAGGGAATTGTAGTAGACTAGATGTGAGGACACAAAGGCATGGACCAGTGTAGGAAGATCTGGAAGGACGGAACAAGGTGCCTAATCCTAGAGATATTCCTCAGATGATAAAATGAGGACTTAATGATGGCAGACACCTGCAAATGCAGAGTCAGTCCTTCATCAAACATTATCCCCCAGGTTACGCACCTGTTCAGAGGTCGGGAGTGAAACACCACTGAGATAAAGCCCAGAGGATGAAGCAACCCCCGGCCCCCCTATCCGGCATGCCAGATCCACTACCAGCACCTCTGTCTTTTCCGAGTTCAACTTCAGCCAACTCGAGTCCATCCACTCCTGGATTTCTTTGAGTCAGTTATTAAAGACCAAGAGAGCGCTATCCTGGTTGGGAGCCAAAGAAAGTTAGAGCTGGGTATCATCAGCATGGCAATAAAAACCTCAGCCAATACCATCTTACAATGTCTCTGAGGGCAGCATGTACACTGCGAACAGCATGGGGACAACACAGAGCCCTGAGGAACCCCACAAGAGAGAAACTGGGTCCAGGAATAAACCTCGGAAGCTTCCTCTGCATTCTTCCAGTGAGTAAGATGTAAGCCACCTGAGGACTATGCCCAATAGTTCACAGATGAACCTCAGAAGCTCAGGTAGAACCCCATGGTCCACAGTGTCAAAAGCCGATGAGAGATCTAGAAGAATCAAGATGGAACGGTTCTTCCCATCCCTAGCCATCAGGAGATCATTGAGCACCTGAACCAGCACTGTCTTAGTACTATGCCTCTTTCAAAAACCAGACTGGAGGGGTTCATAGATATCATTGATGGTCAAATGGTTCTCCAGCTGTACGGCCACTACCTTCTCAATCACCTTCCTTAAAAAGGGAAGGATAGAGATTGATCTGTAGTTTGCATGGCAGTCAGGGTCCAAAGAAGCTTTCTTCAGGAGGGGTGTTACCACTGCCTCCTTCAGTGAGCTCGGAAACTCACCTGTTTCCAAGGAGCACCAGACTATCTGTGCTAGGACCGGACTGATGGAATCCATACAACCCAAAATTAGGGAAGTAGGTCCTGGATCCAAACTGCAGCACATAGGATGTGCACCCTGGACAATCCGCATGATATCCATGAATTCAGATCAGTTGAAGGCACTCCAGGAAAGCCAAGAAGCAGCAGCCTCATGCTGATCCAAAGCAACACCCTTAGAGTGTGCTGGTTGGAGTGCTGCCCTAATGTCGGCCACCTTGGACAAGTTCATTGTACTCTATTTGCAAAAAGGCCTTTCAGACTTGTAGACAGGCTGGGTTGCACAGCCTTTCCACAGTGTGAAAGAGCTGAGCTGGTTGATTCTGAGCAGCCGCAATCTCCCCGGACAGGAACTCTGCCTTCTTAGGGGTGATTGCAGATTGATAGGCTTGATAATGCTCCATCAATCTAAGGTGGTTGACATTGAGGGAGGATATCCACCAGCAACACTCTAATCTTCATCCTAGTCGCCGCATCTCCCTCAAGGTCCCATCAAACCATGGAGACTGAGGGCAAAGGGAGAGAGGGCAAACACGGACAGGAGCAACAACATCCAGAGCTTCTGAGATAGCCATATTATAGACTACCATGAGGGCATCTGGGTCATTGTTTGCCACTGGAAGGGATGATAGCTCAAGTACCGCCGCCAGGCCTTCAGAGCTCAACATCTTGTAAAGGGTGCTATCTGACCATCTCCACAGGGGTAGGCCTACGAAGGGGGGTGCTAAAACTAAACCCCATGGTGTAGTGATCGGACCATCCAACTGGTTCCACCCCCAAATTAGAGGCCTCGATCCCCAGGAGAAAGACTAAGTCAAGGAAGTGACCATGTTTATGGGTAGCAATGGTAACTATCTGTGTAAGAAGTGTTGTCCAAACTGCAAGAATTCATCACTGACCCAGGCATTGAAATCACCCAGAACCATCAGTCTGGGAAACTCAAATGCCATGTCAACAATGAAGTCCACCACTTCCTGAAGAAATCACTACTCATCTCCGGGTGGATGGTAGATGAGGGCAATCCTACAGCCTACATCTGGTACCATGGTACACTTAAATGACTAGTCTTCTCAACTGGTACATTCATGAGGTTGAGTTCGATCTTAAAACAGACCGCAAACCCCTCCTCTGCGATCCAGTCTTGGGCGGTGAATCACCTAATATCCGGCTGGAGTTAGAGCCTCCAAAATGGGGCCAGAATTCTCGTCCTGCCAGGTCTCATTGATGCAAGCCAAATCCACCATTTCTACAACATCTGCAATAATTGCAGTCTTTTTTTTTAATGGACCTAGCATTGCGTAGCACAGCCCGAGTTGGATGAACCTCCAGGGCCGCCCGGTCCACCTGCCCACCAATATTGCTGGTGCCCTTGGGTATGGAAACCAGACATGGAGGACCATGTTCTAGATTCCATTTTTCCCCAGGGCATCTCATGGATCTTACAACCCCGATGTGGTGGCCCTGCTCATTCACCCTCCATTGTTCGCCCCCCTGCACTCCTCCCCTTACGAGAAATACCCAGGGCCCTACAGCACTGGTAAGTTGTAAATTGCAGTGGTAGAGGAAAAAAGAGGCAGAGGGCATAAAAAGAAGATGGCGAGTAGTGCATGACCGTGGGGGGCAGTCCTCCAACACATTCTAACACTGACAATTCACACTTAGCTAACCCACAGACTAATAAAACTAAACAACAAAATAACATAAAACCCAACATTAGAGGTATGAAAGGAACTGCACAGAATTTTGTCATACAAAGAAAACAATACAAAACACAACTGACAACTTCAGCTTTTATTTAGGCACAGTTAAATAGGGATCCTTTAGAGGTATGAATATAATTTATGAAAATAGAGACATTTCAAACAGCTACATATAAAGAATCAATTCCTGTTCCCTTTAATTGAATCCCACAGTGCAGCCACATTAGGACACTCCCAAAGAATATGGTATAAAGTATGTTCTGTTAGAGCACAAACATGTGCAGACTGGTGATTGCAACCATCCCATTTTGAAAGTTTAGAAGGTGTAAAGTAGAGGTTGTTTAAAATATAATATTATGTAAGGTGAAGCCTATCTTGAGATACAGTATATATGCATACACAGAGGATCAAATTTTAGGCCAAACATAGTTAGAGTGAGGGAAATTTGCAACCCAATAAGGAGAGTCACCAGTTAAATCTGAGTAAATCCTAGAAATTAGAAATTAATGTAATTTAGAAACTGCATGTGGTTGTTGGGCTGTGGCAATAACAGACTGCAAAAAAATCTTCAGAATTGATAGTACCCAATGTTGACCCAAACTGCTTCAGTAAACAGTGCTGAAGTTGATACACTTTGAAAATAGCTCTAGCATTCAGTTTCAAAGTAGTAAGCATAGACTGACAGTTCAATAATTCCCCATTGTGGAACAGATTGCACACCTTAACACTCTTTAATTGAGGGATCCACAAGTTGTCTAGTTCTTTGCCCCCAATTCTGAGATTAGGATTTTCTAAAATAGGCTAAGCCATATCATAAAAAGATTTATATTTCATATCAGAGCACATATACAAGTGGACATGAAGGGAAACCCCAATAACTGAGCCTCAGAGAGAAGGAGAGAGAGCTTTCAAAGTCAAACACAAAAGTGTAAATGGAGAGAATCCAGCACCTTTAATCAATTCTCTCTCTAACTGAAGCCAGATGGGGGAGTAAACAACAGTGCCATCCACTTTGGCAGAATCCATCCACCGCAAATACTTGTTAGCAAGACTATCGAAATAAACCAGGAAATTTGGAAGATGGAGACCACCATGCTGTGTAGGAGCTGCTAACTTTTGGTACACCCTACTAGATTTTTTACCCTTCCAAATAAAGGTAGCCACCATGCTATGTACTTTCCAGAACCAGGAAAGAGGGAGCACATCATCTAACGTACTATGGGGTAAAAAAGATGGGGAAGGACATTCATTTTAATTATGTTGATTCTACCCCAAATGGTCAATGAGAGTTCTAACTACCTGGATAAATCTTGCTGTATGATCCCCAACAAATCGTCCAGGTTAAGTTTCCTAACATGGGATGGAGACTTTGAAAGAAAACACCTAAATATTTGAGCTGTTTGGTTTCCCAGGTAAGCCCCAATGCTGTAATGTAAGATTTAAGAACCTTAGCATTGAGGACATGACCGCCATCTTTTCCATATTAAGTTTAGAATGCAAAATCTACTAAATTCGGTAATGGCTAGTAAGGTTGCGGTAAGGATTCTTTGGGGTTGACAATATGGGTAGAATATCATCTGCTTATGCAGACAGTTTAAGATTATGAGAACTAACTTTTGACACCATGCTAACTGAGATTATTTTTAAATTTGAGCATTAGAGGTTCCAGTTAAAAATTAAACAGTAAGGGTGAAAGGGGACAACCTTGTCGGGTGCCAAAGTATAGAGAGAAGGGAGAAGAAAAAACACCACTGCAGTAAATTTTAGCACTTGGGGAAGAATGTATCATCTCAATCCAATGGAGAAAGGTGGAGGGGAAGCAGAACGCTTCCAGAGTAGCTAACAAAAATGTCCAATTAACTCTGTCGAAGGCCTTCTTCACGTCCAGGGAAATCAGCACAGCAGGCACATCTAAATCTCTGGATGCAGAGAAAACATGAGTACGTTTACATAAGTGGTCCACCGAGGAATGAGTAACTATAAAACCAATCTGTTTGCAGCTAATAAGGCTAGGCCAGACTGCTCTGATCCTTAATGCCAATATTTTAGATAACATTTTGAAGTCATAATTTAATAAGGAAATTGGGCGGTAATTGGAAATTGCCTGAGGGCGTTTCCCAGGTTAATGAAGCAATACAATTAAAGCTTTTAGAAGGGTGTGGTCAGAAATGCCTGAATTATAAAGAGAAACAAATGACACAAGAAAGACCGTCCAGGCTGGGGGCTTTATCAGGTGGTAGGGAGTTGATCACCACCAATATTTCCTGTTCAGTAATAGGTTCCAGAAGATGGGCCTATTGCATAGCATCAAAGGAGGGAAGTGAAATATCAGTCAAATATTGGCGTATGTCAAGAGGGTCTGGGGGGTCTACCATTGGGCCATATAAGGAGAGGTAGTATAATTCAAACTCTTTGGCAATGTCCCTCGGTTGGACTTTAATAGTATTATCTCACTCAGACTAGATGGAGGAGATTAACTGTGAAACGTCTTGCTTCCTAAGATGCAGTGCAATGAGCCAACCTGCCTTCTCCCTGACCAATGTAAGTGGAACAGGTTTTAAAATGGCATATGCCACTTTATGCCTCAGCATATTTATCCCTGAGAACAATAAGCTCCTCTTTGTGGATTCCGTGAAGTAGGGCACAGCTCTTTCTCTAAATCACCAATACATTCCAGAAGAGTGTTGTCCTCCTTTTCCTGAATGCCAAGATGATAAATTCTCTTATAAAACTTTAAATGAACACCATTCATAGAAACATAGAAACATAGACTTTGATGGCAGATAAGGACCACTTGGCCCACCCAGTCTGCCCATTTCCCTACCTATTGGATAAGCTGCAGATCCTAGTTAACCAACAGCCTACTTCCTGCAACCCACCCACTATAATTGCCTTATGTCTGTCCCATGCATGTTTGAATTCCCCCACTGTTTTAGACCCCACAACATCTCCAGGAAGGCGGTACCATGCGTCCATCACTCTCTCCGTGAAAAAGAATTTCCTCACATTACCCCTGAGCCATCCCCCCTCTAACTTTAAATTGTGCCCCCTCGTTCTTACACATCTCTTTTTCTGAAAGATGCTACCCTCCTGAACTTTGTTGATTCCTTGAGGTACTTAAAGTTTCTATCATGTCCCCCTGTCCCTCCTTTCATCAAGGGTAACATATTAAGCTCTCTCAGTCTCTCTTCATATGGTTTCTTGGTAGACCCTGCACCATTTTAGTTGCCCTCCTCTGACTGCTTCCATCCTGTCTATGTCCTGTGTAGATGAGGTCTCCAAAACTGCATGCAGTACTCCAGATGGGGTCTCACCAACTGTCTGTATAGATGGATAACCATTTCCTTTTTCCACTTGTGATGCCCCTCCTATGCATCCCAGTATCCCCTGGCTCTCCTTACTGACTTCTCATATTGCTTACCCACTTTTAGGTCATCTGATATGACTACACCCAGATCCCTTTCCATTATTGTTATCATTAGTACCTCCCCTGCTATTGTGTACTCTTCTCCTGGATTTTTATTTCCCAGGTGCATTACTTTGCACTTCTTTGGATTGAATCTAAGTTGCCATATGTCTGACCATTCCTCCAACCTTGCCCAATCCCTTATCATCCTTTCTACCCCTCCTTGTGTATCAACTCTGCTACAGATCTTTGTGTCATCTGCAAAGAGGCATACTTTTCCTTCCAGACCCTCTGCAATGTCACCTATAAAGTTGTTAAAGAGGACTGGACCCAGTACTGAGCCCTGAGGTACTCCACTAGTAATCCCCCTTTCTTCAGAATGTATTCCATTCACTATTACCTTCTCTGTCCTGTTGTGCAGCCAGTTTGCTACCCAGGCTACCACCCTGGGACCCACTCCCAGGCTGGCTAACTTGATTATTAATCTTTGTGCAGGACTGTGTCAAATGCCTTGCTAAAGTCTAGGTAGGTCATATCCACAGCCCCTCCCTGGTCTATTACTTTGGTCACCCAGTCAAAGAAATCGATTAGATTCGTCTGACATGACCTTTCTGCTGTGAATCCATGCTGCTTTGGGTCCTGTACCCCTCTGGCCTCTAGGTACTCAACGATTCTTTCTTTCAGAAGTGATTTCATCATTTTCCCCACCACTGAGGTTAAACTAACAGGTCTGTAGTTTCCTGCTTCTGCCTTACTCCCAATTGAAGATAGGGGACAGGATCAGACAGGTGTAACAAAATATCATTGGCGAGGTGGAAATTTTTAATTCCTGTGTGCCTACAGTGATCCCTGATATATTAGGAGAGCTATTGATCTTCCATATTAGGGGCTATAAATATAAGTTAAAATATAAGGGATAATGGACAGCCTTATCGGGTGCCACAAGAAATGGGAAAATGGTCAGAAAGTGACTTTGTACAGAACCCTGGTAGTGGGATGTGAATATAAAAGGCATATCCAGCAAAGAAAAGAGTTGGGAAAACCATATTGTTGTAAGATCCTGAACAGGTAAGGCAAAGAAACTCTGTCAAAGGCTTTTTCAGTATGCAGGGAGACCAGAAATGCATCTAATGCCCCCTCATGAACCCCACCTGCTTAGGATCTATTAAATGACCCCAAACCCATTCAAGATGAGAGGCTAATATTTTGGCAAGTATTTTCATATCAATATTAATAAGTGATATAGGTCTATAATGTATGGTAGAACATTGTTATAGGTAGAAATCTATCTTTTTATAACAACGTTTTACCATCGATGTGACGTCATGATGTTGTTAACCTATCAATGGTACATCACATTGATGGGTTAACAACCAGGAACAGTCTGGGCATGTGCAAATCAGCCGCTGTGGTGAGGGCAGAGCAGTGGCAACATGAAAAAAACTGCAGTAAGGAACTGCTTTCTTTTGTATAAACCTAAATTGTACCATACACTATAAAATATAATGTATGGTACATTGATGGGTAACCATTTTGTTAACTCATCTTGAGGTTGCCATGGTGACCTAAACCTCTCAGACTTCACTCTCAAAGGTTACGTGGTCACCCTGGCGATCCTCGATGGATTAACAAACCGATTAACCATCGATGACCATACATTATCCTCTATATAGTTTTCGGGACGGGACTCATCTCTGTCGGGTTTGGGTAGTACAACAACACAAGCTTTCAATAACAGTGTCTCTACTAAATCAGATTAATTCAAATATTTATAGAGTGATGATAGTATAGGGACAAATTTGTCAATGAACAGTTTATAAAAATTGGAGGCAAATCCATAAGAACCTGGGGCCTTATCTAATGCTAAGGCAGAAATAGCTACCCAAACTTCTTTTTCGGTAATCAGTCCTTCTAAAAGTAAAGCAGCTGAGTTAGACAAATGTGGCAGAAGGGTACTGTTCAAATAGGAGGACAAATCTTTATACTTATTCTCCACCCTAGGTCTTCTAAATAAAGTTGCTAATAGTAGTCCTTGAATATTTGGGTCATCTCCCTCACCTTAGTAATAGTAGATAAGGTAATAGGATCTTGTATGGATTTAATCCAATGAGTTGCCACCCTCTGGTGTAGCCTAAGGGCCAGCAATTTACTTGCCTTGTCACTCTGATCTACATAAGTAGCTTTAAAGGATTTTAAAGATTTTTAAGCCTGGTCTAAAATAAAGTGGATATTTAGCCCTATGTTGGGCAAGTCGAATCTGGATATCTTTAGGGGTGGATGGAGAATGATATTTTCAATATCTCCAATAGTAGAGAACAGAATGTCAGCCTGCTTTGAATTTGATTTCTTATACTTTGTAGCAAGGCAATTAGCTCACCATGCCATAAACATTTAAAGGCCTTCCAGACATGATCTAGGACTGCAATAAAAAGCCAGTTAGTTGCAGTGGAGATCTTAATATAGTTTTTTGTGCAAGTAACAATTTGGGGGTCTGCTAAAAGGAAGTATTCAGGGACCAAGTATGGTCTTGATCCAATTGATAAGTAAGATTTATAATAGATTTAATTGGTGAATAGTCAGATATGATAATAGCTTCTATTTGACAACTATAAGCATTGGCTAATAAGAAATTAGTAATCAAAAAATAATTTATTTATTTTTTTATTTATTGAAAGTATCAGAATTACAACTCTTTGAGTCAGAGACTCCTTTGCAAGGGCTCCATGTCATGAAAGAGTAGAGGGGGAAACAAAACATACAGTAAAATACAAGGGTACAGTAGAACAACAAAACAATCGAAGTGCAAGTGGAGAGAACAGGACATTTTAGATGAAGATAACATTATGCATGCCTAGCAAACAGGCAGTTACAGATCCAATCCAATCTTAAATAAGAACTGTGTGGATGAGAGTAAAAAGTATATTCTTTGATGGCAGGGTGTAAAATTCGCCAAGGATCAATGAGGCCTGAATTATCAATAAAGTCTCTGAAGCCACATTGAGCCAGCAACAGGCCAAAGCCCACCCTATAAGTTCTATTGGTATCATTGCAAATAACTAAATTCCAATCCCCACCTAATATCCATGGAAGATGAGTGTGTGGGGGGTCAAGATGTTATATAATTCAGAAAAAAGGAGGGGTTATCACTATTGGGTCCGTATATAGATCCCATAAGAAGTTCTGTAGGGTAAAAAAGATCATCTATGAAAACATATCTACCCTTCTTATCAGAGATTACAGAAAAGAGGGAGAAGGGAAGGGGAGGGATCTGAGTAACAGAATACCCACACCCCTTTGACATTTGCTATTGCCAGCCCAGAAAGCCTGACCTATGTGCAGACATCTAAAAAGTGAGATTTGGCTTGACATTTTGTCCTGGATTGTCCACCTTTGATATTCCATGTAATAATATTCCATGGTGTCCCCATTAATTAAGCCAATATAGAAAATCAGGAGTAAAGTAGCCCCAACAAATAACAAGCAGTAAATGCCAGTGCAGATTGCAAGAACCCTCCCACCACATAAACAACACATAAAGCTCCCAAATTGAGCTCCCAACCTTCCCACCCTCTATGAAAACATTTTCACCAAACCACAAACCCATAAATTATATTCCCAGAAATGCCCTTGTAATAAAATGCAAGACCCCACCTGGTCTTAATATACTGGCCCATGAATGCTGATGGGCAAGTAGAGCTCCAGGTCCACCAAATGAAGATATCAATCAGACAGTGGCCAAGCAGTTTACATAGGTGTATCTACTAAAAAATGAAAGTAAGACTTTAAAATGTCTTTTTAAACTGAAAATAAGGAAAAATATAGAAGATATAAAAAACAAGTGGCGAATGATGTAGTAAGGTCCCACTCCCCTTATCTATCTCAATTCTACTTCTCCAGTTTGTATTTTAATTAATGTAAGATCTGAGGGGAAGAAGAAAAAAAAGGGTGGATAGAAAGGAACAATTCCAACAAAGGTAAGCCAACAAATTTGATTAGCTAGTAGGGGTTACTCAAATAAGCATTGCCTTAAATTGTAAAATAATAGAAGTACACCCCAGAGGAGGGATGATGAGTTCAAAGCAAAAAAAAGAAAATAGATGACGTCAAGTTAAGAGCCAAGAGGTGGTGACAACAGGTCCGTAGCCCACTTCCCATCTCCCACGAGTTCTCATCCAGGTTGCCACTAGAGTGATCCTCACAAGAGTCTGCTATAGAAATGTCTTACTAATTTCCATAATATATTGCATCAGTGGAGGAAAAGGTGATAAGAGGAAGGAGGCAGAAATCATGGTGTGATTCACCAACAGGCAAGTAATAAAAACACAATAAAATTGGTCACCCCAGATGTCCGTGTGGATGGTGAGTGGAAGTTCAGTTCAGGAACTGGATAATAACTCCATAGTACAACTACATGAGCTATCTATTGGAGAGGGGTCCTCTCTGGGATGCCCTTCACAACCACCTAAGCCCCAAAATTATATTCAATATGTGTAGCTCCCATAGCAATAGTAGTGAGGAAGTAACCTCAAGTAATCTATATTGTCAGTACTCACCTCTCTTGGACTATAGCAAGCAGCAGTTAGTAGTTAGAGGTAAACCATTCATTGCATTGCAGGGTCGGGGAAGACCAGAATCAAAGTAGACATGAATGAGGATTACACAGGAGAGCAGAATTCACACACTGTGTTTCCTATGAAGGAAAAGTCAACAGAAGAAAGAAAAAACAGAGAGTGATGACTGATAAAGTTATGCAAAGATAGAAGGAAAGAAAAAAAAAGAGACCACAGCAATTCTCTTGAAATAATATAGCACATGTTTGCGAAGTGCTGTGGTTTACTCCTCAGGACAGTCATCGGGGAAGGGGGGGGTTCTGCTACACATCTTCACACTCTCCACTTCTCTATAAATGCCCCCATAATATCAGTGATCGAATACCCATCCTTCCTAAGCCAGGTGTATATAAATTAGAGATGTTGTGAAATTAAATTTCACTAGTGAAATTCCCGTGAAACTGGCAGTTTCACCGAGTGAAATATTTTGAGTAATTCAGGCATTCTGCGAAATATTTAGTGGGGTGTGAAGTTGCGAAATTTCACCCAAGAACAGTGAAATTCCACCCTCAAGTGGTGAATTTTGCCATTTCACGGGTGAAATATCGTGCTCCACAGGCAAAATTTTGCACTCCAATGGTGAAATTATGCATTTCACATCCCCAAAAATTTTGTTAGATGGACAAATTATGTGACATATTTTGCATAACAAATTCAGCAATTTCGCACATGTCTAATATAAATATGCCTAGTGACTGCCAATGCTAAATGTCCAATTACACAATGAAAAAGAAAAAGTAAAATAAAAAAAAAAACAGTCTATTCCCCATAAAAGAAAAGTACCCTCTTCATAAGGAATGGATTAGCAAAGCGGTTCAGTTCAAAGTAATTATCCAACATATAAAAATGGTAAAGTAAACGGAAGAGGCTTATCTAGCCGTATCGCCTCAGATACATGTTGGCATTAATTTTTTTGCTAAAGAGTAAAGGGAACGGACTTAACTAAATTCTTCTGGCATAAGATATAAAAGTGGCAGCCAGTCTAAACAGTTCCATATATTAAACAGGCGGTCTACTCTATAGCTATAAAAAGTTAACATTCAAATGAGAATGCAAATGGTAACAACAGTTAACTCAGAGTATACAGAGACGTACAAGACTAATAGGGTGCTCAGTGACAAACTAAAGTCAATATGAAAAGCAGTCATGGCACACCTAACACAAAAAAACTGTTCACCACAAAATGCAAAACTTAGTGCTTCTGTAATGATAATCTCACCACACAGGAACACATAACCAGCCAAAAAAGCTGGACTCAGAGACTCAGGAACCAACAGATGTAACCTCTAACGTTTCACCAACTCTTTGGCTTTGATGAATATAGAAATGTAGTATATACACACCCTTTTTATAGCCCAAGTGGCTATGATCACATGATAAAAATTTAAAGTGACATAGTGCTTTAAACAAACCTACCATATAAATAAAAAGGTAGTCTGTTTTAAAATGGACAAAGTGAAACTATAAGTGTGCCACCACAACAATTCATTTTAAAATTGCTCATTCCTGCCAGACTTCATATAAACAGTTCATTTTAATCCCATTTACTAGTATGGTTTCATTAAAGAAGCACTAAGTCTTGCACTTTGTGGTGGATAGTTTTGTGTTAGCTGTGCCGTGACTGCTTTTCATATTAACAACAGTTAATGAATATCAAAAAGGGCAGCCTATAAAAACTAACATACACTAGAGCAGGTTTGAAATTGCAAGCAGCAGTAAAATATTGATAATGTGAAGGGAAGCTGACTCTGGAAACCATATTGATCATATAGAAATAAAATACCACGTATTAAGAAACAAAAAAATACACATGTAAAGCAGTTGTCCCAAATAACAATATGTTCAAAGCTGTAACAACTTAACTGCGGAAGCAGCCTGCAAAGAAGCATTTTACAATCTGGAGCAGTACAAATGATTGGAAAGTCTTTTCATAACAGTCATTACGTATGATGTTCTGGCAGTGATTCAGGGAATGTTCTAGAAGGTTCACTGACTCCAGGCTCTGAACAAGAGAGTTTTGCAAGATATCAGAAACAAGCACTGTAAATATAACAATACAAACAAATAGCAGCTGGCATAAGAAGCAAAGATAAGTGTCAGCCAGCAGGTTTTGCAGTAAATAAATTAGGGAACATTTTTAGCAGTTCCAGTGCCACTTGAGCCATGTATCAAATCTTGAATGCCCGACTCCATAGCGACTTCAAGACAGGCCAGGTAAAGCATCCTGTGCCTGATATGTGCAGCTCACAATTTGGATTTGATTTCTTTGTACTCTGCTCTTTTTGGCATACTTGTAGGGTAAGATCTTGTACCAGTCGGAGACAGTGCCCTTCTCACTGGAGTGCTTCTAGGAATTGAATTTGTTTTAGGATATGCACCTGATCTAGATAGTTAGGGAGCTGAAAGATCAATGGTCTGGGTCTCTCTCCTGGGGCTGGTCACTGGTGTGAGCCTCATGTGCTCACTCCACAATATACCCAGGTCCATTGAGTGAAGGACCAGCCACTCTAGTTCAGAACTTTTGCACAAAATCAATGGAGTTAGTGCTTTCTTTGTTTTCTGGGAGACCTAATAGGACAAGATTATTTCTTCATGAGCATCCTCCGGTCATCCACCTTCTCACTAAGTCAGATAACAGAATGATGGAGCTGAATAAATTTGGGATCAGTTTTGGCTTGCAAGTCCTTGATCGAACTAATGCGGGTCTCTGCATCAGTCATCCTAACTACCAGTTCTTGAAGGGCCAGCTTAAAGATCTCAAAATCCAAGATTAACTCATAGACAGCAGTTTTAATATTGGTCAGCTCAAGAAAGAATTGCTCCATTATAAGCTCTTGTGGTGAAGCTGTCAGCAGCGTAGGGGGAGAGGAACTTTGTCGTAGGCATTTCGGCTCCAGTATGAGGGGTGTGATAGGCCTCTCAGGCCCTGTATCAGCTTCAGGAGGTTCAGTGGTGATCACCTACTATTCCACAGTTATTTCCTATGAAGCCATGGCTCCAACACTGTGAGCACAGTTTTATAAATCCAGTATATCACAGGTGGGTTGAAATCACTGGGGGATAATATAAAATAAAATATGAATCCGGCTGAGCTCACCTGAGATATGTCTAGCTCCAAGCAAGCATCACATGACTCCATACATTAAGGGTTATACTAAATAAAATGTTTTTTTTTTTTGTTCAGACATTTCAAAGACAGGATATGTCAGATTGAAAAACTAATTATTGAGAACTACCATCCTAAAATGTTTTAGAGAGTGACAATATGAGAATGAACTGCTCACATGCAGATGTGCCAAATGCATGAAATTGTGACACTTGACTTTTGCATATTGAATGGCACAATGTGGTCTTCTTTTCTGCATGTGTAGTGAAACAGTTATATCATTATGTGTTGAGAGAAAGCAAGATTTTTGTTTATTTTTTCTCTTCATAGTGTCTTTATCGGTTCTTCCTTTCCCATCATATACTTAAGAGTTTTTGTTCCAAGGAAGATTAGAACACTAGAACTGTTTAAAATGTTCTAGACCAGTACCAGAACCCAGAACTCTAGTGAGTTCTGACAGCCTTACCCCATGTCTTCTTGAACATTCCCCAGAAGACAAAATTCCCTTATCCCCTGCAGCTCACTGTCTCCTCGATCCTCGTCACTGCCCAAGCATATCTACACTGCCTTGCTTGTCAATACTGCAATAACGATCAGAATAAAACTAAATTAATATTTACATCCAATCCACTGTCTTTTCTAATATGGCATTGCTGAAGCCGGGATTTATATGTTTAATGAGTAGTCTTGGACTACTTTTCAGGTAATCTGAATTTTCTTGGACTTTTTCAGGTAATCATGCCATTCAAGTCTATGGGCAGGATTTTCAAAAGCTTAGATCACTGCAAGCCCCAGTTGCAATTTAATGGGATTTGCTATCCCACGTGGCAATTGCTGCAAGTTAGAAAAACCTTTTGCTGGTCTAACTTGCAGCAGTCCTGGGGGGCCTTTTTTAACAGAGCTTACACCAGAAATGTTGGGCAAGCTGGCATAAATCAGGAAAACTGTTGCAATGGGTGCAGCTGCGGTGATGGGGCTGGAGCACTGCCAGAACCTAAGTGTCCTGGTGCAGGGCTGGCTGCAAGCCCTGTGCCACACTTTGAAAATCTTGCCCTTTGTTTTTGTTTCAAATATTCTAGTCCATTAGTGATGTACTTCACTCAGTACATATTGTGCCTAAAACTGCCTTTACATTTGATCTCCTTATAGATCTGGGCTGCAGAGGTCCAAGAGTGACGCATGGACCTTGAGTCAAAATAAATTGATGCAACTGGCACTGTATGTCAGAGGTTGTGGTAAACTCAATTTTGGAAGGCAGCTTGTGGCATAACCAGGGCCCCCTGCACTAGACTGGCTTGCATCATGTCTGCAGCAGAAACAAGGCTGCATCATGGCAGTAGGGGGCTTGTGCCAGGATGGGGCTGCCACGTCCTCCATATAGGGATTTTCCAAAGTCCCCCTCAAGACCACATAGCAGCCCCTATAGTTAGACCAGAAGACAGCAGGTCTACCAGCCCTTGCACCACAATGTGGGCCTGGTCCAGGTGCGAAGGTGATCCCATGACCACCTATGGTGGTGGTATGCTCACTGTCCAGTGGTCCACCCCAGCTGCCCCTCATTGACATGGTCTACAGATTCACTGTTACCATCATAGGTGCTTGCTGTAGAAATGGAAAGTGTGTATTGCTGAGCATCTGTGGCAGCAATGGGGCCACAAAAACACGACATTCACTGTACTATTACGGGTGTGCAATAATGTTCTGGTGTGATGCTGTAGTGTCCAGGCTAGTGGGAATACTGCATGTCCCTGTTGTGCAGGACAGTACCGTACCTCTGTGAAGAAGCAGCAACTGTATCTACAAGGTGATGCACTGTGTCTTGTCACTGTTCTGTACTGTCATTGTCTGTATTGTAATTACTGTAATGGCATGTTAAGTGCTCTAACCTGGTTATGCATGCTGTTCAATGTACAAGTCGAGTGGCACAACATAGGAACCAGTAGTGCCACAATGCATTGAACTGGCTGTGTTGTGACATGGTGTCCAGGTACTGCTCAATGGATGCACAGATTCTTAGCAGTTGGCAACAGCTGTTCACACCTTTCAAGCTGCATGACACACAGAGGCATATGTGGACTGGTAGTGGTTGTTGTTTCCTAGAGGTCCTATCAGTCACTGATGGGGACCTTGTCACTATAACAAAGGTATCAATTGTTTATCACTTGTTGAACAGTGTGTCTGTGTACACTACTACAGAATGGAGCCCGTCAGACATCTGTATGTACCACTGCATTGTTACAGGGACATCCTAATGTCTTTGTCTGTCACACAGCTCAGCACTGTTTCCGTATTCTGTCACCTGAACTTTGTTCCAGTAACATCCATAACTGTGTACATTAGCACATTTGTGTACATACAGTGGTCCCTATATCACGTACTGGGCAAAATTGTCTATAGGCAGGGAATTATGGCTGCCTCTGTCAAACCTGTGCCTTGCACCACCTGTTTGGTGCACAATTCCTCTTGTGGAAGCTACGGGGACTTTGATGCTGAGACCCACAATATATTAAACTCTGGTGCAAAGTCCCTGGTACATCTGACCTAGCCGCAAGGGGGAGTTTGGTACACTTTGTACTCATCTAAGGGAACTGCTGAAAATCAATCTTCCAGCCTTCATCAAGCAGTTTAATTAGTAAGGGAGTCAGTTGCTCTTTGGTTATCCCACCCTGTTCACTGAAGGGATCCATAAGTTTTGAGCTTTTGGTTAAGAGATGTTTTGCGATACCAATCTCAGGTTTGTAGCTTTGTCACATCTTTCCCAGCAAGAAAACACTTTGCAACATCTCTACTGATCTGTTGAGGAGCAGCAGATTGTCTTTGATGATATTTCTAACTGATGATAGCCATTTTTATTCTTTTTGTTTTGCTGTGAGGAAAAAAAGGTTTACGTTGTCTTTTTCTACTTGTTTCATTCACAAATTCACATATGGCTGATATGTGAGGGAATTTGGCATGCTGGAGAAACTGTGAGCAGAAAACTAGAGCTGGTGAGCCAGAGAACTGGAGCCTTGGAGTGTCAGTGGCTGGAGTCAAGCAGATGTGGAGCTGTGGAGCTTTGGAGCAGCGGGACTGTATGGGCAGTGTAGAAATCAGGAACTACGAGACAGAAGCTGTGAAGCTGCTGACATGGAAATTAACAAGGGCTGTAGGACTGAGAATTTGTGAAATTGTTTGAACATACTTTTTGCCTCACACTGTTGGGTGAAAGTCCAAGTTTATTGCAGGAAAGACTCCGTTGAGCAAGCTCATTCACAAGGAGGTCCTGAGGCACATACACATACAGTTCACAGTTACACAGACAGGAGATATAAAATGTAGAACAACAAAGAAAAAATATATATATAATACAAAAGGTATACACGATAGAAGTCCTTATGCTATATATGCAGTACATTCCAGCTTTAACCTTGCCCTAAATTATGCAACACATTTCAGCTTAATAAGTAGAGGGCCAGTTGGTACCTAGGAAGTTGACTTGGCGTTGGGGGCCTAGTAGTACCTACATATGTCTTTTAATTTAGAGATAGCTAGTGTTTTGTAGGAGTTAATTGATATGATGCTGGTTAGCTTCAGCATGGCTTGTAGTTGGTTCCAAATGTTTGGGAGGGTGTATGAGACAGCTCTTTGTCCAGCTGTGGTACGTGTCCTGGGAACATCTAGTAGGATAAGGTCGGTTCCTTAGGGAGTAGGGGCTATCGAGATGTGTGAGAGGCGTTAAATAGACAGGCAGTTTGTGGAGTAGTAATTTGAGGGTCCAAATGCCAGCATGCAGGAGGCGTCTGGTGGCAAGAGAGGTCCACCCAACTGCTGCATAAAGATCACAGTGGTGGGTCCTGTACGCAGAGTTAGTAATGAAGCGAAGAGCACAGTGATAGAGTACGTCCAGTTTAGATAGGCTCAAGGTTGGGGAGGAGATAAAGATAATGTCTCCGTAGGCAAGCAAGGGAAGGAATGTTGCTTGGACAAGTCTTTTGCAGGTTGCGAGAGAAAAGAGGGTCCTATTTCTAAAGAAGAAACCCAAGCATGCTTTAAGCCTCTTTGATAGATCCTCAATGTGGTCATTGAAGGAAAGCTTGTTGTCTATCCACATACCTAGATATTTAAATTTAGGTACGACTTCCAAGGGTTCAACGAAGGAGGTAACTATGAAGTTTTTAGGTGGTGTAGGTAGAGCAACAGACAAGGCAAGTCTCAAGAAAATCATTGTCTGGGTTTTTGGCATTTAAGAAGCTTGGCATTGAAAAAGTTGCTTTCTAACTGGATAAAGTCAGCTTGGAGTGCTTCCCTGACTTCAGTTAAGGACGAGCCTGATGTGTACAAAATCGTATCGTTCGCAAAGAAATGTATGCTAGAGTTCTTTATGTGGGAGTCAAGGTTGTTGATGTACAGGGAAAAAAGGATTGGTCCTAGGATGGAGCCTTGAGGGACTCCTCTGGCAATTGGAAGGGGGGCAGATAGTAGGCCATCAGCTTTGACTTTTTGTATCCTTCCTGTGAGATAACTGTTAAACCACTGTAAGGTAAGTGAGTGGCACCTATGTAGGCAAGACAGGTGATTAGGAGGTGATGGTCTACAGTGTCAAAGGCCTTACTGAGGTCTAGAAGACTGCACCAATAACCTTCTTGGTGTCCATAGCATGGATCCAGTCATTAGAGACTTTAGCCAAGGCTGAGATGGTACTGTGCTTCGACCTGAAGCCAGATTGAGCCGGGTTTAGGAGTGAGTGCGCTTCGAGGTGATTTTTTAGTTGGTTGTATATAAGTTTTTCCAGCACTTTGGAGAGAACGGGCAAGATAGAGATAGGACGGTAGTTGTTTAAGTCACAAGGATCTCCTGATTTGAAGAGAGGAAGAATATGGGCAGATTTCCAGCAGGATGGAACAGTGGCTGTGGTAATAGAGAGGTTGAAGATGTGAAGGATGGGGGCTGTGAGCTGGGCATAGTCTAACTGCAAGACAAATGATTCAAGGCCATTGTCCCTGCACTTTTCTTGGTGTCAAGGCTAAATTATGTCTTTGACTTCTTAGTAGCTAAACAGGCATAACTGGAAGGGATGAGGTGGAGTAGCATGTGTAGTATCTGGGCTAGTTTTACTATTCACTCGGCTAGCATATGGGGAGGAATCGAATGCCAACCCGGCAGTGGCAAAGTGAAGGTTAAGTTCTTCGAGGATTTGCAGTTTATTTTCAACCATCCCGTGCTTGGCCAGAATCTTTGTCGGAAGGGAGGAAGCAGCAGGATGGCCTTCAATGGATCTCAGTGTCTTCCAGATTTTTTGGGAGTTCCCTTTGGCCTGCTCCAGAGTGGAGATGTAGAAGTTTGCTTTAGTAGCATGTACACTTTTAACGCAGGCATTTCTGGCAGTTCTAAATGCCTGCCAGTCTGCTGGGTCCTTTGTGTGCCTGGCCCTAGCCCATAGCTTGTCTCTATTGGTAAGTGTAGATTTGAGCTCTTGGGTGAACCACAGATGCGAGATTTTTCTGCACCCTCATTTTAACAAGAGGAGCATGCTTGTTAATTAGGGTGGTGAGGTTGTCATTTAGGACAGAGATGGCGGCATCAGCAGATTTGGCAAGATAGATGGAGGAACATATCTTAAGATATTCCAGTACTTCAGTTTAGCATCACAATCACTCTCTCTTTGCTTTTCAGCATTATGACAATGACAGGCAGCTTGATTTATTTAGGCACAGACAAAGCAGTCTTTGGAATTTTTGTTTGGAGTCACACTGATTTAATAATAGCTGTTTCATTTTATACCACTCTAATGAGTCATTCTAGGTATTACTAGCATTTATTTTCATATATACCTCTTTTATATACCCTTCTGAAAGACAGGCTTAAAATCTTATTTTTATAATTTTTCATATTGTTTTATATTGTTTAAAGGGTGGGACAGCTATTTAAACATAGAAATATAGAAACATAGACTTTGACGGCTGATAAGGACTGCCTGGCCCACCTTGTCTGCCCATTTCCTACCTATTGAATAAGATGTGGATTCCAGTTACCCAACACTCTACTTCCTCCTACCCCTCACTAACATTACCTTATATCTGTCCCATGCTTTCTTGAATTCCTCCACTGCTTTTGACCCCACAACCTCCTCAGGAAGGTGGTTCCATGTGTCCACCATCCTCTCTGTGAAAAAGTACTTCCTCACATTGTTCCTGAGCTGTCCCCCCATCATCAAATTGTGCCCCCTTGTTCTTTTACATGTCTTTTTCTTAAAGATGCTCCCATCTTTGACTATGTTGATTCCCTTGAGGTACTTGAATGTTTCTATCATGTCCCCTCTCCTCCTTTCCTCAAGGGTATATATATTAAACACTTTTAGTCTCTCTTCATATGGCTTCTGCTGCAGACCCAACACCATTTTATTTGCCCTCCTTTGGACTGCCTCCATCCTGTCTATGTCCCTGTGGAGATGGGTCTCCATAACTATACACAGTACTCCAGATGGGGTCTCTCCAGCTGTCTGTACAGAGGGATAACAACTTCTTGTTTTCTTTTTATTTATTTTTTATTTAGTTTTTTGTTGACCAGGTAAGTGCACTAGACAAATCCTGCCTATTTTCAGACACGACCCGGGGGGGGGGGGATACAGATGAATGCCAACTGACCTTGAACCAGATTAAGCTATTGGTGGTAGTTTTAGTGAATGAGGAAATTTGACCAGGACATGGAAATTCTACTCTTTCAATAAGTGCCATGGGATCTTTAACATCCACCTGAACTACCACCAATCCAGGCAGATGGGACCTCGGTTTAACTTCTCATCCGAAAGACGGCACCTCAGAAGTGCAGCACCCCTCTCATGCTGCACTACAGTGTCAGTACTGGGATATTAACCCAAGTGCCAGATGTGGGAACTGAACCCACAGCCCTCTGATCTCCTGGCCTCAGAGGCGAGTGTGCTACCTACTGAGCCACTGACACTGGTCATGGTTTCTACTGGTGATGCCTCGCCCTATACATCCTAGTAGCCCCAGGTTCTCTTTACTGCCTTCTCACATACGCTTGCCTTAAAGGCCATCTGATATGACTACCCCAGGTCTCTTTCCATTTGTGTTGTTGTTAGTCCCCCATTGTGTACTCTTCCCTGGGTTTTGTTTCTAGGTGCATTACTTTGGACTTTTTGCATCAAATCTAAGCTGCCATATTTTCAACCATTCCTCCAAACTTGCGAAGTCCCTTCTGATCCTTTGCACCTTCTTGTGCATCAACTCTGTTGCAGATCTTTGTGTCATCTGCAAAGAGGCATACTTTCCTTCAGCCCCTCTGCAATGTCACCTATAATGACATTAAAGTGGATTGGACCAATGCCGAACCCTGTGGTATCCACTAGTAACCCCTTTCTTCAGAGTGTACTCCATTTACAGCCATTTCTTTTGCTTTCTCTTATAGTAATAAGAGATCATATTCACCAGTAAAGGGTGAAAGAGTATTTGGCTGAAATCTGATGGCTTCAAAACAGTCAAAGCTTAGCATCTATTTTAGTCTGCTTTTTCTTTCAGCTTTTAAACATTAGTGCATAACTGATGTAAACACCACCAGACTGCTGAGCAGAGCAAATAGTGTTTGCTACATGAGTCTTCTTACTGGACGGTGATAACCCTAAAAGGTAATAAGTTTTAAATTGAACAGAATGTAAGTTTTCTTTCTTTTTGCTTGTTTTAAATAATTTATAACATTCATATAATTTACATATATATATATATATATTTTGCAGCTGGCTGATAATTAAATAATATTCCCTCATTCATGGGGTGCAAATACAAGAGGATCTCTGAAATTCTGTGATACCCAGCAGGAGGATTGAGCTTGATGGTATGTGGCCATTCATTTACTAGTTATATGTTAATAGGTGTCAGGCCATTTAAGCTAAAAAAAAGTTCAAAAATGACTGTACAATCTTAACAATTCCTTATGCTTTCCTAAAGGATCTTGAACACAAGGAAAGTGAGGAAATTTTTGACCCTGGAAGTCAGCCATCTGTCTCTTTTGATAGTGGAATCAAGTAAACCTGAAAAGAAAGGACTTACAGACAGAAAGTTCATGGTTTGTGTTTGTACGGAAAAGTTCAAGTAAATCTCCACATCAAGAATTGCAATCAGCAAGTACCCTGGACATTATCATTTTACATTCTGTACTTTGTTCATTAAATTGACACTATACAATCATATGTAATTTCTGCACTGGGATATTTAGAAACTCTTTTTGTATTGAATTATTTTCTGGTGTATTAGAGAATACATTTAAATGTGATTTTTTAATGGCTGGCATTATTAGTTTTTCCTTTATTAATTTTAACATGTATGTTTAATGTGCTCTGATATCTTACAGTTTTTAATTAGCTAGCAACTTGTGCCTGGGTATATCATGCTAGGAAATAAGAAAGCATCTCATGGTGGGGGAAAAAAACTGAATAAAGCTAAAACACAGAAAAGTATAATTACACAGGATAAAAACAAAATGATTGCAAACTATTTTGTAACTCCAGAAATACAATTGGATCTATTTGGTCCAGATGGGATTGTGAGAATACAGGGCTATTTAATACCCAGGGGCACATCATCTCCAGTAATGAAAGGCAGATCCTTTTTGCTAGTTAGAGAACGGTCCACTATTGCAGGAGATCAAAGAGTTAAAAAGTCTAATGAATAAACTTTGCCAGACAGAAAAGCCAAAACAATGGTATACACCCTTAGAAAGGTAGATTTAGCAGACAGGACAACAAACATATAGAATATAGAGATACAAACATAGTTACACATTTAGATGAACCAATTCATAGGAAAAAATATTGATTTGGACCTGGAAGCACAGTCTTTTTGCCCAACTATGATTCCAGCACAACAGCAATCAAATATTACTGCGTATGGCAGAAAATCATAGCAGGTGAAATCAAAGCTTAAATAGCATCTCCGGGAAGGGAATCAGAGTATCAACACAATTATAACTAAACAGCCAGCTATCTGTGACATACAGCTACAACTGCTACAAGCTAGTCCCCATCAGATCAGCATTGCACTTTGTGAAAACAATGACTACCTCAGAGAACTGGTTTCCTTACTAATGCTTTTACTTGAAAATAGAACCAACAAGGATAAAGAGTCTGGAGTAGCAATAACATATCAAATTCAGATAATAGCAATAAAAAAGTGGACAGTCAATTAAAACAACAACAGAAATGATTGCAGCACAAGAAAGTGCAGAGGCAAAAAAATGGTAAATGAACTTAAGGCAGCAAAGGAAAAGGAGAGTTTAGACAGTATCAAAACACAAAGAAGAAGAAAACAAAATAGCTGCACAAACTGGAGAGGCAAGCAAGGACACTAAGGAGACAAAATGGACAGAAGTTAGGAAAAAGAGAAGCAGAGGGAAAAACAGACAGAGAAGAACATGGTTAGATATTGCCTCATACCTATAGATTAATACATTGGAAATAAACAGTCAGGGCATTGAGGAAGACAAAATGAAGGAGGAGGAAATAGAAAATGGGGGATGTCTGCCAACTTTATTTATGAAGGAATCCCTAAGACAAAAATGAAAATCCTACCACCTTAAAGATCTTAACTTACAATATGTGCAAATGAATAGTGGAAGTACCTTCAATTGGGCAGACATAATGTTAGTACTGTATGTCAATACCAAACAGATAAGATAAATGGAATTATCTGTCTTACCCTTTATTCCATGTGTACAAGAGAATTACTGCTGTAAGTAAAAATAAGTTCAGAGAGCTGGGGTGAATCTGAATTCTACTGTTGCTAAGAAGGAGGAAGGTCAGCTACAGTAAGCATCACCAAAAGAAAAGAATACTGCAAAACAAAGGAAGGCTTCATAAAGTAGAAAGAACCAAACCAATTGGCATAACTGATAAACAACAAAATAGAATTACAGAGTGTGCAAGGCCAATGGACTTTGTACTTTCAATGGTGGAGGACTCAAGTTCTCAACAGAGAAGAACCAGAAGTACAATATATTACAAGCAAGCATCAAAGGGGCCACAGGATAAATAGTAAAATAATATTACATGAACTGACTACCTAAGAATCAATGTATAGTGTTAGCCCTGAATATATGTAAGCTCAAACATTCAATATTCATCAGAAGCAGAAACAATTATATTAAACTCAGAGTGATGCCTTTCACTGGCACCAATCTCTTAAGATTAGTCAGCTAGAATGTGGCAGGTTTAGAGAACAAAACTGAGGATTGGGGCTGGATAGAGCACATAAATAAGTATGACATAATCCATCTTCAAGAAACATCATTAAAAGGTAAAAACTTGTCTATGGAAGGGTTCATGGGCTGGGAATATGAAGCAAGAAAAAATAGATGAGGGAGAGCAAAGGGAAGTATTGCAACATTAGTCTGGCTACAACATTCTATAAAAGTGAAATATTGACTATTGGTTTTCCATACTATTTATTTGCATGGATTTATTCCAAGTGTAAACTGTAATATCTCACTGCCTCCACTATACTGTCCAAAAAAGAAGTCATACAAAATTACATTGTGTGATATCTGACATACAGCTTAATAATCCAGATGTGTCTAATATAACAATGGGAGACTTTAATGCTAGAGTGGGAAATAGACAAGAACATTATAGTTGCATTTGGCAAATTAATGATACTGTCCATAGTATCATATGAATTCTAAAGATATTGATGTTAGCAAGAGAGGTTTAGCAGCTACTATTTTTTACAAATTGCAAATGGGCGTGCCAGTGGATGTGTTTTCCTTTCATAAAATTGTAAGATTTGGTGTGAAAACCATATAGGAAATTGACCATTTACCCACTGTATCATACTGGAAGTCAGAATGGATAGTGCTTGGAGCAAAGGATAAAACTTGGAGGAAAATAGTGCTAAAAACATGATAATAAATAACAAATGGTATAAAGTGGACATCCTATTTGGCAAAAGTGTCAGAAATACCCAGAAGGATTTTACCCTTTAAAA
Source organism: Neoceratodus forsteri (assembly GCA_016271365.2). Lineage (NCBI taxonomy): Eukaryota > Metazoa > Chordata > Ceratodontiformes > Ceratodontidae > Neoceratodus > Neoceratodus forsteri. The sequence goes on along the minus strand of CM057455.1, from coordinate 826,553,855 downwards.
TATTTAACTGTTCAAGGATTAAAAATAAACTTGCAATAACACATATTGATAACATATATGAAGTCTATGACAATATCATTACCCTTCTGAAAAAAATTGACAAACGAAGTTCAAATACAACTAAATAAACATAAAACTAATAAACAAAAGTAGTGTGATGCAGAATGTAGGGAATGAAAATATAAAGCAGTCTACAAGATAGGCAGACTAGTAGTTAAATCACAGAACTTTGAAATAAAACTGGTTTGGAAAAATGTAAAGGGAGAATACAAATATTTATCAAAACACAAGAAAAACAATTGCAGGATGCTATAGCCAATAAAATTCACAGAGTTTCTGGCATCTTGTAACACTTGTCACAAGCAATAAACATTGCACTATCAATGGTAATATGGGTCCAGCAATTTGGCACAACTTTTTTCAAGCAAAATACCAATCCAAACAAATCCTATATCCCAACTTAGTATGTTCAAATAATACGACTTCTTGTCATATTACATTTACAGAACATGAAGTCCTCTTAACTATAAGGGCACAAAAGAAAATAGATCCCCAGAACCAGATGACCTGGCAGCTAAATTGCTTCTGACTTATAAAATGGGAAGAGAAAATCTAGTGTCCTGATTTGTTGTTAGTCATGCATTAGAAGTGTCTAATGCATGGCTGAAAACAAGTGCTGGCCAGCTGGATGCTGGACAGGAAAGAAATCTTTGACTCACTAGGATTTTAAAAACAGTGACAGCTGCCATTTTCCCCATAGCTCAGCCAACATAGAAGCACACAGGGAAAAACAGTATTTGCTGCAAAATTAACTGATTTTCTGTCACATATAACTGACATAATTAGTTTGTTCATGCCAAATTCACTACACTCTGCTATGCTGTTTTAGCCATGATTGTTTTACTGCCACAATTCTGACCATGGCTCTGGTGACCATCAGTACCACCACCATCACTCTCTCATGGCAAGTGTTACTTCCATACATTTACATACAGTGTGGAAGGGTGCACTCACATTAAAATCGACCACCCTTAAAAATGCAGTTCTCACTTGTCTGTACATCTTTGTGAATGTTTCTCAGCACAGTTGCCTGCCCAACTGCTTGTTCATTCATTCACCCACTCTGTACCTTGATCCCAGTTTTCTTGCTTGCCCGATCATACTAATTCCACAATATAAAAAAAACAAAAACAACTGTGCTCTCATGTTAGCCAACTACAGAAAAGTTTTTTTTTTGTTTTGTTTTTGTGCCTAAGCTCCCATAGCCCCTCGGTGGGCTTGCCAAGCTCCAGCAACTGACTCCCTCATACTCAGGGATGCCCCCCAAGTGGGGCCACCGAGGCGGAACTGTCATGGCCAGAAGGGTCAGTACCAGAGCCAGCTCGTTAGTGGGGAGCTGGCATTTCTGATTTTTCTTCCCCTTGGAGCCAAGGGCGTGCAATGACGAAGGCAGAGGAGGAACCTGCATGCATCCGTACATGCTCCCCTCCATGAGTCTGCCCTCAGCTCCTCCCCAACTGTAGCATGGTGCCTTTACCCCCCAGCCTCCATCAGGGGGTGAACGGGCACCAATACTACACTTCCTCCCTCCTCAGAGAAGAAGAGCAGTCCTCCAGATGCTCAATCCTTTTCCTCCCCTGCTGACCCCCAGCGGCCCATGCCCATTCCCGAACATGGGTCGCTGGCGTGGCACAAGGTGTGATGTCCAGCACCTCAACCTTCAGTGCCACCGGGCCAACACACAGAAAAGGGTATTAAATTGTGTAGCCGTTGTTTCCCCTCCTCTGCTATTGCTGAATGGTGGTTTCAATCTACTGTCCAGAGGTAGAAATGGTCAGCATTTTCACTTATTGACCAGCCATAACTTCAGATGATGAGAAAACTTGAACTACACTCCTGATTCAGATTTAACTTTCATCTCCCAACAGTGGGATTTTGCCACTGCTATGGTAAGTGATATGGCATTTACAGTCTGTGTATGTCAAATTCCACTTGAGCTTCATGGACAAACAGGGTTCTCTCATCTTCAAATCCATGGTTTTCCAACTCCCCAGCCCTGCCTGCCAATCACTCACAGCTTGCAGTGTTGACTTGTGGCGGTACGAGATAAGCGTTCTGCAATAAGCCCAAAAACTGCCTGAATAATTTTAAAACTTTTGAAACTGTAGTTTTTTTTTTTCCATTAAATGTTTACTGTGTTTTTGGTTGTAACTATAATATTGAGTGGGAGGGAACCCAAAGCAACCATATACAACCTCAGCTATGGAGGCATAACAGGTCAGAAACTGAAAAGTAATGCAGGTGGAGGAACTATTTGACATCAAACTACAGTAAAAAATATTTTTTTATTATTGAAGCCTAAAAAAAATGTATTTCTCCCCACATGTAAATTAAGAAGCCCCATTTTATAAGCACAATAAGACACTCCAGGGATGTGCATTAGACAGCTCTAATGCATGTACAGGGGCTGAAGGTGCCATGCATTAGAACTGCCTAATGCACACCCTATCCTGTCTTATGGCTTACTTATCCTGAATGGTGGTCCAAGATCTTAACCAAACTAATTTTTTTTTTCCAATTATTTAACCAGGAGAGACACACTAAGCTGAAAGCTTGTTTACAGGTGTGACCTGGGAGCACAGGGAAGTTAAGTGACTTGCTCAGGATCACACAGTTTGCAAGTAGGGGCTGTGGGATTCAAACCCAGGTCTCCAGATTTACAGCTCAGAGCCTTAAACCACTGCACTATACTGCCTCAATTAAAGGGGTACTGTCATCTATAGGATTTCTTAATGTCTGAAAGCCCATAATAAGCTAATGTGAGTGAGCCATTGTGTTAATCTAGTAAGTAAGTAAAAATGTATTTCTTTAAGGCAGCCTTCCTGAGCTCAAGGCGCCTTTACAAAATTTTACATACAGCATTAAAACCACAGTAATAAATAACATCTTATCCATAGCAGAATTTATGTTTCCGAAAATACTTGATTAAATAGGAAGGCCTTCAGAGCTTTTTAAACCCTCCACAGTCAGGCAATTACTTATCTGGCAAGGTAGAAATTCCACAGGGTAGGAACCATAAAGGCAAATGTTCTTCCACCAGATGTTTTAAGGTTACCCTGGGAAGCTCTAGTCCCTTGCCAGAGGATCAGAGGAGCAGAAGGGGCAGTAAGAAGTCAGGAGTTCTTTCAAGTAGTGGGGTCCCAAACTGTGTAGGGCTTTATAGGTCATTAAAATGACCTTGAAAGTGATCCACCACTGTACAGGCAGCCAGTGCAACTCATGCAGCACAGGTGTTATATGGTTGGATCTTGGGCTTCCAGTCAATAACCTAGCCGCCGCATTTTGCACCAGCTGCAAGTGGCGAATATCCACTCCTGGCAGCCCTAGATGGAGGGCATTACAGTAATCTAGACGACTGGCAACTAAGGTGTGGACCAGGGTAGGAAGGTCCTTTGATGGAACCAAGTGTTTTACCCATGCTATATTCCTTAGATGGAAAAAGGATGATTTGACTACGGCTGACACCTGCACCCTCAGGGTCAAGCCCTCGTCAAATATAACACCAAGGTTACACACCTGACCAGATGCCATAAGCAGGGTCCCCCCCAGAAATAGAGCTGAGGGTTTTCCCACCCATAGACTTCACATTCTCACCCCCGGTTGCACCACCAATACCTCTGTTTTTCCTAGGTTCAACTTCAGCCAATTGGTACTCATCCAGTTCTGTATCTCCAGGAGACAGTTGTTAAACAATGTACTTGATTCAGACTCCTGCCCAGGCACAAAAGACTTGTAGAGTTGAGAATCATCAGCATAGCAATGAAAATTCAACCCACACTGTCTTATAATGTCCCCCAGTGGAAGCATATACACAGCAAATAACATGGGGGACAACACCGAACCCTGTGGCACCCCACAGCACAGGCAATTAGAGGTCGAGGAATAAATCCCTGACACTACTCTCTGGGTCCTACCCTGCAGGAAAGATTGAAACCAACTGTGGACCACCCCCCCTTAGTCCACAGAGAAACCACAGGTGTTCAAGCAGCACCCCATGATCTACGGTGTCAAATGCTGCTGAGAGATCAAGGAGAACCAAGATAGAGTGAGTTCTCTGATCTCTCATCATCAGGAGATCATTCAGTACCCATACAAGAGCCATCTCAGTACTATGCCGTTTTCTAAAGCCAGACTGAAGAGGGTCATAGATACAATGGCTGGTTAAATGATCTTCCAGCTGCAAGGCGACCACCTTCTCGATAACCTTCCCCAAAAAGGGAAGGTTCAAAACCAGTCTGTAGTTTTCTGGGTAGTCGGGATCAAGAGAGGGCTTTTTCAGAAGGGGCGCACTACTGCCTCCTTCAAGGGATCTGGAAATATCCCTCTCTCCAATGATGCCACCACTATCCCAGTAAGGATAGGGCCAATAACCTCTACACACCTAACCCAAGTAGGTGAGTAGGGCCCAGATCCAAACTACAGTAGGTTGGACACAAAGTCTGGATAATCCTCACTATATCTATGACTGCCAGTCGACTAAAGGTGAACCAGGTTAGTTGGGTATTAGTGCCCCTCTGTTGATCACTGCAAGACCCAATGGGAGGCACTGGCTGATCTCATCCCTGATAGTGGACACCTTATCGTGAAGAACATCGCAAACTCCTCACACTGTAACTGTGACAAAGCTCGACCAGTTTGGAGACAGACTGATTGTACAGTCTGTCCACAGTCCAGAAGAACTGGGCCAGTCTATTCTTCACTATAGCAATTTCCCTGGACAGGAACTCTGCCTTCTTATGGGAAATTGCTAACTGATAGATCTTATAATGTTCTACCAGTCTAAGTCTGTCCACCTCCAGGTGAGTTTTCCGCCAGCGTCTCTCCAGTCTTTGGCCCTGTCTCTTCAACCCACGGATCTCCCCAGTAAACCATGGAGCCCCTGGGTGGAGAGTACAGGGATGAACATGGAATGGAGCAATGGCATCCAGGGCCCCCACAACTGCCCTATTATAGGCCAGCACTAAAGGCCCTGGGTCAGTGCTATCCATTGGCAATCCCGAGAAGTCCAGCTCTGTAATTAGGCCTTCTGGGGTAACTCCTCTCAAAGGACGGAACTGTACTATCTCCTTAGGGGCAGGCCTCTTTCAGGGGGCCGTGAAACTGAACCTCAGGGCGTGATGGTCAGACCAACTGATAGGCTCCACCTCCATGTCAGAGACTTCCATCCCCAGATGGAATATCAAGTCCAATGAGTGTCCCTCCCTGGTGAGTTACAGAGGTAACAATCCGTGTCAGGCCCAATGAATCCATCAATTGGAGGAGGTTTTGTCGAAAAAGCGTGAGTTCATCATTGATCCAGGCGTTGAAATCCCCCAGAATTAACCATCTGGGATTCCAATACCCTCTAGGCGATGAAGTCCCTAACCTCCCTCAGGAATTCCTTCCATCACCTGGTGGACGATAAATGAGATGAATCCTGAAGCCTGCACCTGTGAGTCTTTGAGTCAAGAGTTATTCATATGTAAATCAGCCTGTAATTAAGGGCTGGTGGCAGCCATGTGTTTTAGGCTCCTGACAGGAAATGATGTCACAGAGGGACTTGGTTCTCCTTTGAGTGTATTTAATCAAACAGATTAAATAGAGATCATCTGTTTTATTAAGTGTGTTTTAAGGTGTTATTACAACACTACCTACATTTATAATATAGAAGATAATGGATGGGGGATGGACAATAACCATGCTGTAATCGCATCGGTTGGTTTCCTTGACAATAATGTAAACCTCGAGGCACAGCTGGAGAGGTTTACTGTTGTCAAGAAACCACAAGATCTTGATTAAGGTGATTGTCCATCCTCATCCATTATCCTTTATAGTGTATGGGAAAACATTACGATATTAGTGTTAATAGTGCCACCACATTAAACAAATAACAGTGCTGGACTCCTCATGTTTAGGGTTGAATGTGATCTTACCTTATGTGCAGACAAACTGACATGCAGGCTGATTTTCAGACACAAAAATGCTTTTTATCTAGGTTCTACACACAGCAGGCACAATCACCTTGATGTTTACCACGGGCATAAACAACAACTTTTGAAACACCACAACAAATCTTAATGTGCTAAACTATACAGCTTTGGTAAACAAAATTTTTTTTTTTAAACGTCTGGCTGAAACAGTCCGGTTGGCTGTCTGGAGTCACATGTCAATATGCCATCTTGACATAATATCTACGGCTTTGCAGTTGTTTGGGCATCCATTTTGTTCAGACATAGGAGCTGCTTTGAGGAGACACTGACAGAGGAAAAGTAATTGGGCACTACAAAATAAAAAAAACAACAACGATTTTTTCACTGTACTACAATACAGACAGTAGCAATCATGGTAGCAGTAGCGATCATAATTCTAAATAAAGAACTCTGCTGGGAGAAGCATTCTAACCTGTTATGGCACTGCTGTGATGTACTAAGGCATGGTTAACAAGCGCTGATGTCACAGAAATACCATAACAACAAGAGAAACTTAGCAATTTCTTACAATAATAATGCACTCCCATACATTATAATTGTTTTGTATGTGCATTGATACTAGTGAGTTATCACCTTTACATTTCAAGCTGTTAGTAAAAATAATCCATCTTCAGGATTGCTTTAACCTCTAGCGATGCTGCCAGCTGATCATCAAAAACTACACATCTCATCACAGCTCTTTGGTGGCAACAGGTATTGGGGCTCAATACCAAGATTTTTAAACCCTGGCTGTGTTCATGTCAACACAGATGTATGGGCTGCCACAGCACCAACTTCTGTCTTTTTGTACCCTCTCTTGCAGCCTTTTCTCTTACAATTTCAGATGTAAACTCAGGTCTACAAGATGCAAATGTGGCTATGTACATACTGGCCTGGCAACGGTTCCACCCATTCAGAGCACTGGCAGCAGTGCGCCTGGTCATTAGAGTACCACATTTCCATGTCACCATTCCTTCTTTTGTGAGGGCTGCACTCCGCCCCCCCATGTGTGCCCCACCCCTTTCTAAATATTCTAAGTCTGAGGAGAGGTGGACCTTAGGGAGGGTGCAGTGAATTCCATTATTGGCACCCTAATGATGGGTGCACTGTGCCAATGCTCTGATGGCCATAAGGGCCTGGGAACATGGCCTTCATGGTCTCCCACAACTCATCCGAGACAAGCATTCCACACTGAGGGTGTGTGTAAAATTCTGGTTTTACACACACACAGTTAATGAATTAATGGTGATCATTTTCCCTTTCAGCACAATTCAGTTAGTGCAACACTTCTGTCAGAGATAAAGACACACACACACGCGCACACACACACACACACACACACACAGCCTGTTTCTCCCTTTGTTTTTTCTTTTAATATAGCAGGACTAAGCCTCTCAGTGTCATAATTTTCTGTCAGAAGCCTAAAACACATGGCTGCCACCAGCTGGATTTACATATGTAATTCTGGACTGCAAAGACTCACTGATAAACACAATGGCTCACTCAAATTAGCTTTTATGGGCTTTCAGGCATTAAGAAATCCTGTAGATGACAGTTCCACTTTAAAACCATAATTACAACATTACAGTATCCAAGGCACTGGAATAGGGGAACAGTTGTGTCCCCATATAAACAAGCGTTTGTCAATGCTGAATTTTCACTGTGTGCACTGGTGTCATGGGTGTGTGTGTGTGTTTGAAAATTGCTTCAGCGAAGGAATCATATTATTAACATTTAAGAATACAAAGTAGAAGTGATGATGTTGGGGACTTCTGGTGATGTCACCACTCTGATGGCTTCCTTAAGTCTAGACCTGCTCAGACTTTATCGACAAACAAACCTCAGAACAGCTGAAATATGTTTTAATATCTTAATTAGAGGCTCTGCAAATGCATGGGGAGTCCAGCATTAATAGATCCCTTGGAAAGAGCACTCCAAAAAGAGTAGATGGTGAAGGATTGCAAGAACAAAGGAGTCTCAGCAGGAGCTAGTCTGTGCGTGGCCTATAAAATGGATACAGATCAAGAAACAGAGCAATTATCCTGAACGGATTTGAGACTTTGCTGACTGAATTAAAAGACTTTCAAGACAAAAACAGAAAGGAATTTAAGTCTTTGCAGGGGAAAATACAAAAAATAGAGAAGTGCACAGAATAGGTTGAACAGAGAGTAGGAGGAGCAGAGGAGGATATACAGACAGTTCACACAGTGGTGGATTTCTTGGTAGATTTACAAGAGACTGAACAAGACAAATTACTAGATTTAGAAGCCAGATATCAGAGAGATAATATACATATGTATGGTCTCCCAGATGAAGCAGAAACTGGATGTATGGAAGATTTTATCACAGATGTACTAAGGGATATACTGGACCTGGCTCTGACTTTTCAATTTAAAATTGAACCGGCTCACCAAGCTCTCACAAAGAAACCAACTGATCCCTCTGTGAGACCTCGCTCGATAGTGTTTAAGATGTCCAGCTACAGAGACAAGGAATACATACTCCAGATGGCCTGGCAGAAGAAAGTTGAAAAGTACAACTCTGCTAATCTCATCTTTGACCATGATTATCCAGTGGAAATATCTAAAAGAAGGGCGGCTTACTCACCCATCTTCAGGATTCTCCAATAGTGTGGAATCAGATTTCAAACACCATATTCTCATGGATGTGGATATTCTGGAAACAGTACTGGTGGTTTATGAATCCCCAGAGGCAGCGATGCAGGAACTCTAAAAGAGGGCTGGGACATACAGTTGGATCAAGTGTGAAGCACCCCCTCCCCCACGGGCCCAGTGGCAGAAGATAACACACACCAAACACAAAATGCAGGTGGAACAAATGGCCTTAAAAACTCTCCAAGATGTGAAATGAATGCTTGGCAACCAGACACATAAACAAGTGGAGCAACAGGAGAATCAGAACAGAGATGCTACCTGAAGTTACTGAGAAATATAGCTGGAATAAATATGTTTCCAACTTTGAAGATGCTTGGCAGCGGTTCTTCCTCTCTTGCTAAATCGGGACTTAAGCTAAGTAAACATGATAGTCATCTTAAAATGTAGAAAAGAGACCCAAAAAGCAAAGTGGAGTCCATAAAGCCTTTCAGTTGCGAGGATATATAATGAAGCATGGTTGTAAGATACAAGAGGGGCTTTGCAAAAAGAAAAAGGGACATTGTATGTTATTTGAACTGGATCAGTGTAATAAACTGAGCTGGGACAAGTGAACAACATTAGATTTTCGTTTGTTTTCAGACAGAAGATTTGATCAGAGAACATTGTTTGCTTTATCAATGAGTTATATGAATATTCAAAGAGACTTATTTAAGGAAGTCATCTTTATTATTTTTTAGGTTTCATATTCTCAGCTAATAATAGTTGAGCCATGCAGAATATGAAGAGTTCTTCCGATCCTGAAATGTTTGATTTGAACAGTTGACCTCCTGCATCTGAGGGACATGTGGGAGGACTGGAGAGGAAGGGGAGGGCAGCCGGATGATACAAGAAACTGGGATACAGTTAAAAATATAAATAGAATAAGTTACAGATCCTTGACACTTCGATTAATAACTGGGCTTATGGAAGAATCTACACAATCATAAAAATTCAGTTATGTTGAGGAGGTTTGAGGCCAGGGGGCCGAGTCTAGAACAAATGACGTAACTTACAGGCAGCTGTGAGTTACACCATTTGCTGCTATGCCAGGGACCCTGCACCGCATTCCAAGAGCGGCTGAGTCCCAGCACTTGCACCATGCAGGTTACGCCATGCAGAAGGCACACACCACGGGCATGGTGTAGCTGACCAGCATGGCACAAGTAGCGGCCAGCTACCGGCAGCTCCCCCAAAGCCCCTTATCCCGGAACACCATGGTACACAGTACCAGGGGGCATGGGGGGGCAGGACAGGAGGCACAGGTGTTCAGGGGGGCATGCACCAGAGAACAGACCCCCAGGGGTCCCCGAGATTTGGGGGTGGGCAACAGGGGTATGCCTGTGGGGGAATGGGGGATACACCAGTGTCGTTGTTGTGGCACCAAGGGGCTGGCAGCCAATGGATAGCACAACTGGTTGCCACTTAGAGCAGCTCCAGGCTGTTCTAAAATAGCTCAACAGTTGCCCTCCTGGAATTGGGTGAAGATGCTGCCGTAACCCGCACTTGCACCGTGACATTGCGGGCTGCAGCGTAGTGGGTGGCGTAGCCCAGAATTGTTGTAGCCCGCAGCTGCCATGGCACAAGGCACCACTTGGAATACTGGCAGGCGTATCACTTGGTGTAAGTCATGGGATATACCAAGGGGTTTGGCATATCTCGGCTTATGCCAGCATAGCCTGATTTGGAATCTGGCCCCAGATATGTAACAAAATCGAATATGTTGTCAGAGATGGTGATTATTTGAATTTTTTCCATTATATTTGGCTCTGGCATTTACAGAACCCAGGGAGTTAGAGTACCTTGGTACATTCTGATATCTCCCATGGGGGGGGGGCAGATACTGACACTTCTCCGAATTGTTGTACAGAGGTCAATTACACACTATCCTACCTTGGAAGCATCAATGTAAATAGTTTTGGAACTGTTCTGTTTAAAATATGCTGTTGTGTTTTTAATAGTATGTTTTTGAACTTGATATGAGGAGCACTATTGAAAGAAAACCTAAATGAGAAAAGAAGGGAATACTAAATGTAGGCACGAAGGAAGGGAGGGATGACCATCATAGGAAAACCAGAAGATATATTGGGAAAGATGGCTAATCATACAAAACTGCTAATCTGTTCTCATAATGTAAATGGGTTAAATAACCCTATGAAGAGATATAAAGTGATTAATTCCCTAAAAAAAGCAGAAACTGAATATTATGCTATTACAAAAAACACACCTGAGTAGCATAGAGCATAGCAAATTAGTTAAATTTGGTTTTCCCACAGTTGTAGTGTCCTCTTATAAAGAAGGGAAATGCAGAGAAGCAGCAATACTGATAGCCCATAACACAATATTTCAAATGAAGAATAAATATGTGGACACAGAGGGGCACCTAGCAGTGGTCTCAGGCCACCTTGAGGGATAGCTAATCACTATGGCCTCCCTTTATATATCACCAGGTACCAGTACTGGAGTAATCAAGAAATTCTGCCAAAAAATAACAGAATATCAAATGGGGACATTGATTCTAGGGGATCATAACATGATATATGGGCATTTAGACACATCCAAGACACAGGTCCCCAGAATAAATGCAGCACAGAAGATGGCATGGACATATTTAAAAAGAAGTCCAGTGGGCAGATGTGTGGCGTGCTTTACACCCGAATGGGAGAGCATACTCACACTATTCAGCACCACAGAAGGTGTATTCCCATATTGATTATTTTCATATCTCTAAAGAGCATTTTTATAGGGGAAGAGACTGCCTATGTCTCCATCACCATTGTCAGTCCACTTCCAACTAACCTTAACTATTGATTGGATACAGGAGAGGCACAAGATGCTATGAAGATTTAACAATTTTCTTCTAAACTTAAGAGACTTTAAAAATATGGTAGAAGACAGAATCCCTCAAATAATACAGGAGAACTCAGCTCTGGATCTTAAAAGCTCTACATTGTGGGACACAAAGTTGTATTGTGAGGGGATATAATAAAATATGTATCCCATTATAAGAAACAGCAGGCAATGAAGAGGGAACAACTTGCTAGACAACTTAAAGATTTACAGGAGAGACATGCGGGAGGCAATATGGGTAGCCTACCACTTCTGCAGGCCACTAGGGAGCAGTTGCATAAAATGATAGATATCCAGACAGAACAGGCCCTGCAAACTTTGAAACAAAAATACTATGAGTGGGGACCCAGGGCCAACACAGTGTTAGCACACAGGTTAAGATCGAAAACTATGCAGTCTACCAAAATGCAAATTAGAGACCCAGAGACAGGCCGATTGGTGACAGTACACTCTCAAATAGTACAAGCCTTCCAGAGGTTTTACCAAAAACTGTATACCCCAGATCATTAGATGGATTTAACTAAAGTTAAAAATGTTCTATATGGATTGAGACTGCCATCAGTAACACCAGAACAACAGAAGACCCTAATAACACCAGTTACAGAAAGGGGAACTTGCACAAGCCATATCTAATTTAAAAACACATAAAAGCCCTGGTCCAGATGGATACACGGGAGAGTTTTATAAAATACTTAAGGAAAACTTAACTCTGGTTTTGTTGGAGACCTGCAGGGAAGCACAAGAAGGGAAAGGGAATCCAGACACATAGTGATATGCCACGATTACAAGTGTATTGAAACCTGGCAAGGACAGCACCAACTGTGCATCATATCATCCTATCTCGGTTTTAAATATCAGTTATAAAATGTTTACATCAGTCATAGGTAAACGACTTGAAGGCTTACTGCCTGGATTGATTGATCAAGACCAAACTGGATTTATATTGGGCAGGCAAACCCAAGACAACATAAAAAGAATGTTACACTTACTACACTATGCCGCCCTGTCGGGGGCCCCATTCCTGCTTTTGAGCTTGGATGCAGAGAAGGCCTTTGACAGGGTGGTGTGGCCTTTCCTGGGGCAGTAATGGAGAAAATAGGACTCCCTGGGGAGTTCAGATGGGTCATTACAGGACTATACACCCGACCGACAGCGTATATAAAAATAAATGGATCTGTATCAGCACCAATTAATCTACTTAGGGGTACCATACAGCGAAGCCCATTGCCGCCTCTGCTATTTGCTTTATATTTAGAGCCCTTGGCCCAAGCCATAAGACAGCACAAGGAAATCTGAGGAATACAGGTGGGAGACATACAACATAAAGTGTCCCTATATACAGGCGATCTCCTAGTCTATTTAATAGATCCAGAGCACTCTTTGGGACCACTCTGGGCAATACTGGGGAACTTTGGAGATATAGCAGCGTATAAAAGTAATACCTCAAGGACTGAAGTAATGAGCATTAATTAAATGCCCACAGCCCACATAAAAAATGATTTCCCATTTAGGTGGTCTTTAACAACCTTGAAATACCTAGAAGTACAACTTAGTCAAAAATATGATCAGCTATTTGACCTCAGTTATATTCTACTACTGGAGAAAATAAAAAGAGACCTAGAGAGCTGGTGGGTTCTCCCTACCCAACGAATGCAGAGGATAGAAGCAGTACGTATGGTGGTGTTATCATGGTTTTTATTTCTAGTACAAACTCTTCCAATAACAACACCAGATTTTTTATGAGAAATTGAATAAGAAGGTCACTCAATACATTTGGGGACTACAGAAACCAAGAATTTGAATGTCGATCTTACTGCTCCCAAAAAACAAAGGGGGGTCTTTCCCTTGCAAATTTTAGACATTATCATGCTGCTGCACAGATTAGAACCATACTATATTGGCTACATCCTCTGTACTCTGCGAACTGGAAATCTTTAAAAAAAAATAGAAGATCTCATGATCCCATATAAGGTGCTGTTATCGCCTTTGAGGGAGGTGGCATTGAGGGAAATTAGTAATCCACACATGGGGACTACCCTGGATAGTTGGCACTCAGTTTTAACTTCTAAGAAATTCAAGATATGGAGGCCACTGTTTTACCCCTTACCACATTTAGAAGAATTCTTACCAGCCAAAATGGATGGAGGTTACCGGAGATGAGAGAGGCAGGGCCTCCATATGATATACCAGTTCCTAGAAGGGGGCACCCTTCTGACCTTCACAGACCTAGAGACACATTACAATATCTCCCCACAAGATAGGTTTCATTACTGTCAAGTTAGAGATTTGGTCAAAGCCTTAAAATAAGAAGCCTGGATGACCTCCCCCTCTCCTCAATTAGCCTCTTTAAAATGATTTTGGAGGGTAGAGCCCCATTGGAACATTTACTATCATATCTATATGCTGCAATCCATGGGTTGGAGAGGACTCTACCTCCTCAATATGAAGGTCGTGGGGTAATGATTTAAATATGGAGATCCCAGATAAAATGTGGGAGGGATATATAAGTAAAATACATAGAAGTACCTCCTCACCAGAATGGAGGGAGTTTGCATGGAAGAATGCAGTCAGATTCTTCAAGGTACCTGCAGTACAGGTTCATTATGCTTGATGAAACAAAGCAGACTGTTGGAGGGGATGTGGGTGTACCCTGGCCACACATGTCCATGTATTTTGGAAATGCCCTAAAATTCAAACTTTTATTGCAGAATTACAGGACGCCATTGAGAGTGTATTCTCACCAACTTTGAGGCTGACCCCTTTCTTATTTCTCTTTCTTGAGATACCTAAGGAATATAGAGAAACACAGTCCACAAAACTACTGTCAATAATATTATTGGCAACCAAGAAGGCCATAATTAGAAAGTGGATGAGCCAGGAACCACCCAGTCTCCAACAATGGCAAGACATTATGATTGTCATATATAAGATAGAGATTAACAGCATTACTAAACAGGAGAGGGACACAGTTTGAGGAGATGTGGAAGAGTTGGAGTATTCACATCACCCCACTTAGACAAGATTTTGTACCATGAACAAAAAAGCACCCTATCACTGCTATTTATGAGGAAGTACGGGTGGATATCCATAAGTTATTAGGCCACCACATATGGTATAATATTCACCCTACTGTATCGTATGTTACTGTACTTATTTTGCTTAACTCAATCAGTTCAGTGATTAAATTAATTACTTGAAGGAAAGGGAAAGCAGTAAGGAGATCGTACCAGAAACTTACAGGCCTAAAGAGGTCGGGAGGCCTTGCCCTCCCTTCCTTCTTTAAATACTACATTGCCTCACATATAGCAAAATAGTGCAATGGAACAAACCGAACACACTATTGACCTCGCACTCTTATGTGCCTCCCTGGATCCTTATTGAGAGACACTTAGCTCTTAAACATTCAATATCATTAAACACGATTGCATACACCACTGTCAAACTTCTCCCCAGGCCATTAAAAGGCACCCCTATCCGGTGGTCGCTAAAAGTACTGCAGCAGGTCCAGAAACTCCTCAGGGTCAACTGGCAGAACTCATTAGAGCCAATTTTGACACAGAATATTCATTTCTTAATTCAGCGGGCTCCGATCCCACCCAGGTTCTGGGGGCGCTGGAGGGACTAAGGCTGGGGACTTGGCTCCTCAGGGAAGTTAATAACATATGAGTATGCTGTACCAAATTCCCAGACTTAAAAGGACATAACTTCAAGTTTTGACAAATCTCTGACTCAATAAAGGCCCACTTTCATAAAAAGGAGGCATGGGTAGAAAATAGGGTCGAGTTATCTTCATTACTTAAAGTAGCTGACCAACCCCACTGTATCTCTAGAATCTACAGTGTACTGCAAAGGCTAGATGATAACCTTCCTTCTGGTGTCAGCTACTATTGGATGCAAAGACTAGGGATGGCAGATGATAAGAGTACATGGAAACACATATGGACACACAACCACAAAAATATTAGACAAGACAGATACAAACTTCAGCAGTTTTACATTATGTACAACATGTATTACACTCCTGTGAAACTTTACAGAATGGGTAAATTAGCATCCCCCACGTGTATTAGATGTGGAGCTAAGGAGGGCGATATCTATCATGTACTATGGGAGTGTGCTAAGATTCAGCCCTTCTGGAAGGCAATTTGTGCCTCACTATCACAGATTACAGGTTCGGAGGACTTTTTTATACCGGAAATCCGCTTGTTGAATAATTTTCATATTGGTATGACCAAACAGCAGAAGTCGTATATGGCCATAATATCGGCTACGGTGAAAGCTGTCATCCTGAGACACTGGAAGGATACTACTACCCGTCAACCATAGAATGGTACAAAGAAATTATGCTTGCATTACAGTTAGAGTCACATATAGCCAGGATGTAACAAGGTCCAATCATCGACTCCAAGTAGGGTCCACTGGACACTGTCTTGGCTTCATGGCATACCAAGACCTATTTATAAGAATTATCCCCTTGCCAGATACACTTATTTATCCATGTCTCCCCTTCAATGAAGACCCCTAATGATACCTTATTTGGCGTGTGGATGCTGTTTTAGTAATGGGTGGTGGGAGGGGTTTTGGGTAGAATCTTGATCTTTATATTTGGTTATTTTAGCTACGTGTACTTCAATAATACAGGCCGGTAATTATGCTAATCGTTAAGTCACACTTAACTTGTAAATGCCTGCTGGCACAGCGTTACTCAATGCATATATTGTTAATATGTCAATAAAATAAACTGAATAAAAAAAAATTAATTACTTGAAGATGTAAGACCCTTTTCATATATATATATATATATATATATATATATATATATATATATGTATTTACATGAGATTGTATAAATGTTCAGATGTAATTAGGTTGAATAGAATGGATCATTATCAAGCTCTGTGTAATGTATATATGTTTGTTATGTAAATGTGTGTACATTTTGAAGTTGAAAACTGAATTAAGTTTAAAAAAAAAGAGAAGTGATGATGTTGGCAGCATAACTGCTTTGTTTAGTAATATTTATACCCAGATTATCAACACACCATTCTTATGACTCCACCTCATGAACAAGCAATGGCCATGAAATCATCTTTTGGGACAGAATTGCATTATGTAACTTAATTGTTCATGAGGCGGGGGTCCCCAAAAATGTATGTTGAGTATTTGAAGCAAAAATGTTAAAAAATGGCCAAATTACTCCTCTAAGTTGAAACCCCCCATTAAAAAACATTGAAACTGAAAACCCCATTGAAATGCATTGAAGAGCTTATCTCAGTTCGTGGTTGGGCTTTGAAGAGTGAAGACATGTCTGTGGTCCAGAGAAGGGTACGGTGATGGACCTCTTGTGGGTAAGTATGTGGTGGGGGTGGTGGGTCCTGAGTGGGAGGGTGGGATGGGGGTGGTTAACGGCACAGCAGGCAATGAATGATGGTTTTATATTTTTCAGGTTTAAAAAAAAACACAAAAAAAAACAACTAGGGACAGTTTTCTTTATTTCAGGGACAGTTTTGTATTAATGGAGGACACTGGGGAAATGGCGCCCCAGTGTCACTGGAACGAACACGCTTAAATATTTGAGGACACAGGGATTAGGCACCCCAGTGTCACTCAAGCAATGTTTGGGAGGGGAGGTGTCACAACAGACATCGATGGAAGGGTTTCTTTTGTCAGGAAAAAATGACGATGGACAGTTTTCTGTATTTCAGGGACAGTTACGTTGAGAACACTGGGGGATTGGGCACCCCCAGTGTCACTATATTATGTTTGGGGGGTGGCAACAGATATTGATGGACAGTTTTCAAACAGGACGAGGGACAGTTTTCTTTATTTTAGGGAATGAAACTGGGGAATTGAGCACCCTCAGTGTCACTACTGTTTGTGCATGTGTGTGGAGGTGTCACTGACAGTGAGAGTCATGCTGGGGGACAGTTAGGGCTGCCAGCAACAGACATCGATGGATGGTTTTCCTTGTTGCAGGCACACAGTCCACTCATTCCAGGCTGACCATGACAGATCAGCCTGGCTTGCTGGGTGGCGCTGATCAAAGAGATGGCAACTTCTTTTGAAGTTGGTGACCATTCCCATCCAGCAAGCCAAAATTCTCTCATAGTCAGCCTGGGTGCTGATTGGTCTACCACTGTCATGCAAATGCTACACTACTCTGCATTGGGTGGACAGTGCCACATCCCTCAAAGGGCACTCTCATATCAACATGTTCACTTACACGCATGGCGAACACAAAAATAATGTGTCCTAGAACTTAATTACTATAGGCCTATATCTCTTCTATGTATAGGGTTCCAAATTTACACCACAGCACTATTGGGATGATTAGAGGAATGGGTGAAAAGTAAACAATTAATTTCTTATTCACAAGTTGATTTTAGGGTGGGATATGAGACTAATGGCAATTTTTTTTGTTCATTTGTTTGTTTTAAATTATTTAAGAGATAAATAGAGAAAAGGTAAATCATTATATGTAGCTTGTTTAGATTTGATAATGTTGACAGGGGTTATTATGGAATATTCTAGCCAATTATGGTAGTGATAAAACTTTCACATATTATGTTAGCGCACACAAATAATATATCCAATATCAGGGTTTCAGGAAAGAAATGTTTTAGATGATAAGGTTGAAAGGGAACTCAAGTGTTTTTCAATTCAAAGTTTATTTAGCTTTTCTTTTTTGTACAATAAACATATTAACAAGTAACTAAAATGTAAGCTCGAGTTCCTAGCTGGGATTGCTCCCTTGGATGAACAGGCTAAGTAAGCATTGTAAATAGAGTATTACAAAATATAAAGAGGAAAAATACAGAATTAATATGTCACATTCCTGCATTACACAACATATGTGGGTCATTTATGTCTCCATCCAATCCTAATTCTGGATGAAAAATACATTACTAAGGAAACATAAGGGGAAACAACACTATGTCTGCTGAGACAATCCTGTCTAAGATGTAGCAATGGAGCAATGTGATACTGAAACCAGTCTGAGTTCATATTACAGTGTTTGATACACAGGGAGACATTTAACTTTGCCACCCTAGCCACTGCCTAGGTGTGTTGGAGGTAATGGGGTTGTCAGACTACTGGTACAAGCCATTACTCACTATCCTAATCTATAATTTATCCCACAGGAAGACTGGTGTATGCTCTGAGAGGGGAAAGGACTATTGTGATGCTAAATAGGACCCCAAATGTCTGTGTAGGTCTGTATTCTGTTCTAGCTATGAGCAAGACCCTTCATAGCTTGCTAATTTTCCTAACTCCTCTAGCCATTCCTGAGTTGATGGGAAGCTTGCTCCTTCCAGTGCCTGAGGAGTATTCCTTTGGCTGTTGTAAGCTCCTAACTACCAGCGTGGGTGTGAGTGTAACCTTGTTAGACAATATGTCACCGCAAATGTTTTGACCTGCTGTCTAGAAGGGCAAAAGGATCTATGAGGACCACATAATGTGAGTGATAGTTCCACATTTAGATGCTCACCTCTAACAGTTGTCCATGGGGATAAAACCCCATGCATATAGTTTAAGGGGTCCTGTGCTACCTATGTAGGATCTTATATTTTGTGAATCTGTTTTGGGTATCTTTGATGGCAGATTGGACTGATCTCCAGCATTTGCCCATATTTTGGGAGTAATTTCTAGCCCTAGTTCCTCTGACCACCTCTGTCTGCCTCCAGTGTTGGGATCTGGGGGAGGGGTAAGCAGGTAGTTCTATGAGGCTGCTCTTAACCTCTTTCCCAGCACTGGGCCATAGGATGATATCAAGGTGATTCTGCCCGTGCACTCTAGGTTATGTCCCAGGAGTTGCTGGAGGGCATGTCTGATTGTAGATACCTCCGGTGTTGTCATCTGGGAAGGTTGTACTCTAATGAAGTTGGTGGAAGCTCTTTAAGGTATTCAGGGAGAAGTGCATGATGTCAGAGCTGTAGCTAATGTTTGCCTTTGCCCAGTCTCTGTACTTTACTGGATTACCATCTATTCTCAGGCAGGGTTATCAAAGAGGAATGCTTCACTTTCTCTGGCAGCCAGTTAGTCAGCTTCTGGAATTTCCTTTCACTCTGGAGAGTGTATTTCATGGTGGGAGGTGGAGGGGTTTGTTTCAGTGGGAGGCAAATTGGATTATTGTAATTAGTGGGCCTCCAATTAAGTGGGCTTTGCATCTGCCCATTTGGGTGGGGGTGGGGAGGCTGTGTGCTCCATGGTACATTCTGCACAAGTTGTAGCAGATTATGTGCCATGATGTGATAATGAAAATCAGGAACCTTAAGTCCTCCACACTGAAACTCTTTGGTCAATTTTACCAACAGATGTGTTTGGGTCCAGGACCTAAAGAATGTCCTGATTTTGGAGTGGATCTCCTCGGTCAACTTTTCATCAATCTGAGGTGGATGATTGTTAGCACATATTTGATTTTGGGGCTGCAGCCTCCATCATTTTGAAGGCTTGAGTTCTCCCCAATGCGAGATGTAAAGTTTCCAGCACTGTAGCTCCTTCACCAACTCTGCTATTAGGGGACAGGTTCTCTTGCCCTAATTATGCATGTTTCAGTGGAATATTAAGCTCAGGTGGTATATGGCATGCTGTATATGGTGTAAGCCCATGGTTAGCCTGGGAGCTTTGATATCGATGGAGTGGAGGAAAGAAACTAGGACTTGACAATGTTCAGTTTATACGGGAGAGTTGGCTATGTTGATCAATCAGGGCTAACAAACTAGGTATAGACCTGACAGGATCTGGAAGAATTCAGAAGTATCCATGAAGACCAGCTGAACACAACGGACATGCAAAGTGGACACAGAAAGAAAAAGACAGCTCAGAAAGTCATCACCAGGGATATGAAACGGCCTGATGCAACAGCCAAAGAGACAGAAGCAAAGTCAAAGAAGGCTCCCAACTGGAAAATCCCAGATACAGATACCATGCCCATTCCTGACTCTCCCGGGGTTAGTGTCTCCAAATGTTTAGGGATTTCTATACCGTGAAGAATGGACCCCATTCTTTATCCAGGGCATATTCAAAACTCAAGAAATTAGTACTGTATTAATCTTTGATGTTTGCTGAGAGAGCGCTTTTCTCAGCATACTCAATGTCCCCAAAATGGCTTCCTTTTGAAGTTCATAAGGTGTCACAAGTATTGGTAGCATGTTTAAATGTGCCTGAAAGTTCTTTTTGATTAGTCCCATTGCTCCAAGCACTACTGGAACAATTTGTGTGTCCTTTTTCCACATCAGTTTGGTTTCTGATTGCATATCTTGGTATTTCATGATTTTGTGTCTCTTTGTACGCAGGACACTGTAGGCATTAGAGGTGGCTATTTCAATCAGCAATGCTACCTTTGTTCTCTTTTCTTGTATTGCAATATCGGGTTTTCTCATTTCCACTTTTTTTGGCTGTTGGTATTGGGTGATCCCATGTGATCATTACTTCTTCATTCTCTGATTCTGTGTGGTTCGTGTTTCCAGTGTCTCTCTGCTACCTGTATGTTATAGTGTCTGCATAGTTTCCAGTGGATCAATCTTGCTACGTTGTTGTGTCTTTTGGTATACAGGCCTTCTGCCATGAGTACTTCACATCCAGCCAAGAGATGTGCAACTGCTTCTAATTCTGTACTACAAAATCTGCACTTGTCTGTTTCTCCTGTTTTTCTATGGATTTGTGAACCATCTTGTGCGTAGTCCACTATCTTGGGCTGCCATTATCAATCTCTCATCTCGTGACCTAAATTCACCTTTTTTTAACCACTCATGGGTCAGGGCTTGATCGACCTGTGGCTGTTCCAATAGCTCCCTATATTTTCCACTATAATTATGGGCTTTCCAGTTGTTTTTTCTTTTCTTTTGGTCTTTATCTTTATACTCCTTTTTCTGATTTTTTGCACTTTGTGTTGCTGGCTGTTCCTTATCTGCCAGTGGATTAACATCCATCTCTACTACCCTCTTGAAGGCTTCTCCTAATTTGATGAGTGAAGTCATCTTAGGCTTATTTTCTTCACGATGCAGGACCTTGACTATATGTGGGTCCAAGGATGTCAGTAGGTATGTATGTAGCCCCACTATTGTGGATCTATATGTGTAATCAATCTCAAGGAGGCCTGTGCCTCCCTCTAACCTTGGGATGTATAGTCTTGGCATGCACTGTTTTTTATATATTAACTGGTGGGCATGAAGCAGTTTTCTTATTTTTATATCTAGCTGGTTCAGTACATCCTGTGGCCAGTATATAACACCAAAGCTGTATGATATCACTGGAAGGGTGAGCTGGCTTGTAGCTTGCACTTTATTTCATGTTGTCAATGCAGTTTTCAGTATGAGCTTTAGCCTTCTAAAATATTCCTTGCTTATTTTTGCTCTCATTTGTACATGTTGTGTTGTTGCCCCTTCCTCTGTTCCCAGGTATTTATATACTCCCTCTTGCTCAAGTTCTTTTACGTCACAGCCCTCCGTCAGGTATATTTTCTTTATGGGTTAACTTTCCTGCTATAAATGTTGCTTTGGCACATTTGTCTAGGCCAAATGTCATCCGTGATATCATCAGAGATGGTCTTAACAATTTGTAGTTGTGCTTTCAGATGTTTGTCAAATGAACTATAAAGCTTTAGGTCATCTACAAAGAGGAGATGGGATGTTGATTGTTTTTGTTTCTGGGGTTCAAGCTGTATCCATAACCAAGGCTGTTGATTAGGTAACTTAATGGATCGAGGGCAAGGCAAAACAGAAGTGGTGACAAGGAGTCACCTTGAAATATCCCTCATTGGATGCTCATATTAGGGATGGTGATTTGACCTTTCTTGTGCTTTAATTGCAGGGTGGTTTGCCACTTTCTCATAGTGGTTGTGATAGAGTTTATCAGTGTGGGATGTATCCTGTAGATCTTTTAACACTCCATGATCCAGGAGTGTGGGATGCTGTCGGAATGCTTTCTTGTAGTCAATCTATCTCACACTAAGGTTTCAGCATTTTTGCAGCTCTCCATTATAGCTTTGTTTAGCAAGAGATGGTCCATTTGATTTTCTGTTTTGTCTTTTTCTATTGCCATGAGCTTATTGCAGTCTAAATGGTTGTAGACTCTGTCTGCATCAGTTCCAGTGTATAGTTTATATGCTGCTGGCAAACAGGTTATTGGGCGATAGTTCTTGGGGAGACTGGCAGGCTCAGATTTAACAAGAAGTATAGTATTCCCTGTTGTTAGCCTGATGGGTGTCAACTCGAGATACGTGTATAGATAATTTTTACAGGTTGCTAAATTATGGTGCAGAGATGTCAGTACTTTTAGCCAAAAGTTAGGTATTGCATCTGGACCTGGGGTTTTCCAGTGGGGGGCCTTATTTATTGTTGCTCCTATCTCCTTAGCTGTTACATCAGGTCACTCCATATCCCTGGTAGTGTCATTTACTACGTTGTCTTTTTATTCCTGTATCCACTTTGCATCCCTATTATGTTCAGCTTGGTCTTCATAGATGCTTCTCCAGAAGTCCTCAATTTCTTTCTTTTTCGGTGGTGTTGCTACTTTGGTTGTTTTCTTTCCCAACTCAGCTATAACATTTCTTTGGGTCTTCTCTAAACCATCTGTTCTGGGTTTTCTTTTGTTCCTTTCTCAGTATATCTGAAGCTTCTCGGCTTGAGCAGAGATCTTGAGTTTGTTATTCGAGATGGTAAAATTTAGGTCCTGATCTGTTTTAATGCAGGGTCTTTCTTTGATTTCATCCACTTTCCTGATGACTTTCCTTGATCTATTACCCTTTCTAAATGCTTCCAGCAGTGATACTTCTGCTCTTAGTTCTATGATTATCCTCTCTATCCACTTTTGCCATGGTGGTATGCTGCATTTCCCTCTGTTTTAGTTCTTCATTCCTTGCTTTTGTTGCACTGCTCTATTTGTTATTAGTCTGGCTGCACAATAATATTTTATGTTTATCTCAGTGATATCATATGGATCCCTCTGAATGGTTCCAATAACCTTATTTATCTGTTTTATTTGTTCCCTAACTGTGTGTGTCATGTGTAGTTTTTGCCATCTTTCCATTTGATGTGCTTTGATATATCTGTCCATTTCAATTACATCTAGCAGGTCTTCTCTCATGTTTTCTTCCTCTTGATTGAGGGTTGTTCCTATAGTTGGCATTTCCTGCTCTTCCTCTCTCTGTATGGGTTGAACTGGGACTTCAGTTGCTTTATTGAAGCATAGCACTTGGTGTTCACTTTGCTGAACATCTTTAGTGGGTATGTCTTGTTCTGTTTCATGTGACTGCGTTTGTTGAGCAGTTGTTTGCTGTAGTGTCGTACCAGATGATGCTGGTGGAGGTTGAGTCCCTACCTCAAATCCTTCTTTCCTTAACTGTTCAAGGACTTCTGTTTTGATTTGTTGCTTTTCTAGATCACTAAACTGTATACTTTTCATTACATTCCACTTCTGTGTGGTTATCCTTTTCTTTGTGATGTTTACCATATCTGGATGTCTTTGTCTGTGTATCTGTTTGAATATACAGTATCTGCAGCTTTTGTTACCATACTGGTAAGAGCCACTTTCTTTTCTGCATACATGCTGCACCACATCAGGTCCCTTTTCTTTGCCTGATCCCATGCATCTGCTTTTTGAGCTTTGAAAACATCTGGTGCCTCTTTCTTCTCTCTTAAAACTTCTTCACCTGCTTCTTTCTGTATTCTATCCAAGCTAATGTTGTCTACATACTTTTTGGTTTTTATTTGTCCTATTAGAGATCTAAGTTTGGCATCTGTCACATTGTTTAACTTGTCTGTAGCAACTATTTCTCTTTGCTGTAGTTTACTGTGTAGGCTCAGTGTATATCCTCTCACTGGAAATTCTGGGTGAGTTGCGTAATAGTAACAGTACATAAGTTCTAGCTTGTCCTCATAAGTCCACTTAACTGTTTCCAGTCCTCTGGGCTGGCCTGTCAATCTTTTCAAATTTTGTGACTTGCTGGTCTCTACTACCACTGTGGGATCATGTTTACCATGGTCTAACGCTGTGGCAGGGATGGTACTACTTTTCGATGATATGGTACTATCATCTTGTACAACCTTTGCTCTAATGCCTAGGCTTGGGTCGGTCACCTTTTTATCCTGGGATTTGTGCACCCAGCTTCTAATTCCATTTTTATCACTCTCCATGCTATATAGTTGCTTGCTGTATACAGCAGTCTATTGTTGGTGAGATTCTGTTAAAAACAGGGCCCACCACGTGAAGGTATTCACCAAAACTTGAGTGTGAAATAATTGTAGCTTGTCACCAGTGTCACTATTTGCTCCACCAATGATTCATTACTTCTCACTTCATCACTTCATCTGAGCCCCATCTGAGCATCTCTACCCTGTGTGAACATCCTGATGCATTACCAGGTTACACTTCCAGGCAAAGGTCTTATAGCTTGAGAGACTATTTAGAGGGCAACCTGCTGGTATTGCTACACTGCTCCATAACCAAATTAAGAGTAACACTGTTCTCTTCTTAGCACTAGTTGTAACCATACCAAACCTGGTCATAACGTGTGTGTGATGTTAGGTGCTGCGTCATTCTAATTTTAGTCTCCTGAGAACAATTTTTCCATCCAGCTGTAGGAACAACTTGTAAACAATTATGATATCCTTAGCAACATTTACTCAATGTAACATCATTATGAGAGATAACATTACTAGAACAATGAAAGATAACATTAGTTAAGGTTAGGGAGAAAAAGATAGCATTTAGGAAGTATAAGGAAACACAGAAGGAGCAGGACAGAGAACTGTACCAGTTAAGGCAGAAGAAAGCAGGGAGGGTAGTCAGAATAGCAAAAGCCCAAACTGAGGAAAAGATAGCCAACTCAGTTAAGAAGGGGGATAAAACCTTTTATAGGTATATCAGGGAGCATAGAAAGACAAAGGGAGGGATAGTGAGGCTGAATAGAATGGACGGTGGGTGGGCAGAGAGGGACAGTGAAAAGCAGGATACTGAATGAGTACTTCTGTTCAGTATTCACAAAGAGAAGGTGAGGAGGTGCCTAATCCAATTAACAGAAGCACTCTGGATAGGGGGGTCAATCCCGGTCCTTTCACAGAAGAAAGAGTTCTGAAAGAACTCCTAAAACTGAAGGTGAACAAAGCAATGAGGCCAGATGGAATTCACCCCAGAATTCTAAAAGAATTAAGTAGAGAACTAGTGACACCACTGACTACCCTCTTTAACAAATCGTGGGAGGATGGTGTGGTACCTGAGGACTGGAGGTAGGCAGATGTGATTCCCCTTCATAAAAGTGGGACCAAGACAGAGGCAGGAAACTACAGACTTGTCAGTTTGACCTCTGTGGTAGGGAAAGTGATGGAATCACTTCTGAAGGAAAGAATTGTTGCGTACCTAGAGGCCAGTGGGGCACAGGACCCAAGACAGCATGGGTTCACAGCGGAAGGTCATGTCAGATGAATCTAATTGATTTATTTGACTGGGTGACCAAAGTAGTAGACCAGGGAGGGGCTGTGGACATGGCAAGGCATTTGACACAGTCCCACACAAAAGATTAATAATCAAATTAACCAGCCTGGGAGTGGGTCCCAGGGTGGTAGCCTGGGTAAAACATTGGCTGGACAACAGGACACAAAAGATAATTGTAAATGGAGTCCACTCTAAAGAAAAAGGGGTTACTATTGGGGTACCTCGGGGTTCAGTACTGGGTCCAGTCCTTTTTAGTGTCTTTATAAGTGACATTGCAGAGGGACTGGAAGGAAAAGTATGCTTCTTTGCAGATGACACAAAGATCTGCAACAGGGTTGATACACAAGGAGGTGTAGAAAGGATGAGAAGGGACTTGGCAAGGTTGGATGAATGGTCAGAAGCATGGCAGCTTGGATTCAATGCAAAGAAGTGCAAAATAATGCACCTGGGAAACAAAAACCCAGGGGAAGATTACACAATGGGGGAGGTAGTAACAGCAACAAAAATGGAAAGGGACCTGGGGGTAATCATATCAGATGACCTTAAGGTTGGCAAGCAATGTGAGAAGGCGGTAGGGAGGGCTGGGGTATACTGGGATGTATAAGGAGAGGCATCACCAGCAGAAAACAGGAAGTTGTTATCCCCCTGTACAGGCAGTTGGTGAGACCCCATCTGGAGTACTGCGTCCAGCTCTGTAGACCCCATCTCCACAAGGACATAGACAGAATGGAGGAAGTTCAGAGGAGGGCAACTAAAATGGTGCAGGGTCTGCAAGAGAAGCCATACAAGGAGAGACAAAAGGAGCTTAATATGTATACCCTTGAGGAAAGGAGGGAGAGGGAGCACGTGATAGAAACATTTAAGTACCTCAGTGGAATCAACAAAGTCCAAGAGGGTAGCATCTTTCAGAAAAAGATGTGCAAGAACAAGGGGACACAATTTGAAGATAGAGGGGATGGCTCAGGGGCAAGGTGAGAGTATTTTTCCCAGAGAGTGGTGGATGCATGGAACAGCCTTTCTGAGGAGATTGTGGGGTCTAAAACTGTGGGAGAATTCAAGAATGCATGGGACAGACATAAGCAATTTTTTGGGGGGGGTAGGAAGAAATAGGCTGTTGGTTAAAGAGGATCTGCTGCTTATCCTCTAGGTAGAAAAATGGGCAGACTAGGTGGGCCAAGCAGTCCTTATCTACCGTCAAAGTATATGTTTCTATCAACAGAGCAGTACGACCCTTGTTCCTATACCTGGAACTTTTTGAGGTCTTTGGGTTGTTCTGATCGAGGTTGTAGCAACTTGTACAAGCCCCTTTAGTCCCTGAACCTGCACAAGCCATCCTAAAGAGATAGTGGGTGCTTGGTCCCACTAGGTGACTTCTCCTAGCCATAAAGGTGGGGGGAGTTCAGGAAAGCCCAGCAAAGGGGTTCCTCAGAGGTGATAGTACAGGGGAGTTTTGAGTAGCACTGGGCTTATTTCCATGATGAAATGAGATTCAAAGCTCAGCTCCAGTGGTGTTTTTGTTCCAAGTATTAGGCAGAACTGGGGTTGTTATGGGAGAAGGGGGAGGAGAGAGCATTCCAAGGAGGTCCTGCCAGTATTACTGCAGCCTGCTGGGGTGGGCACTGCTAAGTGGTATGGTCTAAGAGGGGGAATTGGATTACATTCAAGGATCTGAGTGTTCCTTCCATGTGGTGAGAAAATGAAGGGTGCTTGAAGAGGGGAGGTTATACTTCTGTTGTATGAGCCAGTGGAACAGCAGTTCACTTGCTAATGTGGGTGCTTCCCAAATCTGTGGTCATGGTGGACTTCACACAACAAGACCTCTGGTGATTTCAGCAGTAGCTAACACTGGATGAGGCAGAGGGGTTTACAAATTCCTTTTTTATTATTTATTTATTTTTATTTAGTTTTTGTTGACTGGGTAAGTGCACTAGACAAATCCTGCCTATTTTCAGGCACGACCGGGAGGGAATACAGATGAATGCCAACTAACCTTGAACCAGATTAAGCTGTTGGTGGTATTTTTAGTGAATGAGGGAAATTTGGCCAGGGCACTGGGAAATTCCACTCTGCCTGCAGGGGCTTTGCTGTCTGCTGCAGAGATTCAGTCTCTGCCTAGTTGGTCATGGAGCAGGATGTGGCAGGCGTTGTGTGCCTGTGAGCTGCCTGGGTCAGCTGGAGTTCCTTTAGGAGTGCTGCATGTTGGGACCCTGATTCCCGTTTTCCTGGCGTACCTTTAGTGCTGCTTCTGATATAGTGGATGTCTCTACATTACTAGACTTGGATTCGGGACGGTTTTCTTACCTGAGCCCTGCTGAAAGTAAGACTGTCTCCTCTGCTCTCTCCGCGTGGTTTCGATTGGGCATGTTGCATCAAGTCATCTCCTTTCCTCACCGTTCCTGAGTGCACTGGAGGAATGTGGAATCTGCCGGGGTTGTCGGTTCGCTGCACCCTCAGAATGCTCCCGAGTTGGGTGTAGAGGGGAACTCTGGGGTCTGCTTCTGTGTCCACACCGGTGATATTTCAAACGGAACCCCTTAGACAGGATGGGGTTTCCACTTTTTCCTTTCCTGCTTCTACACACACGATTGCACAGATGGCCCCGAAAAAAGAACAGACAGCCCCAAAATAAGATTGGGCAGACTCAGTGCCTGACTCTATGGACAGGTGGTCTGTGGAGACTTCTCTCCGGGCAGTGGGCTGGGTGCGCTCGCCTGTCTCATGGCAATGGACTTCGGGTTTTGCACCAATTCGGATTCCAGGAGTGCAACTAAATCCAATGTCCTCAGTATCCTCTTCTATGCCTTTGCAGGCTTTACAGAACTCTTCAGGTGAAGTATCAACTTTTCCTTTAGAGTCTGATTTAGAGCTTACCCCCAGTCCTAAACTGTTTTTTCCTTTACAACCTGTTCTACCGCCCCTGGACTCTAAACGTGAGGTGTCTAACCCTCCTGTTCCTTCGGGAGATGGTCGTTTGGAGCCCCCCCCCACCACTGTTCAGTCAGTGGTTTCTTCTGCCAGGCCTTTAGGGGGTGAAACTGCGACTATTCTGGGGAGTGATATTGCTGGTGCCTCTAAATCATATGCTTCCTTTTTTAAGAAAAAGGTGGTGCCAGCTAAAAGACATAATGCTGTTTGTATTGTGTATAAAGGGGGTCTTGAATTGTTCCCTGATAGGGAATATGTGGGGAAAACTTTACTGAAACAAAGTTTACTTTTTTTGGCTACTGAATTATATGCTCTTATTCATGTATCTGGAGAACGTTCTTTTGATGTTAGCTTTAAGTTACATGCGGGGTTGGAGGCCTTTTGGAACAGGTATGGGAAGGTAAAAAATACTCCACTGTGGGCCCCATTTGAAGTCATTCCTCTTACAAGACCTGCTCAGAAGTCTGTTACGGTTCTTTTTAGTAATGAAGGTGTCAGTGTGACTGACTTACTTTTATGGCTTCAGCAGCGATGTACTGTTTTGGGTTCCCCTGAGGCTATTTTTGATGGCAAGGGTATATGGACGGGGGGCTCTAAGTTTAGGGTCATTCTTCAGGAATTAAATGGTTCTTTACAACATTTGCCGAATTCTTTTTTTGGGGGGTGACCGTGGTGTTTTGTTTTATCCAGGCCAACCTAAATCGTGTTATAAATGTGGTGCTCCTGGACACCTTAGTGGTGTATGTGACAAAATCCGTTACTCTCTGTGTGGTAAGCTGGGTCATGTGTCCCAGCATTGCTCTGAACCTGTCTTCTGTAACCTATGTGGTTTATTTGGTCATACCTATGGGAATATGCCCAGGCCACTTCTTCTAAATCTGGTTCTGGGGATTTGGAGGAGCAGAGATTGATGGTTGTGATTGCTCAACGGACGCACGTCCAGATGGGGGACGCTCCCTTGCCTTTAGACCCTCATTTTTCTTCTACCCTGTCAATGGTGCCTCCTCTCCCTGAATTCTGTTCTGATCTCCCTTTGGTAGTTCAGAGGACTCAGGAGGTTTCTATGGTGGTAGAGCCTGCAGAACCCCCTCCTGTAGTGTTGGGTCCTCCTTTGCAGGACCCAAGGCCTGTGCTAGTTGCTTCTTCTCCCGATATGCCACCTCCACCTCCTCCTCCAGTCCTGGCCATTGATCCTGAACAACGGGTAACACACCGCCGGAGCTGGAGACAGCCAGCCCCCAAAGTTCACAAAATTTCAGAAACTCAGACTTCTAATCGTTTTCAACCTCTTCTTTTAGACACTGAATTTTTGGAAAAAAACTCTGAAGTTTCTTCAGAGGGTTCCCAGTGTGCTGATCCTGGTTCTGATTCTGACACCAGTGTGTTGAGTGAGCAGGTAGTGGGCCCCCTGAAAGGCAAACCTACCTCTAAAGGGAGGAAGACGCGTGCCTCTGGTAGGAATAAATTATTTAAACCCCCTTAATTTTTTTCCCACATGACTCTTCTTGCCAGCTAACTTTTTAATGATTAATGTTAATAGCATTAAAATCAATGAAGCGTGGTGGTGTCTTTTCTTACCTAATGTCCATCCCTGTAGATGTTCTTTTTTTACAGGACATGAGATTACATACCGCCTTGGAGGTTTACCATGCTAAATGTGGCTGGTATAAGGGTCCTTCGTACTGGTCTATTGGTCAGGGTGCTTGTACGGGGGTAGGAATTTTGTTTAACTTACCTTTCCAGCTCATAAAGCTGATTGATTTAGTGCCGGGAAGGGTTCTTTTGCTGGACGTTGAACTACGTAATGCTTATTTTTGCCTTATTAATATTTATGCCCCACAAAAGAAAGCAGACAGGGTGGACATTTTTTCCAGATTCGACCTTTCCTTTTTCAGCACAACCTGTGCTTTGGGGCGGTGACTTCAATTGCGGTCTTATGCTTCATGATCGTGGTGGTGGCACCTCTACTAAAAAAATATTTTGTGATATGTCGGCTTTACAGTCTACAGTTTGATTAGCTCATTTAAAAGATGTGTATAAATCATTTCACTCTAAGGGGCTCTCTACTTTTCAGCGGGGTACACATGCCACTCACATTGATTTCTTTTTCTCAGTAATCGGGTTCCAGTACTTGATACCGAGTAGATTCAGTAGCATACTCTGACCATAATGCCCTTTCAGTGGTGGTAGGGGCATGGGATTCTCCTTCTGGCCCGGTCTTTGGAAATTCAATACACTATTGCTCTCTGGGGTTCCCTGTCCCAACAAATATTATATTTTACAGATGGTAAGAAAATTCTATTCCAGTTATTTGATAATCCTTTTCTTTGGTACGGATAGTTTGAAGTCTGATTTGCGACTGTTTTATTAAGTGAGAGCAAATATTTATCGGTTGGAGAAAGTGAAATATCAGACACTCAGACAGCAGTTGCAACAATTGATGAGTTTGGCATATACTACTACAAATGATTATGGAGCTCAGATTCGTTCCATTAAACAACACATGCAAGACTTTCATGAGAAACAATTGGCATCTTTGACCATGCAACAACGTTTTGGGACACAGGGTCTTTGCGGAAGTCTGTCCTTTTCTGAGCTGTTCTTCCTGCATTCAGCATAAAACCATGTCTGCTGTCTGGGATTCTGATATGGTGACTGTTCCGAAACAATCAGATATTATGTCAGTTGTGTCTAACTATTTAGGATGACAGTTTGATGCGGTGTACTAACACTGCTGCTTTTCCCATTGGTTGCCTTTTTGAATATTCCTGCCCTCTCTAGTTCTGCGCTCACTGCCCTTACCTCTGTTATTTCCCTCATGGAGGTTCTGGCAGCTGTGGCTGCATTGCCCAAATGAGAGGTACCGGTCTAGATGGTCTCCTTAATTCTAATTATATGCTCTACTGATTCCGTATATTTCTAAAGAATTGGCACAAGTTTATACTTTTATGTTACAGGAGAGTTATTTTCCCATTCATATGACTTTGGGGTTGTAACCCTGCTGTATAAGAAAGGGGATAGGGAAAATTTGGATAATTGGAGACCGATTTGCTTGTTAAATGTGGATTTTAAAATTCTTATGAAGATATTAGCCCTACGTTTATCTAAGGCTGCGTCATGTGTTATTTCCTGTACACAATCTTGTGCTGTTCTGGGCAGGGTAATTACAGACCAGCTCATTGTTTTACAGGAAATTTTTGAATCTGGCTCCTTTTCTTCTACTTCTGGGTTGGTGATGTCTTTGGATCAATGGAAAGCTTTTGACTCTGTAGAATTTGACTTTTTATGGCAAACTCTTTACAGATATGGTATTCCGGTTTTATTTATTACTTGGTTACAGGCTATTTATAGTTGTCTTTTTGTTAAACCTCTGGTGAATGGCTTTTTGGGGCCTTTGGTTCTGGTAAAATGTGGTTTCGTCAGGAGTGTCCATTGAGCCCTTTGTTATTTGTTTTTGTATTGACCTTTACTTGAGTTATTGAATGATGTCTGCTTTTTCACTCCAGTTAGGCTTTCAGATCATCCTGCCCTTGGACTGCTGCCACGTGTCACGGATGATATTGTCTATTCTTAAAGTCAGAGACAGTTTGGATAGGGCTTTAGAGTTTTGTACTTTTATGGTACTGCTTCTGGCATACACCTGAATAAAGATAAATGTGTTTTCAGATGCTTAGGGTTAGCCATTTCTACCACTCATATGGCTGGTATACCAGTAGCACATGGACCTATCTCTATTTTAGGGATTGTCTTTGATACTGGTAGGCAGGATTGAGTTAATTGGGATTGGAAACTTACATGGGGAAAGCTTTAGTGGATGGATGGAATAAGTGTACTATGGGTAAACTTAAATGGGTATACATGATTAGGACTTATTTGTTGCCTTTATTTTTATATGTGAGTGTGATTTTTCCCCCTCCAAAAGAACGTGATGCTACTCTTTCTGGTTTATTTTTTCAAGCACTATGGTGTAGTAGATTGAATCCCATTAAACGCAATGTATTATATCTTAAGGTGGTGGATGGTGGATTGAATATGGTAAATCCAATTCTATTTTTGTTTATTCAATTTTTGTTTGCCAATTTGTTTCCCATTTGTAGTAGGCGGACGACTAGTTGGTCACCTTTTTTTAAATCCCGTATACGGGCATGGTATGATGGTTGGGTTTTTGATTCTCTGAAAGTTTTTAAATCTGTTTCTTTTTCCTCTGATTATTATAGGGTTTTTTTGTTTGTGCGCCTTAAGCGTTGGGGCATTACCTCTCACTTTATTTTGCATTATTCCAAGAAATTGCTGTATTCAATGGTACAGGATAAACATTTTTCGGACCCCATTACTTTACCTTTATGCCCACCATCTCTGACACCTGATGTTATGCGATTGTTTCGTAATACACGAGTGCCTTGCACATTTCAGGATGTTTTGTGGCTTTGTTGCCACGAAAAGTTGAATGTTAAGTCTAATCAAAAACATAAAGCTTTAAATGACAGATTTTGTAGCAGGCCTCAATGTGTGACACAATATGAAACTATGTCTCATTTGTTTTTTATGTGTTCCTTTATTCAGTCTTTTTGGTCCTATGTGGCCCTTTGTTGAAATATGGTTCCTTTTCAGAATCTTTCTTATGAATCTTTGATTTATGGTACTTACGGTAGAGCGTGGTCTTCTTGGGACTCTAGTACCTTATCTGTGTTGTTTTCTATTCTTAAATGGTATATTTGGAATGCTCGTTGTTTGTTCACACTGCAACAAAAACTTTTGACATATGATGATATTGTGGGGAATGTTTGTAAGGAAATGCGCTATTTATACCATAAGGAAAAGGCTTTCCAAACTGCTCAGTATATTCGAACTGTATGGCGTAATCTTCCTTGGATCACTGATTCTGATGTTCCAGTGAGCGTGATTTGTGATTTTGTTTGTTTTCTCTTGTTTCTGTTTATATTTTTTTAAGTGATGTTGTACAATACTTAATAAAAACAAAATTCCCCTACTCTTTTCGATAAGTGCCATGGGATCTTTAACATCCACCTGAACTACCACCAATCCAGGCAGATAGGACCTTGGTTTAACGTCTCATCTGAAAGTTGGCACCTCAGAAGTGCAGCACCCCTCTCATGCTGCACTACAGTGTGTCAGTACTGGAATATTAACCCAAGTGCCAGATGTGGGAACTGAACCCACAGCCCTCTAATCTCCCAGCCTCAGAGGCGAGTGTGCTACCTACTGAGCCACTGACACTGCAATAATTTTTGCCACCAATAAATTCCTGCTCCCCATTCCCTCTATTGTTTCACTTTGGATCAAACAGGGCAGCGAGCATTAAGAAGTCACAAAGTCCTGTGCTGCCTAGGAGTGGGTCCAAGTTAGGTAATCAGATCAGTGCACAATGGATGAAGTTTGGGGGAGATTCTAAGGGGGTGGGTCAACACTTATGGATGAGGTGAACATTCATTCCAGACCTGGGGTAAGTGAGGGTGGTATGAGGGAGAGTAGCTGTGACTTGTGGATTAAGCTTCTGCAAGGCTGGGCAGTTGCTCAGTTAGTATCCACATGCTTGACTATTGACTGGGCAGCACAGACTCCATAGTTCTGCAAAGATTCTTTAAAGTAGGATGTCAACCTTTGAGCTGGGAGAGGTGGGGAGCAGGAATAATTGTGAGCTTCCAGCAGTTATGAATGCCCTTAAATAGATGTGACTGTGTGAGCTAAAGAAATGTGAATGAGTGGGAGGCCAATTTCATGGCCGTTGCATCTGATTACAAATCACAAACCTGCCACCATTACACAGCCTTTGCTGAGAGAATAAAATGGAGTGGTGGAATCTCTGTCCTAGTGCAGCTCAATGGGTTTCTCTAGCAGTGAATAAGTGAAATTCTGAGCCATGTATGCTGCCCATTGGCAGTAGTTCCACAACACTGTGACAGGGTGAGAAGGTTCCAGCCATTCTCTGGTGGTGTAACTCAGCTGCAATTGTAGGGGAGGGAGTTCGCAAGGAGAGTCTATGCGCACCATCGAGGAGCTTGCCTAGTATTCAGGGCAACAAGTAGTTTTAATTATGCTGAGGATCTCCAGTGGGACAGATGGGGCAAAGAGCTCTTACCTCCCAGAAGCCAGCTTGTAGTCTGTGTGCCACCGTTGCCCAGCAAGTCCAGAGACAGATCATAAGGTGTCACTCGAGGAGAATCCTCATTTTCCTATACATGCTTACATTAAAGGCCCTTCCAAAATGACAAGACTTTAGAGATGGTGACAGCTAAGCCCTGCTGGAATATCAAGGCCACAGCTGGAAAGTACAGAAGGAGTATCTGCCACCCATTAGCACAGTCTGCCCTGAACCAGAAGGGCCCCTGCCACAGTTAAATCCAAATGTCACCTGCCCTGTGTCATTTATTAACTACAAGATGCTATCTATGTGATGATGATCACTCAAGGATCCCATAATTTCAGTGGATCGGAAGTCCTACAGGAGAGCTGTCACCCAATTCTCTTCAACATTTAGTTTTGTCTTCTTATTCCACCATATTACTTCATCGTCTGTATATATTAAATATCTCAGCCACCCATTCAACAAATAGCTATTCCAATCACCACTAACAAGTTTGCAGGGGAGGGGAAAGTAAGACTGGATAAGAGTAGTGTTGTCTGGGGGGCTGGAACACCAAAATTTGGAGGCCCCACCTTATCACAGAGCATACTAAAATCAACAGAAACAGAAAAAGTCAGAAGTATACTTGTGAGGCCCAAAATCATCGATGTGGCTTCAAGTGTTCCCTCACATTCCCTGTTGCAGCTAGCAGGGCAATCATGTTGCTCCAACTTGAAAATAGTCCTAAGGCTGGATTATGGCTGGTCCTTCTCATGGAGCCCTGCCACCTCAGCCCAAGAGTTGATGATTGAAGCTGGAAGAGTGCCAGTGTCCATATCAGGCTGTTGGTCATTGGGGTGCCGATGCAGTTGCAGGTTCGGTCTTGTTCCTGCTTCTTTGAGGCTGGCTGACCTACTGACTCTGAGCTTGTGATGGATGAGTTTCTGTTGCAGTCTCTGTTGGCTCCTCTATGTGATCAATTTAGCCTTCCCTCGTTGCTTCCTTTTGGACTTAAATGTTTGCCACTTCCTGCCTTGGTGAGCTGTGGGGATGCCAAACCTGTTCCTGGAGCCTTGGTTGGCTTTACTTGTATTCTGTGCTCGGTCTCAAGTTTGCTGGGAGGGCCACTGGTAGAGGTGGATAGATTGGCCAAAATTAAACTCCATAAAGTGATTTGTGGAGTAATAGAAAATCCACAAAGTAGCCCACAATGCGTAGCAGAGTACTCGTGTCATAATGAGGAACGTGAAGTCCATTGAAACCAATTACTTCGGGTTACTCCGCCTTCCCCAACCACTTCTAAACCAATTTTAATGTGAAGTACATAGAAATCAATGTACTTTGCATCACTTCACCTTGTGATTGAACTCCAAGGCGAATTTTGCAGTGATTCTTCAGATTTCAGATCACATGGGCTTTCAAACAGAAAGCAGACATGTATTCAATTCATATGGCCAATGATTCTTCAGTGCACACATACAATAATAAAACCCTTAACACCTTAGAGCAGCTTCTAAACCCGGCGGCTGAAAAGGTAAGTCATCGGTAAAACATTTGAGTTCTGCCATTTTCTTTTTATCCATTTAGCAAGGGGTTTTCTTTATTTACTTTATTATTAAGGCGCACGTCAAGGAAAGTGATAGCCTTGCACTTTCAGAGCTCTGAGGCACTGTGAGTAATCTCCCTGACTGTTTAACAACAGTCTCTCACTTTTTTACAATGGGGGAAGCATTCTTATGCTACGGGCTTCTCTCCCATGGCAGTTCTCTCTTCTCCGAGATCCATTCAGCTCATTTAACCTCTGCAACAAACAGCAGCCATTTTCCACTACCAGCGAAGCTAAACACAGCTTCTTGCAGGGAAAAGATGTCCCTGGCTTTACCAAATCCCCACAGGGGCTGGACTATAGTGCAAACACGCATCGGGGCGTAATACATAAAGAAAAATATCACGCTTTATTTTCTTGAATGGAACTCAAGCTTTCCACAGAGCATATTCAATAACCAGCTCTTTCTTACTGGTTCCTTAGTTTTTAATTTACAGGCCTAAGGCAAGAATAAACAAGAATATACAGGGGAATAGCCAAGAGACAAGATACTATTATGGGTGGCCTACCCATAATAGTAGAAAGCATATAGTTAGAAAAATAGAATAGATAGAAGTGCTACTGCAGTAGGCTTTAGGGGAAAAATGCCATAGCCTGCTTTCGGACGGGGGTCAAACTATCAAACACTCCCAAGGTCAAGAGGGCTACCCTATCTTGTTTCAAAGACAACCTACCCAATAAATCTGGTAGGATAGAACTACTAGGTAATACTACACAAGTATCCCTAGACACTTGAATACAACCACGGGGTGTCTAATGCATTTTTACATAACAACATTTCATACTCCATCAACAGGCGTACTTTCATCACACTCTGGTTCATTCATTCTTGTGACAGGGGCCCCATATCTCAATGAAAAATCGGCATTCACATGCTGAGTACCAGCACAGTGTTGGACAGTAAATTTGTAAGGTTGAAGCACCAAATACCACTGCATTACCGGATTATTCCGATCTTTCATCTGGTGTATGAAACACAGCGGATTATGATCGATAACCAGTGTAAATGGAGCTCCCACAAATAGAATCGCAATGCCTCAATGGCCCACTTGGCCGCTAGGCATTCCTGCTCCACAGTCGTGTACTTCTGTTCATGATCGTGGAGTTTGCGTGAAATGTACAGGACTTGGCGTTCTTCACCCTCCACAGTCTGACTCAGGACTGCCCCAATACCTGTGCCTGAGGCATCTGTAAAAACCTCAAAAGGTGACTAAAATCTGGGCTGTGAAGCACCGGTGAAGCACATAGCACTGTCTTTATATCCAGAAAAGCCTCTCACACTCTGGTGTCCACACTATTTTGTTACCAAATCTTTTCTTAGTCAGGTCAGTTAATGGGCTAGCCATAGCTGCGAAATTGAGATAAATCTATGGTAGTAGCCAGACAACCCAAGAAATGAGTGGACATATTTCTTCATCTCTGGTTGGGGACAATTGGCTACCACCTCAACCTTATCAATATCGTGTTTGATGTTTCCGTTACCTAACAAAAAATCTAAGTACCTGGTTTCCGACGTGGCCAAAGAGCATTTTTCAGGGTTGACGGTTACTCCTGCTTTGGCAATTGAGCTAATGACAGCCTTCAAGTGCATCAGATGGGTGCTCCAATCCAGACTAAAGATGATGATGTCATCCAGATATTCTGCACAAAAATTAAAGTGAGGTGCCAGCACATGGTTCATAAACTTCTGGAATGTTGTCGGAGCTCTGTGGAGTCCAAAAGGCATAGTCCAGAATTGAAACAATCCCATAGGCATACTAAAGGCCATTTTCTCTCTGGAGGTGTCTTCGAGGGCAACCTGCCAATAGCCTTTGGTAAGGTCCAAGGTGGAAATGTATTGAGTCTTACTGACTTTATCCAGGATGTCATCCACTCTGGGCATGGGATAGGCATCAAACTGGGATACTGCGTTCAGTCCCCTGAAATCGAGACAGTCTTAATACCACCCTCCCTTTTGGGCACCACAACAATGGAAGAACCCTAAGCACTTTTAGATGGTTCAGTTTCTCACTTCTTGCTGCACTTCTTGTTTCACCCTTTCTGGGAGTCTATACATTTTCTTCCTTATGGGTGGGGATGTGGTCTGGATCTCATGTTCCACTCCCTTTTCAACACCTGGCACACTAGTGAAGGTACTTGGATATTCTAGTAACATATCCTGTAACTCTTTTCTCTTTTTGTGGTCTAGGGCAGGATTTACTTTCAACTCCTGTATCCCTTTTCTAGTCTCCAGTCTCCCATAAGCTGTTTGCATTTCTGTCTCAGGTGTTTCTGATATTATCAGCATACTCAGTCCTCTGAATCTTCTCTCATGCCATTTCTTCAGCAGGTCTGCATGGTAAATTTTAGTCTTATAAATCTTATCTGGTGTCTCTATCTTGAAGGTAACAGGCCCTATCTGTCTTACTACCTGATATGATCCCTGCCATTTCATGAGGAGCTTGTTTGCAGTTGTTGAGAGTAACAACAATACTTTATCCCCTTTTACAAATGTTTTGGCCTGTGTACCCTGATCATAGGTTGTTCTCTGTACTGTCTGGGCCTGAATGCTCATCTCATGGGCTTTTGCAGAATACTTAACTAATCTTTGTCTTAGTTGCTTCATACAGGTTGCAATTCTGGGGTGCTTCATATCCTTGCCTCCTCCCAACATTCCTTGATCACTTTTAAGGGTCCTCTAGGGTTCCTGCCATAAAGGAGTTTGAATGGGGAATGACCAGTAGATGCCTGGGGGACCTCTCTGTATGCAAACAGGGCAAAGGGTAAATATCTGTCCCAATCCTTACCCTCCTCATGGACAAATTTTTTTAGCATTTGTTTCAGTGTCTGGTGAAAGCATCAGTTAAGCCATCTTTCTGAGGATGATAAAGGAAGTGTGAACAGCAACTATACCCAGTAACGATATATCTCCCTTAAGAATTCAAATTAAAATTGGAACCCAGGTCCATTAGTAACTCCTTAGGTATGCCCACCCTGCGGAACAATTTCACTAACTCCTTACGCTATCTTGGGTGTGGTGACTGACCTCATGGGGATGGCCTTGGTGTATTTCATCACATAATCACACATGACCAGTATGTATTGGTTCCCTTGGAGCTTCTGTTTAGTGGGCCCACCCATCCATCCCAATTCGCTCAAATGGAGTTGTCACCAGGGGTAAAAGGCATCAGAGGGACCTCATCCTTCTTCCCTACTTGGGCAACAAGCTGGCATGCGTCTAAATTCCAAGAGTAGCATCTTTCAGAAAAAGAGATGTGCAAGAACAAGGGAACACAATTTGAAGATAGAGG
The DNA here is from genome assembly GCA_016271365.2 of Neoceratodus forsteri. NCBI lineage: Eukaryota > Metazoa > Chordata > Ceratodontiformes > Ceratodontidae > Neoceratodus > Neoceratodus forsteri. The sequence goes on along the minus strand of CM057455.1, from coordinate 826,514,007 downwards.
GGGGATGGTTCACGGGCAATGTGAAGAAGTATTTTTTCAGAGAGAGGGTGGTGGACACATGGAATGGCCTTCCTGAGGAGGTCATGGGGTGAAAAACAGTGGGAGAATTCAAGAATGCATGGGACAGACATAAGGCAATTCTTTTGGGGGGTAGGAAGAAATAGGCTGTTGGTTAACTAGGATCTGCAGCTTATCCAGTAGGTAGGGAAATGGGCAGACTAAATGGGCCAAGCGGTGCTTATCTGCTGTCAAAGTCTATGTTTCTATGTTTGCCCTTCCCAGTATTACAGGTGCTGATTTCTCCAGGAAGTGGGATCCTGCTAAGAGAATCTGGGCCTGCTACCCTGGCAAATGGCATGCATCGTCCCATATAAACATCTCTGCCAATATCATCAGCACTTCATTTGGTTAACAATTGCCATTGCAAAGTTTAAGTTTTAAATACAGTGAAAATACATAATGTTGATATTCATAAAGAAATGCCTTGAACAGTGCCTGAACAAATTCAGTGTGATCTAACCTGTTGTTTTGATTTTCAGCCATTTTGTTGCTAGTCTTGAATTTAAGCAAGTAATGGTTGTAGCTCTTACAAACTGACAGTTTCTTCTGCACGTGAGCTCCACTATGTCATCCAAATGACCAGATGTGCATGGACATTGCCACTAAGACAAATGGGGATTGCAACAACAAGACGTGCACATACACCACCAGGAACTCTGCTCTGTCAGGACCCAGCAGGAACATGGAAATCAAATGTAAGCCCAGGATGTAAGTCTGTGGATGAAAAATGTTTGGTTATGAAATAACACATTCTTTCAGTTATGGATTAACTTTCATGAATAAACAAAACAACAGGACTAAAAGAAAGGCAGAGGCGGTATTTTAATATATAAAGAAAGATCTACATGATAGAGTTGCATCAGATTTTATTATAATCAGTTAAGGCCACACAGCAGAGAAATGGCATGTGGTGCTCAGTGTTACAGATTTGAATCTATTTATCTAGAAGTTACAGTTTGCGTGTAAGTTCTTCAGTTCGCTAAGTTTAAAAGATGCATACAAGATGTGAAACAAATGATAGCATCTGCTTTTTCAACTAAGATGGCAGAAATATAATGAATCCAGAGTGCATAGAAACTATGTGGGGGGAGAAAACAAAACTAGCATTAGACAGATGATTTTCTTTTTTTTTTGGTTTGGTTGACTAGTTAATGAATGCAATAAGAGATGCCTGATGAAAATATAAAAATAGTAATGGCATACAACTCTTGTATATAAACTGACTTGATGGTAACGGTTATTCAAAAAGACAAATGGATCTACATATTTAAAGGGGACAGTGCTCATTTTAATGCATCCCAGAGATGGGGGAAGTGCATATTATTTTAGCAAAACAAATGGATTTGCACACTTAACATGACACTACTTAATACAACAGATTCAGATAGCTAGGGTACATATCTTTAGTCCCAGCAAACTGATAAACATATCTCTGTTTGGGTTGCAAGAAGTTCGGAAATAGTCTATATTGGACTAAACATACTCTTTAACATACATATGGAGTGACTTCCAGAAACTGCTGGAAGGGACATTAGGTATCATAATACTTAATAGTAGAACTGCATAACTCCTTACCAGATAGTGGGAGGGGGTATAGCTAGCTGATTGGATGGAACATTTGAAGATGGCGGGGGTTACAAAAGGAGACTTAGGAAAGTATGAAGTGGTTAGCTTAGGTTTTGTCAGACTACATATCTTTCTTTACTTTCATGTACCATACTCTAATCTCTTTACTTATTAGGGTTTACTAGATTGCTTGGTGCAGTGTTTGGAGCACATCAAAGGAATTACATATTAGCATAGCCCAGTATACTTTTAAAATACTAACAAATCATATATGGTATAATATGGTTGCTAAGAGGTAAGAATTATTTTTCTTGTAGTGATGCTACATCAGTGGCTTCCTTTAACGCCTAACAGTGGTAACTTGGAATGTAAGAAGTCTGAATTATTATACTGAAAAGGTATTATGTCATTAGGCATATTAAGAAAAGCAATGCCTTGATAGCATTCTTACAAGAAACACACCTTATGGCAGATCACTATATACTAATGCACAGGGAATGGGTGAGTCAAGTATTTGGAGCAGGTAAGAGCTCCAAAAAGCTGGTGTGTTGATTCTCTTTGGAAAATCAATACTTTTTTAAATGGAACAACAGACAGCAGATCCAGATGGTCACTTGTGCAATTCTGAATGGCAAAATAGGAGAGGAAGTTTTTACTTTAGTCAATGTATATAGGCCTACAGCATCAGACCAAAAATGTTTCTGGAAAGATCTTTTAATTATTAACCAAATATAAAAATAATATGATTATATTAGCAGGAGATACTGATGCAGTCATAGACCCTACTATAGCTAGATCCAGGTCTGGACCATACAAGTCAAAAGTAGATAAAGAACTGAATGACCAAATAGCAAATGTACACTTAATAGATGTTTGGATGTTTGGAGGATATTAAATCCATGGCTTAGAGAATATACTTATTGGTCACCATATCATATATCTGGATCTCGAATAGATTTATATTTTGTAGAAGGGAATTTTATTAAGAGAGTAAACTATGCAGAAATCAAGCCTGGGTTGGTATCTGATCACTGCCCGTGGTGGTTAATTTCTAGAAACATAAGTGAAGAGAAAACATAAGATAGAGAATCAATAACTGTCTGGTGAGTGATCCAGATATAGTTAGGCTATCAAACATAAAATTGCAGATTTTCTAAAACTAAACAATCCAGGAGATACCTTACAGGGAAACATGTGGGATGCATTTAAATGTTAGTTAAGAGGTATTTTAATAGGTATAGGAGCAAATAAGAAAAATAGGGCAACACATCAAAACACAAAGGGAACTGTTGCAGAAAATAGGTGACTTGCAGAAAACTTCATCTGAGTCTGCATCTGAGGCTAGGTGGAATCTGTGGTCCAAACGTAAAGTCCAACAAACAGCAGAGCTCAAGCTTTACCCAGGATGAACAAACTTTACATGCTAAAGTGTCTTTTTCAAAAATTGCACATTGATAAAAGCAGCCTTCCACCTCACACCACTGCTGTGCTGTTTGTTGGACTGTAATTTGTTTTATGTTGCCGCTTGGCTTGAATTTGGTCTAGTTGCCAGCTACGAAGTGAAACGGTAGAAACTAAAAATGGAATATAACGAAATCATTAGATCAGAAGCAGAGTTTGCCATAAAGAAATCTAAGATAAATTATATACTGACTCTGGAGCTGGAACTTCACCATTGAAGTTCACCATAAGAAGAGAAGTTTGCAATGTACCATGGGATAAGAGGTCACATGTTGCTGAACAGCCAATGAAAAGCTAGTTTAGTCATTCTGTGAGTATAGTGTGTTGGAGGAAGAATTAGAGAGCAGAACTCAAGCTTGTAGCTTAGAGTCAAAATCTAAAACATATAAAAGAGCATTTTGAGGTCAGATTGCCTCAAACCTGGCTTGTGAGTGCCCTTGCACACACAGTACTTTTGTGTGTTGATTTTTCCTGTACTCTTTACTTGAAGAATTTAGTTTTCTGTTAATAGAGAAGTAGTGGTTTGGTGGTTGTGTGGGGATGGTAGGAGCAATTTAGAAGGCACACTTGTCTTCAGAACTAAATCAGTGGGCCAGTGCCCTGTCTTTTCTTTAAAAAAATCATTGTCATCCTGAATGCGATTTAACCAGAGTAATTGTAGTGTGTCCCCTGCGTGCACACCTGTGCTAGGAAACAAATCACTGTCCTACTGACTGAAAATTTAACTAGAGTGAGTGTTGTGTCCCTGATGCAAACCTATGCTAAGAAAAATATCACTGCCCTCCTGACTGCAAATTTAACCAGATGATTGTTATGTGTCCCTGCTTTCACAACTGTGGTGGAAAACAAATCACTGTCCTCCTGACTGTAATTTAACCTGAGTAATATTTATGTCCCTGCCAGCACACATTTATTTAGAAAACACATCACTGTCCTCCTGATTGTGATATATCCATAGAGATTGTTGTGTGTCCTCAGCGTACACCTGTGCAAGAAAACGAAAACATCTTCCTCCTGACTGCGAATTTAACCAGAGTGATTGTTGTGTGTCCCTGCATCCACACCTGTGCAAGGAAAAAAAAAATCATTGCCCTCCTGACTGGGATTTAACCAGAGTGATTGTTGTGTTCCTGCCAGCACACCTTTATTTAAAAAAAAAATCACTGTCCTCCTGACCGCGAATATTTAACCAGAGTGATTGTTATGTGTCCCTGTGTGCACACATGTGCTAGGACAAAAAAATCATTGTCCTTCTGACTGTGAATATAACCAGAGTGATTGTGTTGTGTGTCCCTGTGTGCACACCTTTGCTAGGAAACAAATCACTATCCTCTTGACTGCTGTATCCCTGCCGGCACATCTTCAGTTAGAAAAAAATCACTGTCCTCCTGACTGCGAAGATTTAACCAGGGTGATTGTTGTGTGTTCCTGTGTGCACACCTGTGCTAGGAAAAATCATTGTCCTCCTGACTGTGAATTTAACCAGAGTGATTGTTGTGTATTCCTGCATGCATACTTCTGCTAGGAAAAAATCATGTCCACCTGACTGTGACTTAACCCGAGTGATTGTTGTGTCCCTGCTGGCACAGCTTTATTTAGAAAAAATCACTGTCCTCCTGACTGCAATTTAACCTGCGATGTTGTGTCCCTGCTGGCACACCTTTATTTAGAAAAAAATCACCATCCTCCTGACTGTGATTTAACCTGAGCGATTGTTGTGTTTCTGCTGGCATACCTTTATTTAGAAAAAATTACCGTATTCCTGACTGCAATTTAAACAGAGTAATTGTTGTGTGTCCCTCGTGCACACCTGTGCTATGAAAAAAATTACTGTCCTCCTGACTGCGAATTTAACCAGTGTGATTCTGTGTGTCCCTCATGATACAACTGTGCTAGAAAAAATCACTGTCCTCCTGACTGCAATTTAACCAGAGCAATTGTTGTGAGTCCCTGAGTTCACACCTGTGTTAGGAAAAATCACTGCTCTCTTGATCTGAATTTAACCTGAAGGATTACTGTGTCCCTACCGCATACCTTTATTTTTTTTTTATTTTATTTATTTATTAAATTCTCGGATTACAAATACCTTTGAGTAGAAACTGCTCGTTTACAAAGGTTCCACGTCAAAGGATGAGGGTCAACATACATACAGAGGTAGTAAAAGAATGTGCAACAAACAACCAAAAAAACTAAAAGAAAAAATAAAGATACTCAGTTATAACATACATTTAGAAAAACAATTACTGTCCTCATGACTATGATTTAACCAGAGTAATTGTTGTGTGCCCAATTCAGTGGTATCAACATCAGAAGGCAGCCAGTGATAGTGGTTCCAGTCCATCCAAATCAGTGGGCAGTGTAAGCCAAATACACCCAGCACTACATGAGGGAAATGGAGGTGCAGGTGAGGAGGAGGACATGTATGTGGTGCTGGATGAGGAGGATTCTGAAAGTGGGCCAAGTAGTGGTCCTAGCAGCAGGACTGCCACCCCAAGTCAAAGTGTGCTTGCTACCACAGTCACGAAAACAAAAAGGCAATGAGGTGTGTTGTGCAGCACCTGTGAGTATCATTGCCAATCTCTAGTCAAGGAGCACCCATTAATGGCACAACAATGAGACATGCTGTTTGGCACACCACCAGGTGCATCACTGAGCAAGCAAGCCATCTCCATCTTCTCAGTTCCATTAATTCAAGTACCCAGCAGCAGCAGGCAGCAAGCGCAGACACAGTCTGGAAGGTACTGTACCTGAAATTATAACATCAGCAATAGGAAATATTGACAATTGCATCAGGTACAATTACACTGAAAATGCCCACACCGCCATCAAAGGTAAATGAAATAATAATTACCTTGCAGGTGCAATACCACGGATACAGTTGGATGTTACTCATCATGGCCCTGGGTTAGTCAGTCATCATTTGCTTGCAGAATCCAGCCCCTCACTGGCAAAAATTACAGACACAAGGAATACCTGTAATGAAGAGGCGCAGAGACAGTGATTTGCAATGTATCAATGGCAAAGCAAGGTCCCCCAAAAATACTTACCTTCTTGGTTGGCAAATGTTGTGAACTAAAACGACATCTATGTTGTATCTGTCTTTCAGCAGCAGTGTGAAGCCATCAACACCCATAACTGAAAATGAATGAAAGAGCAGTATGAACATATTAGCCTTGGACCAGGTACCAGTACCCCCATTATAAAGAAACAGACAAAAAATACTTACCTTTGCACTATGTGTCAGCATCATAATTCCAATTCCACAGTGAGCAAGAGTCCATATCTCTATACCAGTAGCAGCAGCAAAGCACCCTTTCCTTAAGCTATGCCTTCCATTTTCACTGTCAACACAGCAACTTGATATTTGTGTTGTGTTACTGGGTTGGGATGATAAAGGTTTAGCCTTGCATAACTATGCAGCAATGACTCAACCCATAACTACCAGAATCATGTTTATCTTCCCTTGCAATTACTGTGTATAATACTAGACATTTATGGATAGCGAGAGGACACATGCATCATTACAAACATAAGGAAGGAAGGGGGTTCATGTGTAAAGAATAAAGTGTATGTCTAAGATTTTGGTAAAGGCTTTTAAAATACATTAGTCCAGTATATTACGCTAGCAACACTCATTTGGGCCCAGAAAGTAATTTTTTTCATTATGTCCACTACAAAAGGGAAGAAATTGAAAATTGTGCTGAGCAGATAGCCAGTTGAACTCTTTCACTTCCTGGTCAGCTGGCACCAGCCCACCCCCTCACTCAGATGTTTTGTGACATCTGATCAGGCAGCGGGAGGGGGTGTGCCACGTGGAAGTCAAAGGAGGACATTTTCTGAACTGTTTGATGCTGTATATCCTAAAGGAATCTTTGATATAAATGAAAGTCACTGCCCAAATAACAGTGGCCCTATTAGTTGAGCAATGAATTTTATTTATAACAAAGGTTGCTTTAACATACACAACACTGTTTCAAACATTTCATCCATTGACTTCTATGTGGCACGCCTCCTATGTTCTGCTTGGTTAGACATCACAAACTGCCTGAGCATGGGTTGGGGCTGGCAGGTGAACAACTGAAGGGGCTGCCTGGCCATCTGTTCAGCACAATTTTGATCAATTTCCTCCCATAGCTGACTTAGGAAAAATATTTTCTGTGTTCAAATGGCTATCCTCAGAAGAAGGTAATGAGCTACTTTATTTAAAATGAAATTACTGAACTCTTAGACATTTCCTTTAAAGAAAACACAGAATGGGAAAGTGACAGGTCATGGTCATCACAGAAAGGTGAGTGCTTAACTACATGAGGATAAAATTAAGAAGTGAACAAGTGAAAGGATGGAATTAAATATGGATCTCGACAACTTATAACAGTAACACAAACAGGTGCAGAAATAAATATTTGACAGTAATTAGAAAGAGGATAGAGATTAAGTATAGAGAGAAAACATTTTTATATCTTTTATATATTTTGGGGGCAGAGGTGTACAAAATGGGGAAATTGGGACACAGCATGGAAATAATAAACAACAAATAATAAAATTGTCAATGACACAAAAACACAACATGAGTCATGATGACACCAGTCACACTGTCAGACTCATCACACAGCACCACTGCTGCAACTAGCTGTGCCAGGACCACCACCACTACCACCACGCAGCTCAGACAGGACAGTGAGAATCTTCTCATGACTGGACATAACATTGTCCAGCCTATCTCTCACTTCCTGTTGAAATTCATTGAAGTCCAGATGCAGCTGTTGCACTTTGTTCTACAGTACTGCCACATCCCCCTGTGTGGCAAGTGGTGTGGGATCCACATCACCTGCTACCACTGCTGTCTGTCTTGTCTGTGGCTGACAACTGCTGCATTCCTCCCGACGGCTGTCATGCTGACTCACAGCAGCATGACGGATCACCTCCTGCTGCACTCCTTCATCACCACCACCACCACCATGTGTTTCACCCACCTCATGCTCCTTCACCTGCCACTCTACCAGGTGGTGGATCTAAGGTGTGTCCACTGGCCGCCAGTGCCAAGGCAGCCGTCTTGTTTCCCTTGCCTTACTGTGTGACTACAGACCTTGCAGATGGCCACTGTTTAATCTGCAGGATCTACTTCGAAGAACTCCCATACAACAGATTGCTCAGGGAAGGGGAAGAACCAGATGCTATGGTGGCAGGGTGCTGTATATTGCCACAGTGGTTGAGCTGCTGGGATGGCACTAACAACACTGGGACTTGGGAATGGGGCAGACACCACAGGCTCCTGCTGAGAAGGGAGCTGTGGATCCTGCTGCTCCTGCTCCTGCTGCTTCAATGGAGGAGTGGAACTCCCATCCTGATCTTGGGGTGAGGGAGCTCACTCACTCCTTTCCCAAATGCTCTCCTGTTGATCCTAATCCAGCCACCCACCCTTCCTGATCTCCTTCCCACTTCTCTCCATTTAAAACAAAAAAAAATTAAGAAAATGAGAAAAAAAGAGACACAACACACACAAACACACACACACCCCCAAACAACACAACAACATTTTTCAGTGTAAAATAAAGATAAATAAAGATAACAATGACAGACACAGGAAGGTGAAAATAAAATTAGAAAATGTACAGAATTAAATATTTCAAATAGGGTTGGTTTGCTAGGTAGCTCTGCGATCTGCTGCTATCTGCTGCTTCACACAGCTCTGAATGGCAAAATTAGACTGCTTCCTGCCTAACTAGGGCCTCCCATGTGACATCCAGGATGTGAATCACGACAATCCCTTTTCTTCAAGAACTTCGAAGTTAGGAACAAAAGTTGAAGTTAACTTCAAAGTTACACACAAAGTTTTGTCATTAAAAGGCAATTCCATAAACTTTTTCATGGGGTGAATTTGACGACTTTGAATGAATTTCACAGGCTGAATAAAACTTCGCAACATCTCCACTCTGGACCAAGAGCAACAACAATTCTAGTGATCAGACTATGGGAAAACTGTATTTCAACAAATATTTCAACCATCCAAAAACAAGGCTTCTTGGAAGTGCTTACTAATCACAAACTGATAAATGAGGAATTTTTTTTAATTTCTATAAAAAATATATGAAACAGATAGCAGTTGTTCAAGGGAACCCTTTCTAGAGTTCTGTGAAAATGTAATAATTCCAGAAGTGAAAGATTTAGACAAGGAGTTACTGGAATCCCAGATCACAGAAGCAGAAATAGTTGTGGACATTAAGTCTCTTAAGAAAAACAAAGCCCAAGTCCCAGATGTGTATTCAACAAACTTTTATTATGTGTTTGCAGATGAGGTGACGCTGCTCCTTACAAATGTATTTGAAGAAGCTTTAAAGGAAGGGAGTCTATTATGTGACCAAACTCGAGGCTTAATAACATTAATACACAAGACTGGGAAATAGCCACAAAATTGTAATAGCTACTGCCCCATATCTTTAATAAATACAGATATCAAATTTTTAGCAAACGTTCTAGCATGTAGACTTGAAAAAGTATTGCCTTATCTTACATCTCCACAGCAAACCAGTTTTATGAAGGAAAGGATCTCTGCTGACAATACTAGAAAACTGTTTCACATTATTGAAGCTGCAAACAAACATGTTTCCCTTTGGAATACTTTCTTTAGATGCAGAGAAGGCTTTTCACCACATCGTATGGCTGTATATATTTAATACTCTATGGGCCAGACATTCAAAGTTTAGCACAGGGTGCAAATCCATTGCACTGGACTAGCACTGAATTTGTGCCTGACTGCTATATTTACAAGGACATTTAAGCGCTGGTGCTAGGTGTTGGCGCGATGCAAAATTATAATGTATGCAAGGGATGGATTGAGAGGAGGGCCCTGAATGCTGGTGCACTGGCATATTCAAAAGTATTGCACCATGCTACAGGCATTATCGCAACCTGTAGCGTGGTGCTGAATACCACTTAGAAAAGTCCAGCTGATAATGTGCCAGCAGTAATGTGGTGGTGGTGCCCCAAAGTCTGATTCGATCCCTGGTATCCACCCTATGAGTAATTTCCTGGTAGTCTAGTGGTCCCCGCCCGAAGCATGCATCTTGACCCCCATTTCACATAAAAATAAAATAGTTTCCTTCATAGTCTAGTGGTCCCCACCTCCAGCACACATCCGACCCTGTTTCAAATACCAAATAATTTGTTTCCCTGGTAGTCTATGATCCCCCACCCCCAGCATGTGTCTGGCCCCATTTCAAATAAAAATAATTATGTTCCTGGTATAGTGGTCCCCCACCCCAGCATGTATCTGACCCATTTAAAATAAAAATAAATAATTTCCCTGGTAGTCCTAGTCCCCCCACCTGGCAGTGACACCCGTTCATCTCAATAGCATCCCAGAACAGGGCGGTGACCGGCTCAGCCCTCCTCTCACCACCACGACCCGGCCACCAAGTGAGGTGGGAAGAGACACTCAATCGGCGGCTGGCCGTGGTGGTGAGATGAGGGCTGAACCGGTCACCGGCTCTGTTCTGGGATGCTATTGGGATGAGTGAGGTGTCACTACTGAGTGGGGAGACCACTAGACTACCAGGGAAATGATTCATTTTGATTTGAAATGGGGGTCGGGATATGTCCTGGGGGTAGGGGGGACCACTAGACTACCAGGGAAAAAATTATTTTTTATTTGAAACAGGGGTTGGATATGTGCTGGGGGCTGAGGGACAACTAGACTACCAGGGAATCAAATCATTTTTATTTGAAATGGGGGTCAGGATACATGCGCAGGGGGTGGAACCACTAGACTACTAGGCAAATTATTTTATTTTGATTTGAAATGGTGGTCGATACATGCTGCAGGGTGGGGGACCACTTAGACTACCAGGGAAACAAATTATTTTGTATTTTAAATGGGGTAGGAATATGTGCTGGGTGGTGGGAGGACCACTAGACTACCAGGGAAACAAATTATTTTTATTTGAAGTGGGGTCAGGATACATGCTGGGGTTGCAGGGACCACTAGACTACCAGGAAAAGATCTAATATTTACTTGATCTGGGGGTCAGGGATTGTGCTGGGGGGTGGGAGAACACTAGATCACCAAGTATTCCTTGATTTACAGGGCAACTGGGGTCAGGGGATTGTGCTGGGGGGGTGGAGGACCATTAGATCACCAGATATTTCTTTGATTGTCGGAGCTGCCAGTGGTTGGGGACTGTGCTGGGTGGGGCAGAGACACTAGCCTACCAGGGTTCATACCTCTCAACTGTCCCTGATTATGAGGGACATCCCTCATTTTACCCCTTGAAACTGCCCTGTCCTTCATCTGTCCCTAATCTTGAGTGTCCAGATATGTCCATGTCCCTCGTTTCAGTCACACAAGAGTTGAGGGGTATGCCAGGGTGTGTAACAGGCACACATGAGAACAGGGACCATGGACGGCAGGGAAGGAAGTGCCTGCTCCAGCCAGTCTGCCCTGTTACCTATCAAATGGATATGATGAATATTCTAGTGAACATATGGCCTATGGCCTTCTGCCCTCACCAGGTTCACCTTATGTCTGTCCTCTGCATTGAGTCCCCCACTGTATTTCACCCACTACTGCAGTGGGGTACCTATGTTGTTGGGGGCGTCCTCCAGGGCATGGATGGCCACAGTGGCAATGGGCAATGTGTCTGTGTTTAGCTATCGATCTGTGTGTGTGTAAATAAATATACATATATTATATATATATATATATATATATACACACACACACACACGCACACATACACATATATAGGTCATGCTTGCACAGATATATGGGTGCGATGTATGCACTGACTGTGTCTGCTGGCACACAGTTCCTGCTGCTTCCAGCCTGTACTTTCATTCCAACTAACAGGGGATGCTGTGGGTATGCCTTGGCCTGCAGCATCCAGCCTGTACTTCCATTCGGACCAAAAGGGGAAGCTTTGTGCTCCACGCAGTAGCACCCGGCAAACTTCATGGTAATGTATGTTATGCAGCAGTTAATGAGATAAAAATGTACCTGTTTGCCCACAGATTACCTAAGTAGGTTCATTTGCATGGGAGCTTTGAATATAGCTCCTATTTCCCCAGGCTAACCAGTTTGCCCTGGGCTAATGTGTTAGCACTGTACAATCAGGATAGCCCCGGTCAAACCTCACTTCAACATAGCACAGTTCTGCAGTGTGTGGCTTACATTGTTGTTTGCAATAGATGTGAAACATATATGTGCAATCACACACAATGTTCTCCACCTGCAACACTGGCTTTCTCCATGGTCTAATGAGCTGCAGTAGCAGTGTATACTTCCCTGTTGCTATATTCAGTGCTGTCTTATTCCTGGGCTATTTTTGCCCTGCACTCCAATCCCTGTTTGCCTGGCTTCCTCTGCTTGCTATATTCAGCACATATTGCTTGCTATATTCAGGTTTTGCACACATGGCTATTTCCTTTTCAATATAGCTTGCTTTGTGCTCCGGGCTAAATTAGCCCACTGGGCAGTGCTAATTTAGCCCTGGGGCAAAGTTTTGAATATCTGGCCCTACATCTCTATCAATTCCCTCAACATTTATTCTATGGGTAAAAGTGCTTTACAATAATTCCTCCTCAGCAGTCATAACTAATGGGATACTCTTACCTTTCATTCAAATAATGAGAGGCATATGGCATGGATGCCCTCTCTCCCCATTATTATTTAATTTAAAGCAGCAGTGGGTCCTATTCACTGTGAGATGGAGTGGCTACATGCAGTATAGCTGGGGTGCATAGCCACTCCACACTCTGCACACACACCCACGTGGAATGCAATGAGGAAAGCAATGTGCTGAGGGTGGGTGGGGGCATGCCAGCACTATGTGCAATGCACCAAGATGCATTGTGCTGGCCAGCAGAGGTGTGCAGGGTGCAGGTTACACCAGGGAGAACCCTGCCCTAAGCCCCTTATGTGCCCCTGCAAACACATTGGGAGTCACCGACAACAGGACGAGTAGCCCACCCACCCTACAGGGCCACTGCATATGGCCACATGGTGCTTCTCACCTGCCCCAGCACACGTCAGCCCCCCATCTTAGCACACACCCCCACACATGGGCATGGGTCATGGATGCTGCCCCAACCCCCTCAAATGGCACCGTCTGCCCACCCCTGCTAACAGCCTGGTACAGTGCATTCCCCGTACTGCCAACAGCCATCCCCCCAACCCATCCCTATGCACCTCTCCAGTGCCATTGCAGGGCCAGTGGTTTTGCTCTCTCATACCACCACCACAGCCATGGTGCTCGGACATTTGTGGGTGTACTGACAATGCACGCACCACCGTGTATGGAGTCCACTTGTCCTGGTCCAGGCATCCAATTGGATGCCTGGCCAGGTTCGCAACACTGCTCTGGCCACCCTACACATTCCTGTGCACTGGAGGGGGGGAGCGGGCCGTGGACAGGTGGTGGCCAGTGGTGATTACTGTTAGTGCACAACTGTCCATGAGTGCAAACCTCCATGGGTGAGTTATGTGCCTCCAGCATGCATTACCTACCCCAATAGTGAATAGGGCCCAATATTTGTTAGTTATCAAAAATTCATCATACAGATTTTTTAGCAAAAATGTATTTCTGACATTGTAAGATTCATGCTCAGTATATTATTTTGTTTTCTCAGATGTTGTTAAAACTTTTTGTGTAGCTGATTTTGTGATTAATGGCTCATGTCATTAAAAATAGCTGCCATTTGTCATTTTTAAATCTCTCTTACCCTGGTGTTACTTGTTTAATATGCATGCTAGATTCATACTGTAGTTGTATTAAGATTGTTCTTCCAGATGTAACCAGCTAGAAATATGACAGTAACAGTTCAGTGCAATTTAAAGTGCCCAATCACAAATTAATCAATAACTCTTCCCTTCCCCCACAAAACAATATGAAAAAAAGGGTCAGCCCTGTTGGACAAACACACAACATTGTGCAACAAAAACAGATTTTATTTAATTAAATGGTGAGTTATGTGGTCATTGGGGTGCATGAAGGATCACTGGAAAACTTGCAGGGTTACTGGAGAGAGTGTAGGATCAGAGTACAGTACTGCAACCCATTACTGTCCATCTGGAAGACAAAAAGGCACAGGGCTATCAATACTTGTTGCAGGTTATCCACACTGTGATGTGTGGTAATAGGGCAACAATGCATACAGTGCTGTACTTAAAGTGTTGCTCTGCATAATCCAGTACTGTCTTTGCAAAGGCAGTAAGGACGAGATGGGGCAAAAGGGTAAGGCCATCAAAAATGGAGGGTAATAAGTACAAATACCTGTAGTCTAGATAACAAGCTTCCAGAACTGGTGGTCTTGATGGAAGAGGGATGCCTGGATATCGTGGCAGTCACAGCAACATGGTACACAGAGAACCATGACTGGGATGTCAATATACCAGGGTACACAATCTACAGGAGGGACAGGGAGGGTAGAAGAGGAGGAGGAGGAGTAGCTCTCTATGTAAGGGAAGGGATCAAAGCAATGGAACAAGAGGGTAAACAGGGAGGAGAGGAAAGGAAGCACTGTGGGTTATCCTGGAGACTGGAAACGGCACCACAATCCGTACAGAGGTTGTATACAGACCCCCATCTCAGAGGGAGGAAATGGAGAAGGAAGTGATAAAAGGCATCCTTAGGATGGTAGAGAAAGAGGAGATATTGTTGATGGTGGACCTGAATATGCCAGATATCTGGAGCACCTCTGCTGCAGCCACACCCAAGAGCAGGGCCATTCTTGATGCCCTGCAAGGGGCATGCCTCAGACAGCTAGTGTTGGAACCCACTCAGAAGGCACCAATATTAGACCTGGTACTTTCAAATGGGGATGGAGAGAGGGTCTCAGATCTAGAAGAGGTAGCCTGACAGGAACAAGTGACCACCAAACAGTGTGGTTCATGATAAACTCAGCTGCAGAGTCAAGCCATAAGTGAGGGTACTGGACTTCAGAAGGGCTGACTTCTTCAAAATGGGAGAGTGCCTCAGAAAAGCACTAGCAAACAGGCAAGAAGGAGGGGTGGAGCAACAATGGGGAAACATCAAAACTGCCATCACAGAGGCAACAAACCTTTGTGTGAAGCAAATAAACAAATCAAAATGAAAGAAATAAAACACTATGGTTCTCAAAAGAGGTGGTAGGGAAGGTTAGGGAGAAAAAGATAGAACCAGGAAGTATAAGGAAACACAGAAGGAGCAGGACAGAGAATTGTACCTGTTAATGCAGTTAAGGAAGTGGGGAAGGCAGTCAGAATAGCAAAGGCCCAAACTAAGGAAAAGATAGCGAACTCAGTTAAAAAGGAGGATGAAACCTTTACAGGTACATTAGGGAGTGAAGAAAGACAAAGGGAGGGATAGTGAGGCTGAATAAAGGAGAGGGTGGCTGGGTAGAGAGAGACAGTGAAACAGCAGGGATACTGCATGAATACTTCTGTTCAGTATTCACAAAAGAAGAGGAAGGGGAGGTACATAATCCAATCAGTAGAAGCACTCTGGATAGGGGTGGTCAATACCAGTCCTTTCACAGAAGAAAGGGTTCTAAAAGAACTCCTAAAGCTGAAGGTGGACAAAGCAATGGGGCCTGATGGGATTCACCCCAGAATTCAAAAGAACTAAGGGGAGAACTAGTGACACCACTGACTACCCTTTTTAACAAATCATGAGAGGATGGTGTGGCACCTGAGGACTGCAGGAGGGCAGATGTGATTCCTCTTCACAAAAGTGTGAGCAAGACAGAGGCAGGAAACTACAGACCTGTCAGTTTGACCTCAGTGGTAAGGAAATGATGGAATCACTTGAAGGAAAGAACTGTTGAGTACCTAGAGTCCGGGGCCCAGGACCCAAGGCAGTATAGATTCACAACAGGAAGGTCATGTCTGATGCATTAATCAATTTTTGACTGGATGACCAAAGTAGCAGACCAGGTAGGGCTGTGGACATGGCCTACCTAGACTTTAGTAAGGCATTTGACACAGTCCCACACAAAAGATTAATAAACAAATTAGCCAGCCTGGGAGTGGGTCCCAGAGTGGTAGCCTAGGTAAAACATTGGCTGGGCAACAGGACACAGAAGGTAATAGTAAACAAAGTGCACTCTGAAGAAAGGGGGGAGGGGTTACTACTGGGATACCACAGGGTTCAGTTCTGGTTCTGGTTCTTTTTAATGTCTTTATAAGTGACATTGGAGAGGGACTGGAAGGAAAGGTATGCCTCTTTGCAGATGACACGAAGATCTGCAACAGGGTTGATACACTGGGGGTGGAAAGGATGAGAAGGGACTTGGCAAAAGGAGGAATGGTCCAGTGGTATGGCAGCTTAGATTCAATGCAAAGAAGTGCAAGTAATGCACCTGGGAAACAAAACCCAGGAGAAGAGTACACAATGGAGGGGTAGTAACAACAGCAAAATGGAAAGGGACCTGGAGGTAGTCATATCAGATGACCTAAGGTTAGCAAGCAATGTGAGAAGGCAGAAGGGATGGCTGGAGGGATTCTGGGATGTATAGGGAGAGGCATCACCAGTAGAAAACAGGAAGTTGTTATCACTCTGTGCAGACAGTTGGTGAGACCCCATCTGGAGTACTGCATGCAGTTCTGGAGACCCCATCTCCACATGGACATAGACAGAATGGAAGCAGTCGAGAGGAGGGCAGCTAAAATGGTGCAGAGTCTGCAACAGAAGCCATATGTAAAGAGACTAAGGAGCTTAATATGTATACCCTTGAGGAAAGGAGGAAAGAGGGACATGAGAGAAACGTTTAAGTACCTCAGGGGAATCAACAAAGTCCAAGACAGTAGCATCTTTCAGAAAAAGATATGTGCAAGAACAAGGGAACACAATTTGAAGATTGAGGGGGGATAGTTCAGGGGCAATGTGAGGAAGTATTTTTTCAGAGAGAGGGTGGTAGACACATGGAATGGCCTTCCTGAGGAGGTTGTGGGGTGAAAAACAATGGGGGAATTCAAGAATGCATGGGACAGACATAAGGCAATTCTTGTGGTGGTAGGTAGAAATAGGCTGTTGGTTAACTAGGATCTGCAGCTTAACCAGTAGGTAGGGAAATGGGCAGATTAAATGGGCCAAGCAGTCCTTATCTGCTGTCAAAGTCTATGTTTCTATGTTTGCCCTTCCCAGTATTACAGGTGCTGATTTCTCCAGGTCCTGTGTGCCTCAGGAAGTGGGATCCTACTAGGAGAATCTGGGCCTGCAACCCTGGCAAATGGCATGCATCGTCCCATATAAACATCTCTGCCAATATCATCAGCACTTCATTTGGTTAACAATTGCCTTTGCAAAATTTTAAATACAGTGAAAATACATAATGTTCACAATCATAAAGAAATGCCTTGAACAGTACCCAGACAAATTCAGTGTGATCTAACCTGTTGTTTTGATTTTCAGCCATTTTGTTTTTTAGTCTTGAATTTAAGCAAGTAATGGTTGTAGCTCTTGCAAACTGACAGTTTCTTCTGGCACGTGAGTGCCACTTCATCATCCCAAATGACCAGACGTGCATGGACATGCCACTTAGACACATGGGGAATTGCAACAACAAGAACGTGCGCATACACCACCAGGAACTCTGCTCTGTCAGGACCCAGCAGGAACATGGAAATCAAATGTAAGCCCGGGATGTAAGTCTGTGGATGAGCAGTGTGTAGTTATGAATAACACATTCTTTCAGTTATGGATTAACGTTCATGCATAAACAAAACAACAGGACTAAAGAGAAAGGCAGAGGCAGTATTTTAATATATAAAGAAAGAGCTACATGATAGAGTTGCCTTAGAATTTTTTACGATCAGTTAAGACCACGCAGCAGAGAAATGGCATGTGGTGTTCAGTGTTACAGATTTGAATCTACTTATCTAGAAGTTACAGTTCGTGTGTAAGTTGTTCAGTTGGCTAAGTTTAAAAGATGTGTACAAGATGTGAAACAAATGCTAGCACCTGATTTTTCAACTAAGATGGCAGAAATATAACTAATCTAGAGTGCATAGAAACTATGTGGGGGGAGAAAACAAAACTAGCATTAGACAGATGATTTTCTTTTTTTGTTTGGTTTGGTTGACTAGTTAATGAATGGAATAAGAGATGCCTGATGAAAATATAAAAATAGTAATGGCATACATCTCTTGTACAGAAACTGACTTGATGGTAGCGGTTATTCAATAAGACAAATGGATCTACATATTTAAAGGGGACAGTGCTCATTTTTATGCATTCCAGAGATGGGGGCAGTGCATACAATCTTAGCAAAACAAATGGATTTGCGCACTTAACATGACACTACTTAATACAACAGATTCAGATAGCTGGGGCACATATCTTTAGTCCCTGCAAACTGATAAATATATCTCTCTTTGGGTTGCAAGAAGTTGGGAAATAGTCTATATTGGACTATGCATACTCTTTAACATACATATGGAGTGACTTCCAGAAACTGCTGGAAGGGGACATTAGATATCACGATTCATAATAGTAGAACAGAGCATCACTTGTTACCAGATAGTGGGAAGGCGGCACAGCTAGCAGATTGGATGGAACATTTGAATATTTTATTTATTTTATTTTAGTCTTTGGTAACCGGTAAGGCCTACTAGGCACAAGTACTGCTTTCAGAGGTGACCTGGGATCACTGGGCAGTTAAGTGACTTGCTCAGAGTCGCACAGTATGCAAGTGGAGGTTGTGAGAATTAAACTCAGGTCTGGTCTGCTGGATGTATGATGCTGTTCACACCTCGTTCCTCTAACGTCTGGGCTATACTGCCAGCCCAAATGGCTGGGGGTTACAAAAGGAGACTTAGGAAAGTATGAAGTGGTTAGCTTAGGTTTGTCAGGCTATATATCTTTCTTTACTTTCATGTACCATACTCTATCTCTCTTCTTATTCGAGGTTTACAAAGATTGCTTGGTGCAGTGTTTGGAGCACATCAAAGGATTTACCTATTAGCATAGCCCAGTATACTTTTAAAATATTAACAAATCATATGTGGTATAATATGGTAGCTAAGAGTACATTAATTATTTTGCTTGTAGTGATGATACATCAGTGGCTTCATTTAATGCTCTAACAGTGGTAACTTGGAATGTAAGAAGTCTGAATTATTAATCTGAAAAGGTATTATGTCATTAGGCATATTAAGAAAAGTAATGTCTCGATAGCATTCTTATAAGAAACACACCTTATGGCAGATCACTATATACTAATGCACAGGGAATGGGTGAGTCAAGTATTTGGAGCAGGTAAGAGCTCCAAAAAGCTGGTGTGTTGATTCTCTTTGGAAAATCAATACTTTTTTAAATGGAACAACAGACAGCAGATCCAGATGGTCACTTGTGCAATTCTGAATGGCAAAATAGGAGAGGAAGTTTTTACTTTAGTCAATGTATATAGGCCTACAGCATCAGACCAAAAATGTTTCTGGAAAGATCTTTTAATTATTAACCAAATATAAAAATAATATGATTATATTAGCAGGAGATACTGATGCAGTCACAGACCCTACTATAGCTAGATCCAGGTCTGGACCATACAGGTCAAAAGTAGATAAAGAACTGAATGACCAAATAGCAAATGTACACTTAATAGATGTTTGGATGTTTGGAGATATTAAATCCATGGCTTAGAGAATATACTTATTGGTCACCATATCATATATCTGGATCTCGAATAGATTATATTTTTGTAGAAGGAATTTTATTAAGAGAGTAAACTATGCAGAAATCAAGCCTGGGTTGGTATCTGATCACTGCCCGTGGTGGTTAATTTCTATAGAAACATAAGTGAAGAGAAACATAAGATAGAGAATCAATAACTGTCTGGTGAGTGATCCAGATATAGTTAAGGCTATCAAACATAAAATTGCAGATTTTCTAAAACTAAACAATCCAGGAGATACCTTACAGGGAAACATGTGGGATGCATTTAAATGTTAGTTAAGAGGTATTTTAATAGGTATAGGAGCAAATAAGAAAAATAGGGCAACACATCAAAACACAAAGGGAACTGTTGCAGAAAATAGGTGACTTGCAGAAAACTTCATCTGAGTCTGCATCTGAGGCTAGGTGGAATCTGTGGTCCAAACGTAAAGTCCAACAAACAGCAGAGCTCAAGCTTTACCCAGGATGAACAAACATTACATGCTAAAGTGTCTTTTCAAAATTGCACATTGATAAAGCAGCCTTCCACCTCACACCACTGCTGTGCTGTTTGTTGGACTGTAATTTGTTTTATGTTGCCGCTGACTTGAAATTGGTCTAGTTGCCAGCTACGAAGTGAAACGGTAGAAACTAAAAATGGAATATAACGAAATCATTAGATCAGAAGCAGAGTTTGCCATAAAGAAATCTAAGATAAATTATATACTGACTCTGGAGCTGGAACTTCACCATTGAAGTTCACCATAAGAAGAGAAGTTTGCAATGTACCATGGGATAAGAGGTCACATGTTGCTGAACAGCCAATGAAAAGCTAGTTTAGTCATTCTGTGAGTATAGTGTGTTGGAGGAAGAATTAGAGAGCAGAACTCAAGCTTGTAGCTTAGAGTCAAAATCTAAAAACATATAAAAGAGCATTTTGGTGGTCAGATTGCCTCAAAACTGCGTTTGTGAGGGCCCTTTGCACACACAGTACTTTTGTGTGTTGATTTTCTCCTGTACTCTTTACTTGAAGAATTTAGTTTTCTGTTAATAGAGAAGTAGTGGTTTGGTGGCTTGTGTGGGGAGGTAGGAGCAATTTAGAAGGCACACTTGTCTTCAGAACCAAATCAGTGGAGTGCCCTGTCTTTTCTTAAAAAAAATCATTGTCATCCTGAATGCGATTTAACCAGAGTAATTGTAGTGTGTCCCTGCGTGCACACCTGTGCTAGAAACAAATCACTGTCCTACTGACTGAAAATTTAACTAGAGTGAGTGTTTGTGTCCCTGATGCAAACCTATGCTAAGAAAAATATCACTGCCCTCCTGACTGCAAATTTAACCAGATGATTGTTATGTGTCCCTGCTTTCACAACTGTGGTAGGAAAACAAATCACTGTCCTCCTGACTGTAATTTAATCTGAGTAATATTTATGTCCCTGCCAGCACACATTTATTTAGAAAAACACATCACTGTCCTCCTGATTGTGATATATCCATAGAGATTGTTGTGTGTCCCTGCGTGCACACCTGTGCAAGAAAAACGAAAACATCTTCCTCCTGACTGCGAATTTAACCAGAGTGATTGTTGTGTGTCCCTGCATCCACACCTGTGCAAGGAAAAAAAAAATCATTGCCCTCCTGACTGGGATTTAACCAGAGTGATTGTTGTGTTCCTGCCAGCACACCTTTATTTAAAAAAATCACTGTCCTCCTGACCGCTGAATATTTAACCAGAGTGATTGTTATGTCCCTGTGTGCACATGTGCTAGGACAAAAATCATTGTCCTTCTGACTGTGAATATAACCAGAGTGATTGTGTTGTGTGTCCCTGTGTGCACACCTTTGCTAGGAAACAAATCACTATCCTCTTGACTGCTGTATCCCTGCCGGCACATCTTCAGTTAGAAAAAATCACTGTCCTCCGATCAGAAGATTTAACCAGGGTGATTGTTGTGTGTTCCTGTGTGCACACCTGTGCTAGGAAAAAATCATTGTCCTCCTGACTGTGAATTTAACCAGAGTGATTGTTGTGTATTCCTGCATGCATACTTCTGCAGTAGAAAAAAATCATGTCCACCTGACTGTGACTTAACCCGAGTGATTGTTGTGTCCCTGCTGGCACAGCTTTATTTAGAAAAAAATCACTGTCCTCCTGACTGCAATTTAACCTGAGCGATTGTTGTGTCCTGCTGGCACACCTTTATTTAGAAAAAAATCACCATCCTCCTGACTGTGATTTAACCTGAGCGATTGTTGTGTTTCTGCTGGCATACCTTTATTTAGAAAAAATTACCGTATTCCTGACTGCAATTTAAACAGAGTAATTGTTGTGTGTCCTCGTGCACACCTGTGCTATGAAAAAATTACTGTCCTCCTGACTGCGAATTTAACCAGTGTGATTCTTGTGTGTCCCTGCGTATACAACTGTGCTAGAAAAAAATCACTGTCCTCCTGACTGCAATTTAACCAGAGCAATTGTTGTGAGTCCCTGAGTTCACACCTGTGTTAGGGAAAAAATCACTGCTCTCTTGACTGCGAATTTAACCTGAAGGATTGCTGTGTCCCTACCGGCATACCTTTATTTATTTTTAAATTTTATTTATTTATTAAATTCTCGGATTACAAATACCTTTGAGCAGAAACTGCTCATTTACAAAGGTTCCACGTCAAAGGATGAGGGTCAACATACATACAGAGGTAGTAAAAGAATGTGCAACAAACAACCAAAAAAACTAAAAGAAAAAATAAAGATACTCAGTTATAACATACATTTAGAAAACAATTACTGTCCTCATGACTATGATTTAACCAGAGTAATTGTTGTGTGCCCAATTCAGTGGTATCAACATCAGAAGGCAGCCAGTGATAGTGGTTCCAGTCCATCCAAATCAGTGGGCAGTGTAAGCCAAATACACCCAGCACTACATGAGGGAAATGGAGGTGCAGGTGAGGAGGAGGACATGTATGTGGTGCTGGATGAGGAGGATTCTGAAAGTGGGCCAAGTAGTGGTCCTAGCAGCAGGACTGCCACCCCAAGTCAAAGTGTGCTTGCTACCACAGTCACGAAAACAAAAAGGCAATGAGTGTGTTGTGCAGCACCTGTGAGTATCATTGCCAATCTCTAGTCAAGGAGCACCCCATTAATGGCACAACAATGAGACATGCTGTTTGGCACACCACCAGGTGCATCACTGAGCAAGCAAGCCATCTCCATCTTCTCAGTTCCATTAATTCAAGTACCCAGCAGCAGCAGGCGCAGCAGACACAGTCTGGAAGGTACTGTACCTGAAATTATAACATCAGCAATAGGAAATATTGACAATTGCATCAGGTACAATTTACACTGAAAATGCCCACACCGCCATCAAAGGTAAATTAAATAATAATTACCTTGCAAGGTGCAATACCACGGATACAGTTGGATGTTACTCATCATGGCCCTGGGTTAGTCAGTCATCATCATTTGCTTGCAGAATCCAGCCCCTCACTGGCAAAAATTACAGACACAAGGAATACCTGTAATGAAGAGGCGCAGAGACAGTGATTTGCAATCAATGTATCAATGGCAAAGAAGCAAGGTCCCCCCCCCAAAAAAATACTTACCTTCTTGGTTGGCAAATGTTGTGAACTAAAACGACATCTATGTTGTATCTGTCTTTCAGCAGCAGTGTGAAGCCATCAACACCCATAACTGAAAATGAATGAAAGAGCAGTATGAACATATTAGCCTTGGACCAGGTACCAGTACCCTCCCCCATTATAAAGAAACAGACAAAAAATACTTACCTTTGCACTATGTGTCAGCATCATAATTCCAATTCCACAGTGAGCAAGAGTCCATATCTCTATACCAGTAGCAGCAGCAAAGCACCCTTTCCTTAGCTATGCCTTCCATTTTCACTGTCAACACAGCAACTTGATATTTGTGTTGTGTTACTGGTTGGGATGATAAAGGTTTAGCCTTGCATAACTATGCAGCAATGACTCAACCCATAACTACCAGAATCATGTTTATCTTCCCTTGCAATTACTGTGTATAATACTAGACATTTATGGATAGCGAGAGGACACATGCATCATTACAAACATAAGGAAGGAAGGGGGTTCATGTGTAAAGAATAAAGTGTATGTCTAAGATTTTGGTAAAGGCTTTTAAAATACATTAGTCCATTATCTTATGCTAGCAACACTCATTTGGGCCCAGAAAGTAATTTTTTTCATTATGTCCACTACAAAAGGGAAGAAATTGAAAATTGTGCTGAGCAGATAGCCAGTTGAACTCTTTCACTTCCTGGTCAGCTGGCACCAGCCCACCCCCTCACTCAGATGTTTTGTGACATCTGATCAGGCAGCGGAAGGGGGTGTGCCACATGGAAGTCAAAGGAGGACATTTTCTGAACTGTTTGATGCTGTATATCCTAAAGGAATCTTTGATATAAATGAAAGTCACTGCCCAAATAACAGTGGCCCTATTAGTTGAGCAATGAATTTTATTTATAACAAAGGTTGCTTTAACATACACAACACTGTTTCAAACATTTCATCCATTGACTTCTATGGCACGCTCTATGTTCTGCTTGGTTAGACATCACAAACTGCCTGAGCATGGGTTGGGGCTGGCAGGTGAACAACTGAAGGGCTGCCTGGCCATCTGTTCAGCACAATTTTTGATCAATTTCCTCCCATAGCTGACTTAGGGAAAAAATATTTTCTGTGTTCAAATGGCTATCCTCAGAAGAAGGTAATGAGCTACTTTATTTAAAATGAAATTACTGAACTCTTAGACATTTCCTTTAAGAAAACACAGAATGGGAAAGTGACAGGTCATGGTCATCACAGAAAGGTGAGTGCTTAACTACATGAGGATAAAATTAAGGAAGTGAACAAGTGAAAGGATGGAATTAAATATGGATCTCGACAACTTATAACAGTAACACAAACAGGTGCAGAAATAAATATTTGACAGTAATTAGAAAGAGGATAGAGATTAAGTATAGAGAAAAACATTTTTATATCTTTTATATATTTTGGGGGCAGAGGTGTACAAAATGGGGAAATTGGGACACAGCATGGAAATAATAAACAACAAATAATAAAATTGTCAATGACACAAAAACACAACATGAGTCATGATGACACCAGTCACACTGTCAGACTCATCACACAGCACCACTGCTGCAACTAGCTGTGCCAGGACCACCACCACTACCACCATGCAGCTCAGACAGGACAGTGAGAATCTTCTCATGACTGGACATAACATTGTCCAGCCTATCTCTCACTTCCTGTTGAAATTCATTGAAGTCCAGATGCAGCTGTTGCACTTTGTTCTACAGTACTGCCACATCCCCTGTGTGGCAAGTGGTGTGATCCACATCACCTGCTACCACTGCTGTCTGTCTTGTCTGTGGCTGACAACTGCTGCATTCCTCCCTACGGCTGTCATGCTGACTCACAGCAGCATGATGGATCACCTCCTGCTGCACTCCTTCATCACCACCACCACCACCATGTGTTTCACCCACCTCATGCTCCTTCACCTGCCACTCTACCAGGTGGTGGATCTAGAGGTGTGTCCACTGGCCGCCAGTGCCAAGGCAGCCGTCTTGTTTCCCTTGCCTTACTGTGTGACTACAGACCTTGCAGATGGCCACTGTTTAATCTGCAGGATCTACTCAAGAACTCCCATACAACAGATTGCTCAGGGAAGGGAAGAACCAGATGCTATGGTGGCAGGGTGCTGTATATTGCCACAGTGGTTGAGCTGCTGGGGATGGCACTAACAACACTGGGACTTGGGAATGGGGCAGACACCACAGGCTCCTGCTGAGAAGGGAGCTGTGGATCCTGCTGCTCCTGCTCCTGCTGCTTCAATGGAGGAGGAACTCCCATCCTGATCTTGGGGTGAGGGAGCTCACTCACTCCTTTCCCAAATGCTCTCCTATTGATCCTAATCCAGCCACCCACCCTTCCTGATCTCCTTCCCACTTCTCTCCATTTAAAACAAAAAAAATTAAGAAAATGAGAAAAAAAGAGACACATCACACACAAACACACACACACCCCCAAACAACACAACAACATTTTTCAGTGTAAAATAAAGATAAATAAAGATAACAATGACAGACACAGGAAGGTGAAAATAAAATTAGAAAATGTACAGAATTAAATATTTCAAATAGGGTTGGTTTGCTAGGTAGCTCTGCGATCTGCTGCTATCTGCTGCATCACACAGCTCTGAATGGCAAAATTAGACTGCTTTCTGCCTAACTAGGGCCTCCCATGTGACATCCAGGATGTGAATCACGACAATTCCTTTTCTTCAAGAACTTCGGAAGTCAGGAACAAAAGTTGAAGTTAACTTCAAAGTTACACACAAAGTTTTGTCATTAAAAGGCAATTCCATAAACTTTTTCATGGGGCGAATTTGACGACTTTGAATGAATTTCACAGGCTGAATAAAACTTCGCAACATCTCTACTCTGGACCAAGAGCAACAACAATTCTAGTGATCAGACTATGGCAAAACTGTATTTCAACAAATATTTCAACCATCCAAAAACAAGGCTTCTTGGAAGTGCTTACTAATCACAAATTGATAAATGAGGAATTTGTTTTAATTTCTATAAAAAATATATGAAACAGATAGCAGTTGTTCAAGGGGAACCCTTTCTAGAGTTCTGTGAAAATGTAATAATTCCAGAAGTGAAAGATTTAGACAAGGAGTTACTGGAATCCCAGATCACAGAAGCAGAAATAGTTGTGGACATTAAGTCTCTTAAGAAAAACAAAGCCCAAGTCCCAGATGTGTATTCAACAAACTTTTATTATGTGTTTGCAGATGAGGTGACGCTGCTCCTTACAAAATATATTTGAAGAAGCTTTAAAGGAAGGGAGTCTATTATGTGACCAAACTCGAGGCTTAATAACATTAATACACAAGACTGGGAAATAGCCACAAAATTGTAATAGCTACTGCCCCATATCTTTAATAAATACAGATATCAAATTTTAGCAAACGTTCTAGCATGTAGACTTGAAAAGTATTGCCTTATCTTACATCTCCACAGAAACCAGTTTTATGAAGGAAAGGATCTCTGCTGACATTACTAGAAAACTGTTTCATATTATTGAAGCTGCAAACAAACATGTTTCCTGTGGAATACTTTCTTTAGATGCAGAGAAGGCTTTTCACCACATCGTATGGCTGTATATATTTAATACTCTATGGGCCAGATATTCAAAGTTTAGCACAGGTGCAAATCCATTGCACTGGACTAGCACTGAATTTGTGCCTGACTGCTATATTTACAAGGACATTTAAGCTGGTGCTAGGTGTTAGCCGATGCAAAATTATAATGTATGCAAGGATGGATTGAGAGGAGGGCCCTGAATGCTGGTGCACTGGCATATTCAAAAGTATTGCACCATGCTACAGGCATTATCACAACCTGTGCGTGGTGCTGAATACCACTTAGAAAAGTCCAGCGTAATGTGCCAGCAGTAATGTGGTGGTGGTGCCCCAAAGTCTGATTCGATCCCTGGTATCCACCCTATGAAGTAATTTCCTGGTAGTCTAGTGTTCCCCACCCCAAGCATGCATCTTGACCCCATTTCACATAAAAATAAAATAGTTTCCTTCACAGTCTAGTGGTCCCCACCCCCAGCACATCCCGACCCTGTTTCAAATACCAAATAATTTGTTTCCTGGTAGTCTAGTGGTCCCTCCACCCCAGCCGCGTATTCGACCCTGTTTCAAATAAAAATAAATTTCCCAGGTAGTCTAGTGATCCCCACCCCCCAACATGTGTCCTGACCCCATTTCAAATAAAAATAATTCATGTTCCTGGTATTGTGTGGTCCCCCACCCCAGCATGTATCTGACTCCCATTTAAAATAAAAATAAATAATTTCCCCTGGTAGTCTAGTAGTCCCCCCACCTGGCAGTGACACCCCGCTCATCTCAATAGCATCCCAGAACAGAGCCGGTGACCGGCTCAGCCCTCCTCTCATCACCACGACCGGCCACCAAGTGAGGTGGGAAGGAGCATACCTCAGTCGGCGGCTGGCCGTGGTGGTGAGATGAGGGCTGAACTGGTCACCAGCTCTGTTCTGGGATGTTATTGGGATGAGTGGGGTGTCACTACTGAGTGGGGAGACCACTAGACTACCAGGGAAATGATTCATTTTGATTTGAAATGGGGGTCGGGATATGTCCTGGGGGTAGGGGGGACCACTAGACTACCAGGGAAAAAATTTTTTTTTATTTGAAACAGGGTTGGATATGTGTGGGGGCTGGAGGGACAACTAGACTACTAGGGAATCAAATCATTTTTATTTGAAATGGGGTCAGGATACAAAGATGGGGTGGGTGGGTGGGAACCACTAGACTACTAGGCAAATTATTTTATTTTGATTTGAAATGGTGGTCGGGATACATGCTGCAGGGTGGGGGGACCACTAGACTACCAGGGAAACAAATTATTTTGTATTTTAAATGGGGGTAGGAATATGTGCTGGGTGGTGGGAGGACCACTAGACTACCAGGGAAACAAATTATTTTTTATTTGAAGTGGGGTCAGGATACATGCTGGGGGTTGCAGGGACCACTAGACTACCAGGGAAAAGATCTAATATTTACTTGATCTGGGGGTCAGGGATTGTGCTGGGGGTGGGGGAACACTAGATCACCAAGTATTCCTTTGATTTACAGGGCAACTGGGGGTCAGGGGGATTGTGCTGGGGGGTGGGAGGACCATTAGATCACCAGATATTTCTTTGATTGTCGGAGCTGCCAGTGGTTGGGGACTGTGCTGGGTGGGGCAGAGACACTAGCCTACCAGGGTTCATACCTCTCAACTGTCCCTGATTATGAGGGACATCCCTCATTTTACCCCTTGAAACTTCCCTGTCCTTCATCTGTCCCTAATCTTGAGTGTCCAGATATGTCCATGTCCCTCGTTTCAGTCACACAAGAGCTGAGGGGTATGCCAGGGTGTGTAACAGGCACACATGGGAACAGGGACCATGACGGCAGGGAAGGAAGTGCCCGTTCCAGCCAGTCTGCCCTGTTACCTATCAAATGGATATGCTGAATATTCTAGTGAACATATGGCCTATGGCCTTCTGCCCTCACCAGGTTCACCTTATGTCTGTCCTGTGCATTGAGTCCCTCCACTGTATTTCACCCACTACTGCAGTGGGTACCTATGTTGTTGGGGGCGTCCTCCAGGGCATGTATGGCCACAGTGGCGATGGGCAATGTGTCTGTGTTTAGCTATTGATCTGTGTGTGT